>CM019148.1:290977633-291397657 GCA_009733165.1 Naja naja
TTGTGCAGGACATTTCTGCTCAACATTAAACTGTTTGTTCTGCTACTTCTGCACTTCTGCCGATGCTGCAATTGAATTAGTATAGTTCGTGACGGTTCAAAATCTTTCAGGATGAAAGGCTCTATATAAATGTAAAATATTATTAGATAAGTAACTTAAGCAGTAAACTCTTTATTGATTCAATGTCTCACAAAATCTTAGGACAATTAGAGCAAATAGATTTGGATTGGAGCCCCATCACAAGAATCAAGAATTGGCTGAAAGCTTGTAAACAGAGGATAATGATAAATAGCAGCTCCTATGGATATTCAAACAGTCCTGTCTCTAAGGAATGCAGAAGCAGTATTTTTAGTCTTGTATCCAACTGGCCAAGGCCATTAGGATAGTGAGTTGAACCATTGTATCACTGATAACAGAGGGAAGAAGGAATATATTATACAGAGGTAAGAAAATATCTTCTACCGTTCATTTCTCTACAGCTATTAAGCACAGTCCATTCAGTTCGAGATAACACTTTTCAGATATGCAGAAATTGCAAATCTCAGAATCAGAACAATTTGAAAAGCAATCTCAGTATTTCTGAAAGATTTCAATTTGGGAAAGGTTGGTCTGCATGATCAGCCAGCTTAAATCACCTTTCTCAATACGGTAAAAGGTAGCATATAACCCCAGGGCTGTATCCTTATACTCATGGCAATTTTAATGACACATGGTTATTGTTTTGAATCTGTGAAACACTTAATTCACTGAAGTTTGCAATGTACTCTATCTTATGAAGTCTTCTGATATTTTTCACTCTATTAAAGGGACATTAGAGTTCTATTTTTCTGGAGATTATAGCCTATTTTAGTAGCCTGTAAAATGTGGTGAAATTGAATTCAGTTGAACTCCCTGGAGGGTAAAGAACTTTTGCAATCAAGTTTCTTTTGCAATCAAGTTTCCTAATTACACAAAAGATTGTAAGAAGGTCAGAAGTGAAAGCAATGAGGCCAGGGCAGAATGACTGGAAGGGCCCTCAACAGTGTTAGGATTTATCCAATTCACACTGGTTCAGGCAAACAGATTGTTAAATTACCACACACACACACACACACACACACTAACAAAATAGATTCTGGGCACTGCATTGCAATGGAGAAATGGGCAATGGAGCGGCTGGGGCAAAGGAATGAGAACGCCACTTTCCCTCTTTCTTCTCCATGCTCCTCCTCCTTCCCTTGTGCCCGCCACTCCATTTCCTGTTTCTCCATTGCAGCACAGAGCACAGAATCCACTCTGATAGTGGGGGGAGGCAATTTAACAACCAGTTTTCCCAGGGTCAGGTTGGCCATCACAGGACGCTCATCCTGCATGTGCAGCAGAGCTGAAGGACGGGGATGGGCCACACCTCCCACCACAGCCAACCAGACCCTGGGCAAACTGGTTGTTAAACTATTTGAATTCCACCACTGGCTCTCAAACATAGCAAATAAAATCTGAGAATTCAGGACACCCCAGAGCAGGGGTCCCCACCCGCTGGTCCATGGATGAGCACTGATCTGCAGCATGCCAGCAACTGGGCCACGGAAACAAATGAAGCCCCATCCAGGCAGCACACAAAACTACACCCCCTCTGGTCTGCAGAAAAACCTTTTTCCATGGAACCAGTGTTTGATGTCCAAAAGGTTAGAGACCACTGTCCTAGAGTCTTTTATTTCAAGGATAAGGAGATGGCAACCAATATAAGAGTTAGATAGATAGATAGTTAGATAGATAGATAGATAGATAGATAGATAGATAGATAGATAGATATAGATGTATATATTTTGATCTAATCTGTGATTCAAAGGTATTGTGAAGATGTTCAAAGGATATTGATGCAATCTGTTTTAATTTTAATATTTTTCCAATATTATTAAAGAATCAGAACATCAAAATAGAAATTATACAAATTAAAGAGTGAAAAAAAAACCTGAAACAGGAACAATATATTTCCACTTTCAAAAAAAAGCCTTCATTTTAAGATAATAACTCATTTCCATTTCCAAGCTTCCAAAGTCAGCAAATTGGAAATTAACTGCTTTATAACCATAACATTACAGAGTATACTTATATGTGATGAAGTGAAGAGTACACACTATATGTGGTGATGGACTTAGAACATACGATGGACATTCTCCATCGTAATTTGCATGGTAGAGTTTTCTCTTGAAGGCAGTCAGTGAAAGTGAAGTCTTCCATCTGTTGGGAAGAAATTTCATAGAATTGGTGTCATCATTAAAAAAAAAACATGACCACAGATGCTTCTAACTAGTTCACATTTTTTTAAAAATGGGGGCGGGTTTGGGAAGGAAGGGAAATTATAAAATGGCATTTCATGCATGTATACATTATAAAAAGTTTTACACAATAATTTCAATAAAGGATGATCGTATTTCATTCTAATCATACATACATAAACTACATCTATAAGTAATTCTGCAATCCTGCCACATGAGTTTATAGACATATACAGTGGTGGGCTGCTGCCAGTTCAGAACAGCTTCCTTGTACTGGTAATTATGACCACTGGTTGGGCTCAGTTACCCATCCAGGCACTATCCCGTCCTATATATCTCACATTTTTGCTCATGTGCCCCACCCTCACAGCCCAGATGCTTTCCGCATCTCACCCAAACTACTCACTCTGGCTTCCACCAGCAGGAAATTCCCATGGTATTGCAGTCGTGCACGCATGCTAATCGCACATGCAAGTGTGAAGGGGGCATGCACGTGCACCCTCACATTTTTTGCAAACTGGTTGTTAAAGTATGTGCAGGCTGTAATATGTTTGTAGGTTTGAATGTTATTGGTTTAGTTTGAATTGTTCTTGTAAAATGTCAAATATGATTGGTTTGAAAAGTGCGGGAAAACCCTGCAATCTGATTGGCTGGCAACTGTGGCTGCTGGCTATAAGTAGCAGCCATAGCCCAGTCACTAATAAACTCTTCACTGAAGCTCTTCGCGTCTGACTCTTCATGCAAACTTAACACTGGCAACGAAGGTGGGATTCCCGGGAAGAGAAGACAACACGGAAGACAAGAAGAGCGAGATGGCTGCGCGGAACACCCCAGCCCATTTGATCTGCAGCAGAAGACTGGGAATCGTATGCGGAACGCTTCCAAATGTATTTGGAAGGAAACGACCTCGCTGACATCTCCGACAAGCGGAAGACGGCGGTCTGGCAGTCTTCAAGATGGCGAAGGCATTGGCAGGAGCTGCAGACATGAAGGTAATGGAATGGCCTGATCTAGAAAAGCTTTTAAGAGCCCATTACGCCCCACAAGTATCGGCCTCATACCTCATTGAGACACGAGTTTTACCATCGGGATCAAGGGAAAGAAAGCGTTACAACTTAACCATGGCAAGTTTAAGAGACATTGGGGGTGCGTGCGAGTTTAACAACTTGAGGAGACCATGTCGCGATCGATTTGTTCTAGGCCTCAAAGACAAAGTGCTTCAGAGCAAATTGTTATTAAAACCTAAGATCACGTTGAAGGAAGCCATAGAAGAGGCCTCCTCAGCAGAAGCCACTAAGTCCTCAGCGGCAGCCATGAAGAAAATTAACAAGGCCTCAAGCCATTCCTGATGTGGAAAAGTCCACAACAACTCATTGCAGCAAATAGATTCTGAATCAGACTGCAGTGAGGTGGAGGAAGGAATTTATAGACTCAGAATGGAAAAGAAAAAAAGTCCTGGGAAGAAAAAGGCAAGACTTTTATTGCAGAGGTTGTGGGGGGCACCCCACACACTGAATGCAAGTTTCTTGATACCATCTGCCTTCATTGTGAAAAAGAGGTCACTTAGCAAGAGTCTGCAAATCATCCAGAACTCCACCACACAGAAGAAAGTTTCCTGACAAAGATTTCAAGCCCAACAACTTCAGTGAAAAATGGGGCAAACTCAGAAGCAAATGGGAAGAATGAAACTCATCAAACAGTCACCATTGGTCATTCTTCCCCTTAAGAAGCAGAAAAGTACATGAAGGTACTCATTGAAGGAAGGCCTTGCCAAATGGAAGTGGGCTCAGGCTCCTATTTATCTATGGTGTCATGGGACACTATTCACAGGCTACTTCCCAATATTCAGAAGAAACATTTCCAGAAGCAAGCACTGACTCTTAAAGACTACCAAGGGAACAAGATTCCAGTAGTTGGAACAAGAGAATTCAACATGAACTTCAAAGGCCACACCAAACATTTGCCCCTGACCATCGTGGACAAGGATGCCCAAGCTTGCTGGGACTTGAGTGGTTCAATCCACTAGGCATCGAGGTGACTGGCATCAATCACGTGAGCAACTCTGAATGGGAGGAGGCCCTGAAGTCTGAGTTTCCAGAGGTCTTCAGCAAAGGATTGGGCAAGTATATGGGGACCCCTATCACTTTCAACCTAGATCCCAAGGTGTCCCCAATTCGTTTAAAAGCCCAGAAGGGTCCCATTTGCTTTAAAGGAAAAATTGATGCACAATAGATAAACTAATAGCTCAAGGAGTTTTAGAGCCCACTGACCACTCCAGATGGGAGACACCCATAGTCACACCTGTCAAGACTGATGGGTCAGTAAGAATCTGTGGGGACTATAAAGGACACTGAACCATGCACCTGCAGCAGAGCACATACCCAGTTCCAGTGGTGCATCATCTATTACATTCCCTTGGCAGGGGTACAGTCTTTGCCAAATTGGATCTGGCCCAGGCATATCAACAACTAACAGTTGATGATGCCACTGCAGAGGCCCAAACCATTGTGACTCATAGAGGTGCCTTCAAATGTAAAGGTTACAATTTGGAGTAAGTGTGGCACCAGACATCTTTCAAAGCCTTATGGAAAGGATGCTCCAAGGACTGCCAGGGGTAGTGCCTTACTTTGATGATGTGTTAATCTCTGCTGAAAATGACACTCAGTTACAAGAAAGACTCAGAGAAGTCCTTACCAGATTCAGGAAAGCGGGTTAAAAGTCAAGGAAGAAAAATGCATTCTTAAAACTGACAAGGTTGAGTTCCTGGGCTATATGATTGACAAGCATGGCATCCACCCTACTGATGCCAAGGTTAAAGCAATCAAAGAAGCCCCTAACCTAAATGCAAAACAGATTTGCAAGCCTTCCTTGGACTCATTAACTTTTATCACATGTTCCTACCTCAGAAGGCAACCATTGTAGAACCATTGCACAGATTACTTGACAAAAAGTCTGTTTGGGTCTGGGGGAGGAAGGAACAATCAGCATTTAACAGTATTAAAAGACTAATCATGTCTGATGCTGTACTGATACAGTTCTCTGAGAATTTGCCTGTTGTACTGACTTGTGATGCATCCCCTTTGGAGTGGGGGGGAGGTTTGAGCCACAGGCTTCCCATCCCCCCATCCTCCTGTTGCATTTTACTCTCACACTTTGACCAAAGCAGAGAGGAATTACAGCCAATTGGACAAGGAAGCATTGGCAATTGTTGCAGCTGTCAAGAAATTTCATGAATATTTGTATGGGAGAACATTTACCATTGTTACAGATCACAAACCTTTGTTAGGCATTGTGGCAGGAGACAAGCCTACACCTACTATCCTGTCTCCAAGAATGCTGAGGTGGAATGAATTTCTTGCTGCTTATTCATACAAACTTATCCACAAGCCTGGCAAGGACATTGGACATGCTGATGCACTGAGTCGTTGCCCACTTCCTTGCCACAAGGAGGACTTTGAACCTGAAACACACACCTTTTTCCTAGAAACTGTTGCCAAGCTTCCAGTACATGCTGCTGAAATTGCCAGAGAGACTGCCAAAGACACTTTATTGGCTCCTGTTATAGGCTGGATTAAGAAAGGTTGGCCTCTTCAAGATCTACCTCACCTGGCCCAACCTTTTAAGTCCAGGCAAACTGAATTATCTGTATTAAGAGGATGTATTTTGTGGGGTAACAGGGTGGTTATTCCTGCAAAACTACAAAGAGAGGTTTTGGAAATGTTACATGAGGGTCATCCTGGTATTGTAAGGATGAAGGGATTGGCCAGGAGTTATGTATGGTGGCCAGGTATTGACAAAATGGTTGAAAACTGGGTTGCATCTTGTCCCAACTGTCAGGTAGTCAGGCCTGCCCCACCTCTCGCCCCAAACAGGAATGGGAATGTCCTAGGGGCCCATGGTCTAGGATTCACATTGATTTCAGGCCCTACCAGAGGGCACACCTTTCTTATTATAGTAGATGCATATTCCAAATGGCTAGAGGTAATCCCTATGGCATCCACCACAACTGATGCTGTCATCAAGCAGCTCAAAAACTTTTGTAACCCACGGGTTACCTGATGTTCTTGTCTCTGACAATGGCCCTCAATTTACATCCAACCTTTTTGAATCCTATTTAGCACAACAGGGTATCAGACATGCCCTCACTGCCCTGGGCACCCTTCAGCTAACGGCCGGGCTGAACGCATGGTGCGTTTTACCAAGGAGAAACTTCAGCAACTGGGTCCTGGGGACATCACTGAGAAAGTTGAAAAACTTCTTAGTGTTCAGCACATCACTCTAACCCATCTAATAACTTATCCCCAGCAGAGTTGTTGATGGGTAGGAAACTTAGGTCTTCCCTTGACCGCCTTCATCCCACTTACACACACCACTAGATTCCACTTCCAAAGTTCGCACATTCAGTGTGGGTGATTCTGTTTATGCTAAGAACCTTATGGGTGAACCTTTGTGGATTCCTGCTGAGATAACTCAAATCACAGGCCCTCGTTCTTACAGGGTGCAAACAGAGGATGGATCCTCTGGAGCAGGCACATTGATCAACTTAGATCCAGGTTTTCTCAGGAACATCGCACTTGTTCCTCTCTAGTTCCCTCACCTGATGTCAATTCTAGGGGAAGGGGAGGAGCAGGAGGATAATCAGCAAGCAAGAATCCATCCCATGTGTAATGAGCCATTACGACAGGAACCATTCCAAAACCTGTCACAATGCCAAAATCCATCCTTAGAAGTGGAAGATTGTACATCACTACCTGACTTGGGTGCTGACATTGGGCTGGAGATGGGTTGGGAGGAGAGACCAGATTCTAACAATCAAACAGGGTCTTCTTTCACAGGAAGTCCCAGTGGGAAATGTCAGCAGACACATTTCCTCTCTCACTGGGTGAGAATGTTAAAACTTCTGAACCACGAAGGTCTCAACGCATTAAGAGCCCCACCTATTTAAAAGAATACATTAGATAGGTTGGGTTTTGGTATGGACTGAACCTAGTGGGAGGGGTGTTATGTATGTAGGTTTGAATGTCATTGGTTTAGTTTGAATTGTTCTTGTAAAATGTCAAATATGATTGGTTTGAAAAGTGCGGGAAAACCCTGCACTCTAATTGGCTGGCAACTACGGCTGCTGGCTATAAGTAGCAGCTGTAGCCCAGCCAAGATGGGTCCATTCAAGCTGTAGTCACTAATAAACTCTTCACTGAAGCTCTTCGCATCTGAATCTTCATGCAAACTTAACACAGGCCACCTCTGGAAATATACCTTATAATTTTACCTGGGAAGAAAAAGAGACAGCAACCTTCTGGCAGAAAAGGGGATTTGCTGTATTAGCGGGGAACACAGGAAGTTGATATGAGCCAAGTTAGTTAGTTAGAGATGAAAGAAAGTTCCAGAGAAGGAGAAAGGGAGCGCTACTGAAGCAAAATGGATTCTATCTAGTTTTGCTGCTGAAGCCTAATTCTATAGGAAGCAAGACAAGGTTTCTGAAGCAAAGCTGGGTCATATCTGAAGACCACCAAAGAAGAAGAAAGACCGTGAAGGACATAACTTCCTGGTGCAGATCTGTCCGGTCACACACACACAGCACAGATGTGTGATGTGTTATAATAATAATAATATATAAATATAGTGTGAGACACATATATATATATAGTATGTGTGTGTGTGTGTGCAGAGCATATATATATATATATATATATATATATAGTGAGTCTATTTGGTGATTGATATATAATTTTAAAACACATAAATCATGCCTCTGTTTTATTGCTTAAAATAATGCTGCTTAACAGAAAGGCTGCAAGGAGGATGGAAGGGAAAGATCCAGTATAATCCATTATAAATGCTTTAATTAAACACTATTAGATTTTTTTTAAAGACAATACTGCTTTGCTGAACAAAATCCTTCTCACATTGCATGTGTTCACATAAAAGAGGGGGGAATCACAAGAAGGGATTTAGTGTCTTGTTTGCTGGATCATTTTCCATAACCCCCAACCTCTTATGAAAAAGTGGTGGCAAACTTGGTAGGATTTGAGCAACTACACAGCAAAACCTTGTATGTGGAACAACACAATGCAGAAAAGGAAAGGGGACAGGAAAGAGGGATTTAACCAGTGCCATCTAGCTAGCAACCAGGCAATTTGTAAGTTCTAGAGAAGTTGGAGAGGTCACGTATTCATTCTTTTACAGAACAACTAGCCAATTGCAAAGCCAAGCAAAGCATGGCCAAGGTAAAAATTGAACCAATCTGTCTGAATGAGTGAGGGAAGGAAAGGAACCAAGACTGATTATACATCTTTATCACAGCAAATGTGGAAACTGAACAGGCCTCATAGTAGGAGCCCCTAGTGTGAAGGCCTCATTGCTGAACAAATTCCTGCAAGCAATGGAGAAAACAAATATTAAAAGCTTACATTAATCCGTCAACTAAAGAAATGAAAAAACTAGAATAATGCTAAAGAAGTGGTTTGGCATTAATGTGATGGAACCCCATATACATATTAGACTTGTATGCCGCCTTTCTCCCTGGCAGACATTCAAATAATATTATTCATATAACCCACAGAAGTGGTCAAGGTTTGTGGGCCAGGTTGTTGGATCAAAGTGTTTGTCAAGGTGATAATTTAAGAGCTGACCAACTGAAGCAATGATGGGAATGAGTCAGCAGGATGTTTGACTGTTATCCCTTTAAGAGGCTGCGTAATAAGAGGGGTGTTTACAGTTCACCGAGTTTCTTCCCTGCCCTAATAGCTGTTTGTTTCAACACTGCTTGTAGCACATGTATGTATGTTATTCCTATATTCCTATTGTAGATAAAAAACACTATTTGATACAAACCACTGCTGGTTGTACTTGATCCTGGGTTGATACATGTGATAGACCTGTGTAAACTCTGACAGTATTAAATGACTTCAGCCTGGGTCTAAAATCAACATAAAAGTTGTGGATGTAGTTCTTGAATAATTCTTGTAAATGCAATGAAAGCCAGACAAGGATTGAGCTCAAGAACATCAACCTGAAACAGAAAGATTCATCAAAGAAAAATCTCGTGATGTAACCTTATAATGAAGATAGTGCTGGTACCCTGGGATGGGCTTCTTTTCTGGACTACCTTACTTGACTGACATTAATCTTGCAAGTTGGAAAGTATATGTCTTCCCCACCTTGCCCTTTTATGCCAAGAAACTTCTGAGAGGATTGCCACACTCCTATTTCTTCTGTGGACTCAGCTGTCTCTTACCTTACCATTGTCTAATTTACAGCTCTTCTTCTTGTCTCTCAAAGTCCTTCCCACATATTATTACAGCCAGCCTTTAAAGTACAAATGGGAGATAAATTTAAGACTTTTTCAAGAAAGTCTTGAAAATTGTAGGAGGGCCTCAAGGATGATAAGGAGGTAGGGCATCTTGTTGTGAAAAAGAAAGAATCATGACAGATCCAGAGGAGATAATTTTCCACTGCTTTTTTGAATTATATTGCTTATCCTGAAAATGAACAGCATGCTGTGTATGCATGCATGCATTCAGAAATCTGCTTGTTTGTGAACATAGTATACAAAAGCATATTCTAAAGAAATTAGTTGCCAAAAAATGTTAATTTGAAGAGGAAAGCACACTCTTTAAAAGAATAAAAACATGAAACAATTATGGAAGAAGAATGGAACAAGTTTTAGGCTGGAAAAATGAGAACCTCAGTGATTGGACTTGACAAATTTGACTGTTCATTCCTGTAGGCATATATTTTGCATAAGAAGAAGGGGGCCAATAGGCCACAGAAACAGAATTGTCAAGAAGAAAATGGGATCAGTATCATAATTACCAGATTCACTGAGATAAATGAACACTCAAGCTATGTTTCCAATCCAAGTGAACTGACTGGTTAACCTACAAAGAAGAACATTATAACATAACAAGAGCCATGCTAAATCACACATAAAAGCCCCATTAGTCCATTAATACAGTAGCACCTGCTCTCACGATCTCCAGCAACTGGCATTAGAAAGCTGTTTTCTCTATTAAGTGCAGGATCTAAGGGTCATTCCTTGCCTGGGTGTCAGATGTTTTACAGCCATGTCAGGCTATAAATAAAACTCAAACAGCCACATATGTAAGGATCTTAAACATCAGTAAATAGAAGATGCCATAAAACAAGAATAGTCTTTGTACCAGACCTGGAGAAATTATGCTTTAGCACTGGTAGCATCTGACCAAATTCTCATAACTTTGAACCTGAATGGAACTCATTTGTATAATACCCATGTTGTTTCTCTACCGGAGATGAGTTATGAAGGTCAATACTGTATAATAAAGTGAAATATAAACAGCTTCAATTTAAGCTGATTGCCTCATAGAAGAAATCTACAATGGTTAAGCTTTCAAATAGAACTTCTGCTCAAATGCTGCCCCAGCAATTTTATTTCCCACAGGAAGCATGTTTCATATTTGGCACATCAATCCAAAATCTCATTAATAAGTATTCATATCCTCTAGGGCATAATCTCTCTTCTATAAGAATTGGGTCTCATGTGAATTTTGCTATAAGCTTTTTTTTTTTTTGCATTCAGAGCACTTTAAAAAAAAATCTTAAAGCCCAAAGAGGTGTTTTTTTTCAAGATGAATAAAAAAATATCCCCCAAACATTTCCAAACTTCTCCCAATAGAAGTCTGTCTCTCAATTAGAAATATGATTAATGTTATGTACTTCTCCATATTACAATTACACTAGGTTTTAGTTTACATGTACCTGCTGAAAATGTAATATTGAGTCTCAGCGTGTATTTATAAAGTGTGCTGCCAGTATGCAGTCTCCAAACAGTGTTCTATGTGAAATGTCAATGTTACCTTTACACAGAACACATTTCCTTTCTATTTTGTCCCATGAGCGGCTTGATTTTTGAAGGCATTGGGGTTCTATCAATATGAACTAACAATTGTCTTAGAGTTCGCTAAGATGACTCTACAGTACCTGATCAGTTATCTTTCAAGGTACTTGAAACTTTGATTAAGCCTTTAGAATTTGTTGGAAAATGAGATGTTAGAATGAGGTTCAGGTTGGTTAACCCAAGATAATTGATTATAAATAAATAATACACACACACACACACACACAACACACACAATTTTATTATATAAAAGAGCTCAGGCAACAGCAGAGAATGATATTACAAACATATAGGCTCTCCTGTATTTTTTCCATTTATCTTTTATTTGATGGAAAAAGGTCTCTAGTAAGTGAAAGATAGGCTGGCTGTAATGAAGCTGTCTGAAGCAATGAGAGTCACTTGTGCATGGCCAACCACTCTAAATTACTACTGACGGCCTATGTCCGAGGACTCATCAATCGTCCCAAATTCAGCTGTTGGAAAGGGATGGAAGACCACAGGACCAGACTATAGTTATTCTCTACAAAATTCCTGGGTTAATTCTTCATCCTCTCACATTTCCTTTTACACAATTTATCATTGATCATGCCCTGTAATTCCTTTGGCTTATGAGCCAAGGTACATAAAGTAACATCCTGTCTTCCTTGCAGCTAACTACTCCCCTTCAATAATTACTCTCCTCTTCTAATGAAGGATTTGCTATATGTTCAATTATTTCACTCCCACATTCTGCTCCAAATAGAGCATTAGTTAACCAAGATCAAATCTATATCCATATAAAATTTTCAAAACATGCATAGTATAGTTTTTAATTATATTTCACTTGTATGGTGCTTAATCTTTTTCTAATAATTGTCTGACTTTTACTGAAAGGGGGGAAATCCATCTGTGATTGTAAATTGAAATGCTCATATCTAGATATTGCTCCATCCTGAATTGGTTGATTTCTTTTCCTCATCCATACAATCAAACTTCCAGTGTAATATTTTGTTCCTTTTACTAGGTTGTAAGTCATCTAGAGTAACCTTTAAGTAAGATGGGAGACATATAAATTTAATAAAGAAATAAATTATTTTTAATCCTATTTTTTGTCATGGATAAATACTATAATTTCTTATCTGGCAGGGGAAGCCAGCTGCTGGAGCGTGCTGCAGCAGCTCCTCTTGGTTTTATTTTATTTTATCAATTTTTAGTACCCACACTGGATCCTTTTTATTTAAATAATATTTTCCGCAGAAGATAACAGCATAGACCACAACACAGACAAAAGTTTTTGTTTTGCTGGGTACTAACAAGGCATGGGGAAAGAAAGAAGCCATGGCACTAGCCAGGATCTCTCCCACCAGGGAAGACTGCAAAACAACCAAGAATTGAGGAGCACTTTGCTGGCAAGAGATCTGTAAGTAAAACTAACCCCCCTCCATTTCCAACAATCTTGAGAAGTTAGAACAGGACCTGCAAAGAGATCTGGCAAAACAGCAGATATTAGACTTTCCTGATCTAGTGGGTGAGGAGCAAAATGACTGCCAGATTTCTTCACAAACAACTAAGCCAGTTACAGCTGATATGGAGACTGTGATAAAGACTAAACAGATTAACAATAATCTAACTCAAAGTTAGGAGAGCTTACCCTAGGAGAATACAACAGAGTTTATGGCAAAACAATGCCTTCTCACAGCACAAATGGTTGTCTCAGTATTTGAACAATTAATTTATTTTTATTTTATTTTTATTTATTTTTATTCATATTTATATCCCCCTTCTCCGAGACTCAGGGCAGCTTACAGTTTTGGGATACAACCCAATGCGCTCAGCAATAGCCTTCCTTCCATTGTGTATGCCTACTTATTACTAAGCAGCATTTTTTACAAAGCCAGCTTATTTCCCCCAACAATCTTGGGTCCTCAGTTTACCTACCCGAGAGGATTGAAGGCTGAGTCAACCTTGAGCCTGGTGCGATTCAAGCCTGCAATAATTACAGGCAGCTGGAACTAAGTGCTAGGCTATTAACAGCCTGCACCACCAATGATGTAGAGACATTAAGAAAAGATATCACTGTCTTTCTGCAAGCACAGCATCGGGCTACAGACCCACCACCAATGTGCTTACAGCAGACCTGGGTAAATCCCATACTCAGAATATGGAAGAAAAAAAGAGCAAAGACCCAGGGAAACAGTTAAAAAAACCTGTTAAAAAGTGGCAGCCCTCTCAGAAAAACAGCCCTTCTCCAGACAAGGCAACAAGAGGAGGAGGTATAGATAGAGAAGTTTCATTAGAAGCCAGAAAAGCACTCCCCTACAATCACATCGCTCATTGCAAACACAACAAATTGCTTTGAGAATCCATATGAACAGACTTAATTACGGATGCTGGATTACTAAGAGTGCTATACTAAACTCCCTAAGTCAGCTTCTTCACTGCCATCAGGGGCAGATTGATTTTCGTGCTGTGGAAGTGGCTTCCTGAGTTCCCAAGTTGGAAGCGGATACTCCTGTCTTTCAAGCAGCCCACCATACCACTGATGCTGTTTTAGATGAAAGCACATCTAGCCTCCTTCCACATTTTTCCCATCAGAGTTTTCTGTGAGGAAAAGGTTAAATCTTTAATTGTTAACATGCGAGCTCCCACGGCTGCATTCTCAACCTTGAAAAAAGAGAGAAAGAAAGTGGAGTCAACCAGCCTTGGTCGGTGAAGATCTACTTAACAGCACAGAAATGGGCCTCATTAATGCTTTTGGAGTTCTCCCAAGAAAAAAACAAGATAACATATTATTCAAGCTAGAAAATTTAAAGAAAACCTTGTTGGTCACAATGGACACTGCTGATCCACTTATAGATCTAGTCTCCTCAATAATTGAACCTCTTACTTCTCCCCCAGAGGGCAAGAGACTACACAAATACGGGAGGGAAAACAGAAGCCAAGATACACAGGGACCACTAGAGGCTCCAGTAGAGATGGAGATACTATCATCCTTATGTGAATATCCTATGACACCCTCAGCACCACAACAAGAGATGGGCAGAGGTCCCACGACAGTACCATCATCTCAAAGTCGAATGAAGCATGACCTAATAACTCTTTGCCCTATATCTAGAGAAGAAGCACAGGAATGGCAAGCTCTGCTAGCTGGTGCTAAAACCCCTTATCCTGAACAATTTTCTCAGGAGTCTACACAGGATTCAGATGGGTCTCCCCTCCTTTTAGAGAAAGCCAATTTCGTGTGTGATGACACCTCAGTCCATTGCAACAACCCTACAACTTCCCTTAGTTGATTATTGGATAATATCATATGACCTCCAGAAGTTCTTGCAATAGATGGGGGTAGACTCACGACTGGAAAGCAATCACAATACAGTAATCCTTACTCTCACATTACACCAGAAATCTCTAAGGACTGGTTCAATTCACCTTTTTTTTTTTAATTACATTTATATGCCGCCCTTCTCTGAAGACTCAGGGCGGCTTACAATTTTGGAGCACAACCCAAGCGCCATCAATAGCCTTCATTCCATTGTATATGCCTGCTTATTACTAAGTGGCATTTTTACAAAGTCAGCTTATTGCCCCCAACAATCTTGGGTCCTCAATTTACCTACCCCGAGAAGATGGAAGGCTGAGTCAACCTTGAGCCTGGTGGGATTCAAGCCTACAGTAATTGTAGACAGCTGGATCTTAAGAGCAGGTATTTAACAGCCTGAGCCACCAAGGACTCGCTAGCCTTCCCAGGCTAGCGAGCCAAAATACCCAGGTAAAAATTAAATGGACCGAGAAAAATGCAAAGGAAGTTACTAAATGGATGTTAGTGCCAGAAACAATAGAACTTCGTACATCTCTACTAAAAAGTAAGTTTGAAGGATCATACTTAGAGGGGTTTGAAACTTTAATTTCAAATTTGAAATCGGTTCTCATTAACAGAATACTAGCTCAATCCAAAAAGCCAATTTTAAAGAATAAAAATTGGTTTGATAGAGATAGCGTGCAACTGAAAAGAACATATAACAAAGAGTATAGGAAAAGTAAAACGCCCTTCTGAGGATCACACTCACTACTTAAAGCAGTTGAAGGCTCAATATAAGACCCTGCTAAAAGAAAAGAAAAGTGCAGCTCTGAAGGAGTCTTGGCATAGATTAATTGCAGCAGTCAAGACAAAAAATGCATCCCTTTTCTGGCACATCACTAGAGGATTGGGGAAATCCCCCCTACCCCCAACTAATCAGGTACCAATTCATGCCTGGGAAGAATATTTTAGAGAGCTATACACAGACCCTGACTATGTAACTAAGGAGAGCCAAATTAGTTTGGACTGAACTCCTTACTGGTCCCCAGTTACACCAGGAGAGATATCCTGGTTGATCGGAACCCTCAAGGCTAATAAGGCTCCAGGTGCTGATAATGTCCTGCCAGAAATAATCAAAAAGAATGCCAGTTGGTGGACTCCACTTTTAGCATCTCTGTTTACATTTATAGATAAAATGGGCCGTATGCCAAGAGTTTGGGGATTAGCAATTATCATACCAATCTATAAAAAGGTAATAGAAATGATCCAGGTAATTATAGACCTATTAGCCTTCTGAGTGTTATTAGCAAATTGTATGTCAAACACCTAAACTATAAACTCCAGGATTGGCTAATTTCCGGGGGGATATTTAAAGATGAGCAAACTGGTTTTAGAGAAGGAAGATCTACGGTGGATCATATCTTGGTACTTCACCATCTGGTTCAAAAATAAACGAATTTTTAAAAATCCTCTCTTTTTGTGGCCTTCCTTGATTTTAAGCAGGCCTTCAATTCAATATGTAGGAATACTCTCTGGGAGAAATTAAAACGCACTACCATCAATAAACGCCTCTTTTTCCTCATACAAAAATTGTATGATAATTCCACCTTGAAAGTGAAGTGTAATCCTCAAGGGACTTTAACCGGCTCAATAAGGGTACAAAAAGGGGTACAGCAGGGTTGCATCCTATCCCCCCATTCCCACAAGTACCCCTGACCCAAGCCATGTAGGACTTTGTATAGTAACACCAACACCTTGAATCTCACCCAGAGGGTAACCGGCAGCCAATGCAGCTCATGCAGGAGGGGTGTAATATGGGAGTATCGGGATACTCCCATCACAACCCACGCAGCCGCATTCTGCACCAGCTGAAGCCTCCGAGTGGTCCGCAAGGGCAGTCTCATGTAAAGAGCATTGCAGTAGTCGATTCAGGAAGTAACGAGTGCATGAGTAACCGTCCATAAGGCATCTCGGTCCAGATAGGGGCGCAACTGGTGCACCAGGCAAACCTGGGCAAATGCCCCCCTGGTCACAGCTCCCACCTGATCCTCCAAACTGAGCTGTGTATGCAGGAGGACACCCAAGTTGCAAACCCTATCCATGGGGGGCAACACCTCTTCCCCCATGGCCAATGATGGAATATCCTGGATCATCCAAGATGCTGGTATGCACAGCCATCGGTCTTGGCTGTGTTGATCTGGAGTCTGTTCCTCCCCATCCAGATCCACACCGCATCCAGACAATGGGACATCGTGGTGAGGGCATCACTGATTTGGTTCAGAGTGGAGATGAAAAGCTGGGTATCATCAGCATATTGATAATACCTCACTCCAAAGCCACGTATAATCTCTCCCAGCGGCTTCATATAGATGTTGAACAGGAGGTGCAAGAAGATCAACCCCTGGGGCACCCCGCAAGCTAGGGGCCTCAGGCTCGACCTCTGCCCCCTGTCAACACCGATTGTGAATGACCCGAGAGGTAGGAGGAGAACCACCCCCAGCCTCCGAGGCGCAATAAGATACCATGGTCGATGGTATCAAAAGCCACCGAGAGATCTAATAGGACTAGGACAGAGGAAAATTCCCTGTTCCGAGCCCTCCAGAGATCATCCACCAGCACGACAAATGCCGTCTCTGTGCTGTACCTGGGCTGGAAGCCTGATTGGTACGGATCTAGGAGGATCTTCCTCCAGGAACCCCGGAAGCTGCCGGGCCACCATGCTCTCAACAATCTTCGCAACAAAGCGAAGGTTGGAGACAGGACGAAAGTTATTCAAAATGGCTGGGTCCAAGGCAGGCTTCTTGAGGAGCAGCTTTACCACTGCCTCCTTCAAGGTGGTGGGAAAGGATCCCTCCCTCAATGAAGCATTGACCACTGCCTGGAGCCAGCCACGTGTAACCTCCCGGGTGGCATAAACCAGCCAGGAGGGACATGGATCCAGTAAACACGTGGTGGTACTCAGCCTCCACATAATCCTGTCCACTTCATTTAAGGACACAGGCTCAAAGTCATCCCAGATGGTATCGACCAGACTCATCATCATTCCTTCATCTGACTCCTGCCAGTCGGAGTCCAAGTTGGCCCGAATCTAAGTGATCTTATCCAGCAGATGCTGACTAAACTCCTCAGCCCTTCCCTGCAAAGGGTTCTCTCTCACCCCCTGATGCAGGAGGGAATGGGTGACCCTAAACAAGGCAGCTGGGTGATCATCTGTGGATGCAATGAGAGCGGAGAAGTAAACACACTTCGCCGCTCCCATCGCCACCAGATAATATAGGCTCTTAACTGGGCTCGGTTAGATTTGGACTGACTGGACCTCCAACTGCTCTCCAGGCCCCTCCTTCGCTGCTTAATCTCCCGGAGCTCCACCAAAAACCAGGGAGCTAACCGAGAACTGCGATGGGTTAGGGGCCACAAGAAGACAACATGATTGAGAGCCTCCGAGGCCACCTGCTGCCAGGCATCCACTAAGGTCTCAGCCGAGCTGTGGGTAAGGGAAGTAGGCATCAACCCAAGCGCTGCCTGAAACCCCTCAGGGTCCATCAGGTGCCTGGGGCAGAACCATCTGGTTGGCTCTGCCTCCCAGCGACGTGGGATGGCCTGCTGGAAGACCAACCCCCATGACAGGGGTTGAATAGTTAGTGAGCCCCCACTGAAAACATTACACCATTGTCCAGAGATGAAAATCAGGTCAAGTGTGTTCCCCCCTCCATGAGTCAGGCCCTGAATTATTTGGGTCAGGTCCATAGCCAACATGGAAGCCAAGAACTCCCAACCCAAACTCGACATCCCACCCAGAGAAGGCAGGTTGAAATTCCCCAGAACTAAAAGTCTGGGAAACTCCAGAGAGAACATCAAGCAGTTCGGGCAGGGCCATTGTCACGTTGCTGGGAGAAAGGTGCATGAGCAACAGACCCAACTGACCACCAGGGCCCAACCTCAGGAGGAGAGACTCACACCTGCCCATCTGTGGAACAGTGACCTCCCTTGGACACAAGGTCTCCCTAATAACTACTGCCATCCCACCGCCCCTACCCTGGGCTAGAGGTTGGTGAAGCACCCAGAAACCTGGGGGACATAACTCACACAGAGGGACCCCTCCCTCCGGTCCCAACTAGATCTCTGCAATGCAGGCCAGGTCCATGGCCTCCTCCTCAATCAACTCATGGAGGAGGAGGGCTTTATTCACCACAGATCTGGCATTCACATAAACCAACCTAAGCCCAGGGACCTCACTTCCCGTATCCCCAGAGGAGTGGGCAGAAACTGGAGGGTCAGAGCATTCCACAGCTCGAAGATAGCAGGGGCATACTCCCAAACCACGATGTGGCCCTCCATTTCTCCATCTCCTGCCATTCCCAATTGCTGTAGGAATTGCATTCCCCACCCTGTTCCCCAAGGTCTCAGAGCCCTCCCCACCTGCCCTCCCCACGCCGTGACCCTCTCCTGACATTTATTTATTTATTTATTTATTTATTTATTTATTTATTTATTTATTTTTATTCATATTTATATCCTGCCCTTCTCCAGAGACTCAGGGCGGTTTACAATTTTTGGAGCGCAACCCAATGCGCTCAGCAATAGCCTTCCTTCCATTGTATATGCCTGCTTATTACTAAGCGGCATTTTTTTTACAAAGTCAGCTTATTGGCCCCAACAATCTTGGGTCCTCAGTTTACCTACCCCGAGAGGATGGAAGGCTGAGTCAACCTTGAGCCTGGTGGGATTCGAGCCTGCAATAATTACAGGCAGTTGGAACTAAGTGCTAGGCTATTAACAGCCTGCACAACCAAGGCCCCAGGCTCAGATATGGACTGAGCTAGGTGTTGATTCAGCGGAACCCCCCCCAAGTTCCCGCCCGAACCTACAACCCACCCCACTCCCTAACCCCTTTAAACCTTTAATTAAAAATGCTAAAAGCCTCCCCTTACAGCCCCATTTAAAATTAAACCCCTTGGTTTTTCCATGCCACCTCTCAGGATCCCAGGATCCATCATCAAGGTAGGCTTTTGATAGTCCGATGGGCCACTTCAGGGACAGGGGGACTTTCCTCAGGGCCCACAACTCTGGCATTGAATAAGTCCGTGTCATCATAAAAAGCATAAAATGACCCACAGATGGGGTTGGGCAATAAAAACAAGAGCCAGATTGTAAAATCTTCATGTCCAGGCTCCAGCCCCAGTGTCACATCGTTTCCCACCCCGACAGCCCTCTCACAGCCAGTGGGGGGGACCAGAGTCAGATAAAGTCCACCCACCGCTCTCTCACCACGGTGGTAAACTCCCAACGCCAGGGCAGGTGGGGTTGAAGAAACAGTCTCTGCTGCCCTCTCACCACAGCAGGCTGAAACATAAAAAACCCCATTGCCCTCACATTGCAGTGGGGGCACAAACCCCATTGGCCTGAACAAATGGACAGGAGGGGCAAAAAGGGGTCCAAGTCAGTGGTCGTCTGGCAGCTTCTGGACAGCATCTAACACTGGCTCCAGCAGGGTCAACAGGCAGCAAACAGCAAACAGGCAGCAGGCCCCAATCAGCAGATAGTAAACAATAGGCCAGCATGGAGCCGGCAGCAGGAAAGCCAGCCAACAGCCAACAGCCAACAAACATGGCTTGGATGCAGCTGGCAGCTCACAGTTCACGCCGGTAACCAGAAACCCAGATCAAGTACAGCAGCCGGCGATTCCGCCAAGCTGCCTCAGGCCATGGGCATAGGCCTTGGGTGTTCTGAAGGGCTTTGGTTCTTCCAGAGAGCCTCAGGACTGCTGGGAGCTCCACTGGCAATGTGCTCTCCACCCTCTGCATGGTCTCCCTGCAGCCCGTCAACTCACGCCGTCATCCTTGACCGCCGCCGCCGCCACTGCCACCTCCACTGCCACCACTGCCACACCGCTGCCACCAGACGCCAACTGCCAACCGCACACACCATCACCTCATTGGTCGCCTCTGCCTGCTGTTGGGCCCAGAAGACCCACCAGACCCCCAGGTAATCTGGGGGTCGGGTAGCAAGATGGAGCCCCCTACCCCCCCAAACAGCCCAACCCCCCCCCATGGCATTCACAGACTGTGGGCCACCATTATCCAGACATGCACGAACCAGTCATGGAATCTATAAGTGTGATAAAATACATAAATGATTTCACATGTCTAGAGCAAAAGGTAGAGGTGAAGGTTTCCCCTATCCAGTCAAGTCTGACTCTAGGGCATGGTGCTCTTCTCTGTTTCTTAGCCAAGGGAACCAGCATTGTATGAAGACATTTTCCGTGCTCATGTGGCCAGAGTATCTATATGCCAAAGGTGCACAGAACACTATTATCTTCCCACCAAAGTGGAACCTATTTATCTACTTGTATTTGCATGCTTTTGAACTGCTAGATGGGCAGAAGCTGGGGCAAGTAAAAGGAGCTCACCCCAACACACGGCACTGGGGTCTCGAACCCAGGCTGTCAGTTTTTCAGCTGACAAGCTCAGCATCTTTAACCACTGAGCCATTGTGCTCTGCGGTTAAAGAGAAACGTATAATAATTACACAACTTTTTGCCACCAATCTAACTATATCTGTGATTGGATGGATCATAGATTACACTTGTCTTCATAAGTGCATGATCAGATGTTCAGATGCTTGAGATATTTCACAGAGGGGAGAGAGAGGCAAAGGCAAAAAGTAAAAGAAACCCTATCATATAGTTACAGAAAGAAAACTGAATTGTTGACTTGTCAAAATTAGCAAGTTTTAAAGTGCAGATTGTTGCTTTAAAAATCAAGTGGGATATCTGCCTATTTGAGAGCTGGTTAAGACAACAGGCTAGAAAGCAAGAGACTGAAGGTTCTACTCCCCCTTAGTCATGAAAGCCAGCTCAGTGACGCTGGGCCAGAAAGGGCCTTTATAATGTACTCTTAGAGGGAGAACAGATAATAAGCTTGTTTATAGCTGCTGTAAAAAGCCTATTATCTAAGATAATTCTCTAAGATTCTTCACTTATTCTCCACTTGTTCCATATATTATTTCATTCTCTTTTTTATTTTTTTTTATTTTTTTATTTTTTAACTTATTTTTTTATTTTACCTTATTTGTTAGTCAATGTTAACTACTCCCATGGCTCCTTGAAGATAATTTAATAGCCATAATATCCTGTGCATCCTGGAAATCAATCAAATCCCTCAAGGAAAGACAAAAGAAAAGGGGAAAAGAAAGTAATGAATCAGAATAAGTCCAGGCTTACAGATTCAACATCAAAGCCACAAATGAAAAATTGGATATAGGTAATGAATTTTAAAAACATACAAATGCAAAATTGCAATTTTGGATTCTGCAATAAAAGCAGGATTTCCTAATTGGGCAAAACATAAGCAGCATTTTAGTTTCCTTTCCATTCATTTATTTTCACCTCTTACTTCCTCTGCATTCATAAAATATCTGCTTCTTCTTAATCTTGGCATGATGAATATTATTCAGAAAACTTAGCTACAGTTAATTAAACCCCCATTTGTTCAGCAACTCTCCAATGAGAGAGAAATTCCAATGAGGAATTCAGATATGGTTTTCTAATTCCTCTTTCATGTGGTGTAACATAGGCATTGGTACATATGCTACATAAAGAAACAGCCTTCCAATATGATGATAAAGAAATATCTTCCATCACAACTTCTGTGTTCAGGAGTCTTGCAGCTAAAGGTGTGTTTCTGAATCTATAGGGAGAAAATGAAAAGTACCACTATAACAACCTAAATTACATTATAAAGCCTCTGATTAACACACTAGTTAGAGAAGGAGATGTCCTGTCCATAATTCTTAATAAGTATGATGTTATGGTGAATTTTCTCATTTGTGTGATATCACTAAACAAATAACATAATACATGCATCATTCCCATCATGAGGTAACTACACAAATCACGCCATGAATCATGCTGTGTAATTTGTCATATTTTCAAATTAACTAAATCACTGGAGAAATATGGTCTGTTGCCTTCAAAGTACATGATATCGAGGCCCGCTAAACTGAGTTTCCACTATAAATTTAAAGTGGGTTTGTACTGTTATTAACCATCCTCCCTAATCTTTAATTAAGAACTTATCTGTAATGTTATCAGCAGCCAGGATACCATGAAGTTAATATTAAGCTGTCATATGGTTGGATGATTGCTTTGTGATAAAATACATAATTTGCATGAAAATACCAAGTACACAGGTATAAATATTCTGACTGGAAAAAGCTTCTGCCAGAGATCACATAGAACTCCACATGATACCTCAGATTAACATCAAAATCTGCCCCAGATCAAATGTCTGACAAGAATTATTGTCAGTAAGGGGCGGGGAAGGGATGTAATAAGAAAAAGTAATGTTTCACCTACCACTGGGTCTAGTCTGCTCATAATGTATTCATCAGTACTAAGGAAATGGATATCCCAATAGAAACAAAGAATTTCTATTGAGTTACAACCAGTCTAAATAAATATATGTAGTCTTTTTATTATTTATTTATTTGTTTTATGTTAATGCCACCTAATTCTAACCAATTCTGGAAGCTGGAATGACCTTGGGAGACAGGAGGAAAAGCTGCAGGCTAGACAGCTGGCATGCAAAAAAAAGAAAGACAATGTGGGAAATGTTTCAGAAAAATTCTGAAGAGACTCTCCTACTTTTCCAATGAATAAAAGAAAAGGAGGGGAGAAATACTTTCGAGTCTTGCAAGATCCTATTAATGTAAGCTTACACTAAAGATGAATCTAGTAGACCTTGTTGTGCTTCTTGTCTAGTTTACTTTGAAAAAATAATATTGGATCACAACAGTAAAAAGCAACACAGGAAGAAGAAATTACACTGGAACAAAAAAGAACAACAAAACAGTTACAAGGCAATTCAGGCATCATGAAACACCACAATCAGGGGCATTCCACCATTCTTCTCCACAGCCCGACAATAGCCAGGTTTTCAAGACTTCTCTAATGCTATTCAGGTGGGGCCATACAAAGCTCTAGGGAAATCTTATTCCAGAGAACTTTCCCTTAATCCATGCTCCCTATCTTTTAGCATTATGACTCAAATAGCAGCATGTAATAGCCTTTTGGTAAATTTTAATTTAGAGCAACTTAAATATATACTACTTCATCCTACTATGGCAAGGCGTTTGGGATAATATAAGGATCAAACTGAGAAGCAGACAGAGAGGGATTGTGCCTAGTTTGTAAAATATATACAAGTTTCAAAAGATGCCAAGAATAGAAAATTATACCAAAACATGCACAGATTATTATGTGGGTTTACTCTGACTAGATGAGCTTCTTTGGAAGGTTTAATTAGCAGTGAATTGAACAACTGGTTCTGCATACTGAATGTCTCTGTTAACATAGTATCTATTTTGTCACTGTTCAAACTCAATTAACTCCCTCCCCATCACATACTGCTGCTCTCGTGACTTATCACAGTTGCATGTTGAAACTTTAACTTGGCCAGCTCTGGCTGGAGCTGCCAATAGGCCTATTTTGCTCCCCCTCTAAATTGCATAAGCAGTGCCGTCTTAGGCAAGTCATTAATGATGTTTAGAGGAAAGTGCTGTGGAGAAATGGAAAGTAATAGCCTTCATATTGATTTTTCAGAAACAAATGGAACTTGGCCATAATCAAGTGGAAAGCTGTTTCAATGAGTCCCAGAGGTAATATGAAGGTAAATCAAACTGAAGCCCAGCAGCCAGATGAGAAACTTGGGGCATACTCCATTGCACAGCCCTCCCTAACATTATGGTACTTTGTGTTATAATAGCAGCTGGAGG
Organism: Naja naja; assembly: GCA_009733165.1. NCBI lineage: Eukaryota > Metazoa > Chordata > Lepidosauria > Squamata > Elapidae > Naja > Naja naja. The sequence goes on from CM019148.1 coordinate 291,001,821, forward strand.
TCTAAAGCATGATCAAAGTTCCTTTGTGAGGTGGGTGGCAGGTGATGACAATGTGAAATCTGGTCTGAATAATTTTCTTTCTGAATAGAAAGATTCACATCTATCTCCAATTCAATTACACTCAAATATTAGAAGTATTCAAGAATCTTCTATGGGTTTGTCTACTCTTGTACAAGCACGAACATGCCAGAGGTGGTATTCAGCAGGTTCTGACTAGTTCTGGAGAACCTGTAGCAGAAATTTTGAGTTCGGAGAACCAGCAAATACCACTTCTGACTGGAGATTTTACAGTATCCTTCCCCTGCCACGCCCACAGAACTGGTAGTAAAAAAAAATGAATCCCACCACTGGAACATGCCCTGTCAACTTCTTCTTCCTGCCATATTTCCATGATTCTGCTTACATTGGATCCCCAGGGCACAAGGAAGGCAGTCATAAGACATTCTTATCTGTGCTGGTGTTAAAGTAGCATTTCCCCCTTATCCAGTTTGACTTCGTCATCCATTTCCTGGAAGGCAAGCAAGCTGAGTGCTTTGAAATAGGGATAGCAAAGGTAGAATGGAGATCAGCTACGGGTACAGCAAACTCAATGCCAGTAGTTTTCTGCTAATTAAAGTTGGCTTTTGGCAAAGTTCATTCATTGCAAACAGGGAAAGAATCACCACACTGAAATATTGTTCAGTCATGAACACAGGCTACTAGTCCACTGTGGATGTGACCATTACTCTTTTTTTTTCCCTGAAATTTGAAAGTAATGTTTTACTGGCTGAACTGGCCTAAACGTTGCTGTCCATTTGCTTGCTGCACTTCACTTTGTTTTAAGCAAACTCCTGCACTTTGATTGGTTATTGCTCATTTTCCTTCTTTTTCTCAAGACGATCTGCTGTAGTTTCTACTTTAATTCTTTTTCAGTGACGTACCAGTTGTAAGACTTGCTTGACATGGAGGATGTCACTGGTTTGAAACTTGCTGGAAATATTTCTTTCTTTGAATATATCACCATTCTCATATCATGTTTGATGTCTTTTTAACTGTCTCATCCCAAATCACATTATACCCATGACATATATAAGATTTTAATTTAGGAATATAAGAGGAATTGGTAGAGGTAACATGCATGAATTAATAATTTTTTTAAATGATGTATTGTCTCTGAAATTTAAAGGAAGGGAAAGAAGGTTAATAGAAAGATGATCCAATATTGTTGAGCAGATTTGATTAATACATGCAAGGAAATTAAATTATAAATGAAATGGCAAAAATGTATGTCATAGAGTATGAAGTGCTGTCATCTAGGTTGTGGTAAGAGCATATGTAAGCAGACATTATTGGCTGGTGGGTGGTGGATGGTGATAATGAAGAACCCATGTTGTGTTTTGGGAAAAATATGCAATGTTTTTCAATACAAAAGAGTTCTTTCAAAAGATGGGCTGCAATAAATTTAATAAATAAAACAAACATCCTGAATGAATATAATCCTTAGAAAGTGGTATTGTTAGGTAACATGAATGGATAGGTGACAAGTACATGACAAAGTATAAGAAAAGTGAGTGGTCCATGCAGAAATCAAGGAATAGTTGACAATATTGATTGATTGATTGATTGGTTGATTGATTGATTGATTGATTGATTTTATTAAATTTGTTTGCCAGCCATCTCCCCATGAGGTAACTCTGGACAGCTTACAACATTAAAATGATTAGTAATTAGTGTTCACCTTCTTAAAAACATATCTGTTCATTTCAAATACATTGCTGAAGCATAGATATTCATATGGACCCATGGAAGATGAATGAATTAAATGAATTATTCAATTGATTATAAAGAAGTATTGAAATAATACGGGCAAGGACTGACCCTGAATTTTGGATAAGTAGGTGAAGAGTGAATCTTGGGGGAAAACAGATGTAGAAGAATAAGGGAAAAAATGAATAAAACTTAATTGAAAGTTAGTAGTAGGATAAAGAAAACAGGAAAATAAGTGAAAAGATAGATTACTTTTACCCCCTAAAAATAAATGTAAAGTGAAATTTGCTTGGAATATAATGAATAAAACAATCTCTCTCCCTCTCCCTGCCCTCTCTCACACACACATACACACACACATCATAGAATGTAATTTAAAAGAGCAACAAACAAAAAGAAAACCAAGAAAATGCTGAATGATTTGTGCACATAGAAATTATTTAAGAAGTAGGCATAAAGGGATAAACTTTAAGTGACTGGGTGTCAACTGGTCTTTTAAGCTGCCAGTAAAAGGCAGTGGGGGAAAACAAGGCATTCTTGAAATGCCTAGATAATCACCTCATTAGCCAAAAGTTGTTGGAGAATAAGAAGGTTATTGGAGACCATGATGGATGACTCTTGGAGAAAGATGTGTCCCATTGGGGAAGTCACATCCAGGGGATGGGGGAAAGACCAGGGTCAAGGGGGGTTTGAAACACATCTACTGCCTGCATGGAGTGCCACTAAGAATTATCTCAGACAGAGGAGTCCAGTTCACAGCTGAATTTTTGAGGGAGTTCCTGTGTACTATTGGGTCATCCTAGGGTCTTAGCTCAGCTTTTCATCCAAGCACCAATGGGGGGTGGGCAGAGAGATTGAACACCATAGTAGAGCAGTATCTGAGATGCTATGTGAATTATCAGCAATCCAGTTGGGTGGACCTCCTGCCTTTTGCGGAGGTTGCATACAATAATGCTGTTCATAGTAGCATGCGATTAACCCCCTTCAAAGTAGTGAGCAGCATGGACTTTGTCCCAATGCCTGAGTATTCAAGGGATCCCCCTCCTCAGTCAGCCTTCAATCTGATGTCAATGCTGAAAGCAACTTGGGAAAATGTAAAAAAGGCACTGGCAAAAGCAGCATAAAGCTATAAAAAACAGACAGACAAACACCAGGCCCCGCAAAGGCCATTCCAGGTGGGGGAGAAAGTCAACCTATCCACCAAGTACTTGAGGTTAAGGCTCCCTAGTAAGAAATTGGGGCCAAAGTTCATGGGTTTTTCCCCATAGTAAAGTTCATCAACCCAGTCACGGTGCAACTGAAGTTGCCCCAACTATTAGGGAAAATACACCCAGTATTCCATAGTAGCCTCTTAAAACCTGTGGTGGGATCGACCCTGAGGCCACCACTTCATGAACCCCCAGACCCCATGGTCATAGGAGGTCAAACCCATTATGAGGTGCAGCAAATCCTCAATTCAAGATGGCACAGGAGACAACTCCAATATCTAATCAAGTGGAAGGGCTACCCTTTATCAGAGGCATCTTGGGTAAAGATTAGGAACGTCCAAGCTGATCACCTTGTGGTGAGGTTCTGTGCAGAAAACCCAACGAAGTGAGGGGAGCTGAATGTCAACTAAAAAGATACTCCTTTGGTCTTTTTAGCTGCCAGAAAAAGGGAGTGGGGAAAAACAAGGCATTCTTGAAATGCCTAGATAATCTCCTCGGTAGCCTAAAGTTGTTGGAGCATAACAAGGTTATTGTTATAGAGCATGATGGATGACTCTTGGAGACTGATATGTCCCATTGGAAAAGTCACATCCAGAGGGTGGGGTCAAGGAGGAAATGTATGATGTGATTTAGTATTGGCTGCACCCAGCCATGCACCAACATGGCAATTTCTAATAAACCAATTTACTTTTCCTGATATGCAGTTAGAGACTTTTGATTTGAATGAGGGTGGATTTGTTGGAGCCCTGATACTGGGATGAAAAAATAAGAAATTGAACTTTTTGAGATTCAGTTAAAAGGAGTGAATGTTTGAAGGAATATTTTAGAAATTGGTAGGAGGTTTTAAAAAGAGGGATGGAAATGTTACAAGTGTTAATGTCCAAGGAAACATGATGAATAATAAATCATAAGTATGTGAGAATATTGATCAATAGTAAATATTCAGGTATAGAAAGTGTAACAAGAGAAAAGTTAAGGTGTGAATATGATTTGCTAATGGAACAGCTATCTGGCTTATTTAATGAGTGCATAAAAACTACATCTGTCTTCTAAACAAAAAGAAAAATGGTAAGTAGCCAATTCTGAGTATGATAGCTGACTTCCCCAGAGATTTCTCAAATAGGATTTTTTTCAACTCTCAGTACTCTGCTTATGTCGTAAAATAAGTATTCAGATGGACACATGAACAGTACAACAAGAAACAATAGTAAATTTTTACCATATTAAATTATTAATGATCCCCCTTAGAGATACGGACATTTCTTAAGACCAATTCTTTCTTTTTTGCAAATACTGTATACAGTACTCACTCTAGTTTGTTTCTGCCAATGTCTCACCTAGCTAGCTACTGGGTCTTGCCTTCAAGGGTCAGATCTTCCATCTGTTTTATGCTTCTTCATATTTCTCCCTGGCTGTCCAGGCTTGGAGTCCAACATGCAATCACATCACTGGAGAGACATTTTAGTCTCTACACTAGCTCAGCTGCAAAACAATATCCTGGACTTCTTCACATAATAGCTCATGCCTTACTCTCTTGCTCAAGAGTAATTTTTTCTGTCAACTGAGGGGAGTGGGGACTCCCATCCTGCTAATACCAGACATTTTTTTCTTTTCTCCATATTTTCCTTGCCAAACCAAAGTAGGGGACTTGCATATCTTTCACAGCTAGGTCTCTCCCTCATCCATCAAACTAGCTTCCTTTTCCTTCATTCTTTCAATTGTACACTGGGAGAATTATATAACCCCAGGACACTGCAACCATCATAAATGAGTCAAATGCCAAGCATTTGAATTTTGATCATGAAGATGCTGCAACAATTTTAAGTGTAAAAAATGATCATAAGTCCCTTTTTCCAAATAACAGATAATCAGAGTTGGAAGGGACCTTGTAGGTCATCTAGTCCAACCTCCCACCCAAGCGGGAGACCCTACACCATTTCTGACAAATGGCAGTCCAATCTCTTCTTGAAAGTCTCAAGTGATGGTGCTCCCACAACTTCCGAGGGTGTTCCATTGGTTGATTGTTCTCACTGTCAGAAAGTTTCTCCTTATTTCCAGGTTAAATCTCTCCTTGTTCAGCTTCCATCCATTATTCCTTGTCTGGCCTACAGGCACTTTAGAAAATAGCTTGACCCCTTCCTCTCTGTGGCAGCCCCTCAAATATTGGAAGGCTGCTATCATGTCTCCCCTGGTCCTTCTCTTTACTAGACTAGCCAAGCCCAGTTCCTGCAACCGTTCTTCGTATGTTTTAGTCTCCAGTCCCCTAATCATCCTGGCTGCTCTTCTCTGTACTTTTTCTAGAGTCTCAACACCTTTTTTATAATGTGGTGACCAAAACTGGATGCAGTACTCTAGGTGTGGTCTTACTGAGGTTTAATAGAGTGGTATTAGTACCTCCCTTGATCTTGATTGTTTCCCTCTGTTAACACAACTTAGGATTGCATTAGCTTTTTTGGCTGCTGCTGCACACTGCTGGCTCATATTTAGCTGATTGTCCACTAAGACTCCAAGATCCCTCTCAGAGTTACTGCTATTGAGCCTGGTTTCACCCAGTCTATATGTGTACTTTTGGTTTTTCTTCCCTAAGTGTAGGACTTTACTTTTTCAGTGCCATTGTAACTTTGAATGGTTAAATGAACTGTTTGTAAGTCAAGGACTACCTGTACATAATACATCATACTTATTTTTAATCACTAAAGGTTACTTTCTGTATTGCCTTGTTCTTGGTATGGGACACCAGTGCAGGTGGTCTGATCTTTCTCATCTTCAATGGTCTTTAATCTTGGGGTGCTTGCATTAAAAAATAACGCTTAAAATTGGGGTGCTCTCATCTTTGAAGGAGTTGGTGAAGGATTCCAAAAGCAAGATAAGGCAAACATTTTGAGATGTGGCTCTTGAAAACAGATGTGACTTAACATGCTTTGGAGTTTATGTAAGCTAGTTGGAAACTCCCATGAGACAGAACTTCCATGCAAATCTTGCTGCTGGAAGGTGTTGCATATTGGCCATGTGTAATGGGGTCTGTCAGCTGTAATCTCTTTCGCAAGGAGAGGTCCTTAAGATATTTTGTGCTTCTTTTGCTCTTCCATATTCTTGAATATTCTTTGAGTGTTGTATTATGTTACTTTATCATAGAGCCTTGGGATAAATCCTTAAGTACTCATTTTGCTGTAATCAGTGCTTCTGAATCCAGAAATACATATAAGCCCACCAGGAGACACACACAAACACACACACACCAATTTAGAGCCATGCACCACCATGGTATGCTAATATTTAGCTTCTCCAGTACTCTTCTTCAGGTAAGAGAATAAACAGGGCAAATGGAAAAGGGAAAAAAATATGGCTGATAGTTAAACCATGAGTGAGAGTCCTGGCATATAACAGAACATGGCTTGAGCTTCAGCCATGATTTTCCTTCTTCTTTCTCTCCCCCTCTTGTTCTGATTATTAACTTGCCCAAGAAAGAGAAATCAAAATGTTTCTGTGGTATTATGTGACTCTGAGTTGGCCTAATAATATCTAATATAGATTTGGGAGTATTTCTTAGAGTCAAGCATAGCCCTGCTTCTTTTATTCTGAAGCAAATCACAAAATGTTTTGGGGATGATTTTTGGTGTGTTTATTTGTTAGCTTGATATACTGTGGGTGAAAGCTATAAAAAAAACTATAAAGAAACATATTTGTCTCGGGAATAAGGAACAGCCTAATTACTTTCCTTGTTAGCTAGCATTTTTTTGGATTTTATTGCCAGTATGTACCTTTTTTACCTGATTAACTCTAAACCAGGTAAATCTAGGACTGCTGCATTTAAGTGACCTGGACTTGGATATCCCACACTTACACTGATAGCATCACTGCCTAGATCTTCAATTTATGACACCTCTCTGCAGTGGAATACACCACAAATGGGTCCATTCATAGCAATTCAACTAGGAACTCCATAATAATTCAAACTAAACCTTTTCTGCTTTTTCTGGACTTGTGAACACATTTGTTCATATCGGTGAAAGTTCACAACTCAACAGTTCATTAGTAGAATAATGTCTGCACAAAGACGTACTTAGACACAAGTCTCCTTGGCTGTAATAACCTTATGTCAGCTATCTTTTTATATAAATGAAATCTGGATTATTTAGGAAGTTATGTTTCCAAGTGTAAATGAGCTTTTTTCTTCTTCTTTAATCATGCTATTCTCCACTGTCCTTCCCTTAACACTGTGAAAATTCCTTTCAAAACTCACAAAGAGAGATTTTGATAAGCTATCACCTTGTTCAATGTCTCCCAGAGGAAAATATACCAGACAAAGTCTTGCATTCATGCATAGGAATTTGATAATGCATTAGACTCACTTGCACTCTCTTTCAAGATATAAAAATTCAGACAGCAACATAGATATAGCTATTGCATGGCTCCAGAGGCTTTAGCAACCTTTCTTTTCTAATTGGTGCGCTTGATTTCTTCTGGGGCAGATTTTTCCTCATCAGTTCTTTTATTATGCTTTTATTCTTTCATCTCCCAGAAATCCTTTCCCAACTGTGGTTCTTCAGTGAAAAAGTGACTACTTTCTATAATAAGTTTCTTTCCTTATATGAGAGAATTTATAATACAGAATTTTCTCACTTAATAGTGTTTCAATAAGGTAAAAGTGAAGGTTCCCCTCGCACATACCTGCTAGTCATTTCCGACTCTAGGGGGTGGTGCTCATCTCCATTACAAAGCTGAAGAGCCAGCGCTGTCCAAAGATGTTTCTGTGGTCATGTGGCCGGCATGACTAAATGCCGAAGGAGCACAGAACGCTGTTACCTTCCCACCAAAGTGGTCCCTATTTTTTTACTTGCATTTTTACATGCTTTCGAACTGCTAGGTTGGCAGGAGCTGGGACAAGAAACGGGAGCTCACTCCATTATGCGATGCTAGGGATTCAAACCACCGAACTGCTGACCTTTCTGATCTACAAGCTCAGCGTCTTAGCTACCAAGCCACTGTGTCCCCAGTGTTTGAATAAATGAGTTCAAAACATCAACCCTGATTAGGCGTGGGATGAAAGTTAACTGACTGTAGGTAATGGAATGTGGAGGTGACCTTGGGGAAGTGGGGGTAAAGAGAGGCTGCCTAGGAAACAATCAGACAAGATAGGCAGGAGTCCCCAATAGATTAACAGTCAAAGGAAGAAACTTAGGAAAGACCAGCCCTAATTGTTCAGATGGTTAAAAGTAGCAGTGGGAAATTTTTACCTTCAGATTTGCAAGATTCTGTGGATGTAGCCCTACAACATTTAGCCCATCTGGTTGTGTTTCCTGTCTGGTTTACCTGGCAGAGCTGACACTTGTCAGATATATCTACTGAAAAATTGATTGGCTTTCAAAGGTTGATTGCTGTTTGACCTAAGTCAAATGTTACCAGCTCACCCTTAAGCAGCTGCCTTTATTCTTTATTTTAATTTTATCCCACCTTTTGATTCAAATTGCTCCCAAAAGGTAGCTTACATTAAAGAATAGAGTCCCTTAGAAGAACATTTACTGTGAGAGTTGGTTTGTCTCTTTGTATTGCAGTCTCTCTCTCTCTCTCTCTCTCTCTCTCTCTCTCTCTCTCTCTCACACACACACACACACACACACACACACACACCTGTGGAAGGAAGAGGAATTCAGTGCTCTGAAACTATTTTGGGATATTCCCTTAAGCCCTGAAGTCTACCTTCTCCTACTGGTTATCTGCTATGAACAGAAATAACAACAGCAAGAATAGACTGGACAGAGTGAAGCACAAACCAACCACACATACTGTACATGGAATAATTATCTTAATACAAATCATAAGCCAGCATGTGTCTGGAAAATGATTGGGTCTTTCTTTCTGAGGAGGAAAAAGCTTGCAGCCCAAAATACCACTCAGTAAAAACTGGAATAATTAAACACTGTTTATAAGACTGGTTTTTTAAGTCATATAATTATCCCCCCCCCAATGTTAACTGTTCACATAAAGTTCATAATCTAAAGATTTAATTAACATTAGACAATCTTTAATAAGTACTTCGCCAGTGAATTGACTACCTTATGTTTGTCTGGTAAAATGCTAATCTAGTCTGCTTAATGCCATCCTCTGCTGGATTTATCCAAAAGGAACAAAATCAAATTAAAAAGTGTGGTGGGGAGAAGAGACACTATAAGATAAAAGTATCTACAGCTTCTCGGAATTCCAAGAAAATGAACTAGGAGGACATTTTGGTTAAAACCAGTGAAAGGACAGATTAAAAACAATAATATTACCAGTATCTACTATTAACCCATACCATCAAGGATAAGGTGTGGATTATGCTTTCCAGAGGCAAAATTCAGATCTTCTAAAAACTCATGAAGCAAAGGACTTTCTCCCAATATTATTTCCAGTATAAGAGAGTAAACTAAATAATACTTCAGGTATTCGCTAGCATCTTACAATACCATGATTTTTTTTTTACACCTGGGTTTTGCGAGGGTTTCTTTTTTCTTATATGTGTGAAAGTAATGCTATAAAATTTGGGGTCTGAATTCTAATTTAGTTTTCCCTGACCTATTCAGTGATTCTTTATGGAAATTAAACATTTCAGTCTATTCTCATGCTTCTTGAATTTTGCTATATTTTCTGAAAAGAAGCTTGGGCATCTTTTCATAAATATAAGGTCATGAGAAGTTTCACTTAAATTGCAATGTATGGTACAGTTTATAATCTGAAATATCTATTCATGCAGATGTGTATAGAATAGGCTCTGATGCACCCCAACATTATAATGTTGTAATTTTGAGGCAACAGAGTCCTGTTTGGTGTAAGAGGTAAGTCGCCATCATGCATAGGCATTCCATTTTCAATCATATACCATAATGGGATTTGCTTGATTAAAGCTGTGCAAACAATCTCTCATCATTGTGCAAAAGATGACATTCTGAAATATAGTAAAGACAGTGCTAAGCTACCATATGATTGCAAAATGTACATTACTAGGAAAAATATTAAGTTTTATCTATACATTAATGAACATGATTATCTGACTAGAATAAAGAAACACCTTCCTATATTTTCAGGGGGAGGGAATCCTGCTTTGTTGGAAGCATGATTTTGATACAAATATTCTAATTGATATCTTAATTAGTTTAATTAATAATTAATATAAGATCTTTCTGAAGGATATGGCTCGGTTCTGCAGATGAAATCATTGTGTCTGTGGAAAATATGAGACAAACCAAGACCAGTTATGCAAAATGGCTTTAGTTGAATTTATACAATATATTTCATATATACAGAATGTAATTTCCTGAGAGTGCATTTGTTGTGGTCACCAGGGCAAGTGACCTGAGCATAATGAAACCATTTAGAATGGTTGTACACAGAAAAGGTGGAAATTTGCATGTTACAACTGGCAGAAGGAGGGGCACCCACAATATTGGAACAGCTCTTTGTTACTGATAAACACTGTCTCTCTTAGGGGTCACCTGCATGTTCTTCTCTGCCAGTGCAAACATATCCCACTAATTTTAATGATGGGATTTCTATGCTGCCTATCTCCCGAAGGACTCAGGGCGGCTCACAGAAATAAAAAACAGAAATGCAAAATTTAAAAAGCAATTAAACACAAAACCCCAATTACATTAAAAATTAAAACCACCAACAAAGCTAAAAGCAATTAAAAACCCCATCAATCCAGGTCAATGAGGACATGAATGCATGATATTGTCTGTCCCCCCTCCCCATGAAGTCCTCTTGTCTTTCAGTGCTTCTTTTCTTAAGTGATGTTCCTCCAGTTCTATAAGAACAGGCTGTTTGGAGCAGCAAATCACCTGCAAATCATTTCAAGTAACTTTAGATTTTGAGATCTGAACTGTTACTATTGGCAACCTATGGCTAATCTGGGTACAGCTCTGCCTCTACATATTCCAGGATTGCTGGTTATGTGGAGCCATCTGCCTTTTGGCAGCAGAGGAATCAAGATTCTCCTAGAGTAAAAAAATAAATAAATTCTCCCACATCTCTTTGCCAATCCGTTTTTGGCAGAAAAGTAGAAAAAGACGAAGAGGAAGCAAGCTTGGAGTTCTTGGAGTTGAAATTCTTCTGGCTCCAAAAAGAACTGCTTCTGCCATAGAAAGTCTGCTTCACATAGGAGGTTGCCAAAGGAGATGCTTCCCCCACCTCCCAGAGCAGAGTGCTGCCCACCCTCTCAGAGCTTAAGTGATGACTGAAAGAAAGCGAAAACTATAAGAAGAAGAAAAAAAGGTGGGGGGGAATGAAAAACAAAGGTAAAAAAAAATCCAACGAAGTTAAGAGGCATATATGTGGTGAATATATATGCCTCTTAACAGAAAAGCCTATAGAAATATCCCCAACTGGCTTTGGAAGTATCCCAGATGTAGGATTGATAGAGGCACAAGAAACAAGACCCCATGATTTTCATCTTTTTTTGTTATCACTGAGCAAGGAATCACCTTTCATTTTCTGGGCAGGTCTGAACAATTGCTGCTCATTCAGGTGTATATGATCTACCTATACTGCTCCACTACATGTAATCTCCTTCCTAAAAGAATAAGAGTGCCAAAAAAGCAATACTCCTAAGTTCCAGGTGCTGGAAAACTCAGGCAACGAGAAACCACTTTGGATTTCTAAGAAATTCTTTATGATATTATGATAAAATGTAACAGAATCATAAAAGTTTACCTGCTGGGGAAGGAGTGGCAAAATCTGAGGGCAGAATTAAAAGAGGGATCAGCCTAGAATCCATACATAACCACAAGCAGACTAAGTCCAAACGCACTTGAATTCCATTGACCTTTATCTAACAGCAGGTGCTAATCATCAGTTGAGGCTAGTCCTATGTGTTTGAATGGGAAGCAATAAATCAGTTTAATTGGTCCTGTTATGTATATGAACACAACGTAGTTGGGCTAACACTATATAAACCACAAATGTATATGTCTGTAGCTTTAAGGAAAAATACTGTAATGTATTATACTATATTCTGGTTGGTTGTTTATGCTGCAAGTTGCCATAAGCAGGAGCTATAGATCATGGTTTAACTCTCTTTCTCACTGATGATCTCTCTCGATACTGATATTGACTGATACTGATATTGACCAGGGACCGATACTGACTAACCCTGTTTACTTTGATATTCTGTTGATATCGAAGGTTATCTGTTGTATTATGGTTTGATATTTGTCTGCTGTAAAAGACGTGAAACCAGTAAGAAGACTTTATAACTGGATATTTCTGGACTGTTAAAATGTGTATGACATGGACTGTTTATTGGACTGTGCTATTTCTTCAAGTAAACATTAACACAACTTGATTTAACTCTGTGTGGCTGTATATTTATTCATAACTGTTGTCATAAACGTTTCCATGTGCATATCCTTGTTATACAAGGGTTACTCTGCACTTATCCTAACAGGTCCTTCATATGACTCCTCTTCTTCTTCTTCTTCTTCTTCTTCTTCTTCTTCTTCTTCTTCTTCTTCTTCTTCTTCTTCTTCTTCTTCCATATCAGTCATCGGATGTTGGTGATCCTATTTTTATCAACAGCTGCATGAAAAAAATGCTGTTGAGTTTTGTCCAAACTGGTCCCTTAGGTTTTGAAGCCACGATGTTCTTCTTCTGGCTGGACCTCATTTGCCTTCAATCTTTCCTTGGAGGATTAAGTGAAGTATGCCATATTTTTCCGGGTGTCACATCACATGTCCAAAATATTCTGAATTTCGCTTTTTTATGATTTTGATTATTTCCCTTGACTTTCCCAAGTGGGTTATCACCTCCTCATTTCTAATTTTGTCAACCCAACTTATACGTAACAGCTGCCTGTAAATCCACATTTCAAATGCTTCTAGTCTCTTCAAGTGACTTTCTTTCAGGGACCAACTCTCCACTCCAGGACACTACCAAGGTAATTCTCTGGCACAACAGTTGTTTAGTGGAATTAAAGTGGACATAGACTTTCCCCCTCTCCTGAACTCAGGGTACTCTTCCATAGTTATTATTTCTTGTTTCCTCCCTCCTGTCTTGTTGCCTACTTCACCCAAGGTCTGTTAAGCATTCCAGCCCAGGATGCATTTATGGTCAAACCTACATCAGAAAAGGCTATCAGAGGCATATTATGATCCTATAGAGAAAACAGACAGGAACCAAAAATCACATGCAGGTGCAATGCTTCATTGATTTACGTTGGACAATATTATTAGGTGAGACATTCTTTACTATACCAAACCTCAATGCTGATACATTTCAGACTTGTTTTATTACTGTGTTGCTTGTTTATTTGATTTATCAGACTGCCTAACTGCAAGCCTTCCCACTTGATAATCCTCCTAATATTGTATTTTACAGTATTTTTATAACTGACTTTTATCATTACTGTACTGGAAAACATAATTTTTAAAATATGAAGTACTAAATCAATACTGCAAATAAGAAATTAATAAAGGAATAAAATACGTTAGTGTCAGGTAGGAAACACTACCAGCTAATTCATCTGTATTGTAAGGCTAAATTAACAGAATCTTCCAAGTCTTTTAACAGCCTGATCAATTAGGGCAGGTCCTTCCTAAATTTCTTTCTCTAACTGCTAAGCTCTGAGCTACTCCCTCTTTTAGTTGATCATTCCCTAGGCAGTATCTCTTTCCTCCCTCCCTCAAGGCCACTTCCACTTACTATTGCAGTTAGTATCATTGCAACAGCATCTATTTAACAAACCAACTAGGCAATTTTTTCATTTAATTCTCTAATGTGAGGATGGGAAAAGGAGGTCATCTGAGTCCAAATAAGCAAGAATATTTTCTCCCTCACTCTTGCTTTGGCATGGATATCTTCTCTTCCCTCCTTAAGGTTTCATAAGAATGTTGTAAGAATTACAGTCCTCTTCCTTTGTACCATGCGTAGAGAAATGTTGTTCAGTTGCTTCTTTTTCACAAGGAGTTGTAAGAGTGTCCTCCATTGTCCTTCTGCCATAGCAAGAACAACAAGTTTGTTTTCTCCTTTACTTATGTGAGAAAAGGGTATTTTGTAGCACTACTGTAAATGGAAATGTAATATTTCTGTTTGCAGTTCCAATTTCACAGCTGAATGGGATTTGCAGTGAGAGAATTCTAATAAAATGAAGAAACATTTAATGCTGTGACTGGCAGGTAGGAAAAGGATACACGGCAGTTCCATTTTTCTGATTATGTTAACAAAACATGACATGTGCTTTTATAACGTACAGACAAGAATTTGATTTACAATTTAAATCTGATGACTGAAACACTGATTAGATAACTTTTTCCCCACAAGCTCCATTTACCACTTGAATTGCTTAATATAGAAATAGATATTTTTGTGTCTAGAAATTAGCATTCCAAATTTTAATTTTAATTTGCTTCTACATAGTACTTCACCAGCTCTGGCTAATCACTTCTGTACTTTGATACTTGATTAAACAATTTAGGAACGATTGGCTTTTTGAATCTATATCAAGATTTTAAAAAAATCAGTTGAGAAATGCTTCAGATGAAAAGTTGGGGATGATTTAGTCAAAGCTAAACACTTCTAACTCCTATAGTCTGAGTCAAGGGTCTTCAAACTTGGCAAGTTTAACACTTGTGGATTTCAACTCCCAGAATTCCTGAGCTAACATGACTGGTGGAGGAATTCTGGGATTTGAAGTCCACAGATCTTAAAGCTGTCAAGTTTGAAGACCCCTGGTCTGAATCCTTAATGTGATGCCTTCATGCCCTGGATTTTCAACCCCTCCCAATTGGATACCCATCATGTTTACCTAATGTTATTGTTTAATTTTTTAATGGAGAACTAGCATGATACAAAGCAATGTACTAACTTCATATCTCATCTTTATTTTCAAAAATGTTTTTGTGTCAAACCCTTTACCTTAGATAAATTCTTAGAAAATAAAATTTACAAAAGGCCAATATCTGAGGCTTTATTTCAAAAGGTGTGCTAATCTACGGTAACAAAAAATACAAAGGGAAGGTGAAATGATGGAAGCCAGATTGGAGGGGGGAGTAACTTCTCTTGTTTGCCTGCTTCTAAATAAACATTTTGTGATTGGCCAAAGCCCAGCATTTTGTGAGAGGGATACATACTAAGTGAAAGGAAGATGGATGGTGGGCAGTATGAACTATCAATTTGCTACAAAAAGGAGTGAATGAGCCTGCCTTAAAGACCCAGAAAGCTTCTGGGAAAAGACATATTCCAACACAATAACAGAGTTGGAAGAGACCTTGGAGGTCTTCTAGTCCAATCTCCTGCTCAAGCAGGAAACCCTATACCAGGGCTATCAAACTCAAGGCCTGGAGTGCTTAGATATGGCCTGTGGGACCACCTGGAAACAGTGAAGGACTGGTCCACGGTGTCTCTACCAGTGAAAATGGAGCTCAGGAGGAGGACCCTCCTGAGCTCCATTTTCACTGGCAGAGGGTTGCAGGAGGCCATTGCAGCCAAAAGTGAAGCTCAGGAGCCCATTTTCTCTGGCAGAATACTTGGGCCACCACAGGCGCCCCCGACATGAGTGACATTGAGCTGGCCACACCTACCTGGCCACACCCATTCCAGCCTCCTGAGGTCAAACACAACCCTGATGCAGCCCTCAATGAAATCGAGTTTGACACCCCTGCCTTATACCATTTTAGACAAAGAGAGGGAAGGAAGGTAGCATCACCTCAGTGCAGCAGCACATCAGGTCGGGAAGCAGCATCTGTGCTTCAGAGATGGCCTCCAGCCTTCCCATCCAGAGATTCAACTATTCCACTAAATTACCTTAAAAATTACTTAAAATTATTATTCAGGGACAACTTTAGGATGAGCTCAAGAGTCATATTCATGAAGTTATGGGATCCCATAAAGCTCTGGAGCACAAACTGTGGCATCGCCCACAAAGGAACAGAAATTTATTTTTCTTTTTTTAATAATAATTGCAAAAAATACTTCCTTTGTGGATTAGATGGTTTCTCATTCTGAAGATGTGGGTTTCTGATGAAGTCCCACCAACTCTCTTTTTTAACTAGTCAAGTACAGGTAATCCTCAACTTAAAACTGTTCACTTAACAACTGAGGTTACAACAGCACTGAAAAAAGTGACTAATGACTGTTTTCCACACTTACAACCATTGCAGCTTCCCCATGATCATGTGATCAAAATTCAGATGCTTGGCAACTGACTCATATTTATGATGGTTGCAGTGTCCCAGGGTCATGTGATCACTTTTTGCAACCTTCTAACAAGAAAAGTCAATGGGGAAGCCAGATTCACTTAACAACCATGTTAACTAACTTAACAACTGCAGTGATTCAAACAATTGTGGCAAGAAAGGTCATAAAATGGGGCAAAAGTCACTTAACAACTGTCTCACTTAGCAACAGAAATGTTGGGCTCAATTGTGGTTGTAAGTCGAGGATTACCTGTAGACTTTTCTCAAAAAGCCAATTTCAGTGCCTGAAATATGAATCTGCCTTGTCCTTTATTCTGTTGGTACTCAAAGATTATGGTCAGAATTGCCAGACATATCTAGCAATGATTGAAAACTGTGATTGGATTCCACCAGTCCTTCAGCGAGTATCAGGGGGAGTTGGGTCATTCAAAGAAACAGCCTAATTTGCTGTCCAAAATTCAAAATTGATAGCCTATTTCTAGCATTGCCAGAAATATTTGATCAGTAAAGCAGATTTCCCCATTTAAAATGGGGTTATAAAACATAGCTCTGGTTATTAACTGAAGTAAGGTACTAATGATAGCAGTTAAGTGAACAGATAATGGACTGACTTCCAGGCTTCCACATCAAAACCAAAAGGGAGAAAGGTTAGCCTTCAATCTCTCTTCCATTTTTTCCAAAATGAAATCAGAGCTCATACATAATTTCAAACAGCTCACTGAAAATGATTTAGACTGAACTCTGCTGACTCCCGAAGACCACTAAGTAATCCCAGGCATGGGTAAGAGGTTCTGTGATTTATTTTATTTTATTTTTGGCTGGGTGACCCTGCTTCAATTTCACAGGCAAGGGGTCAAAATGCATTTCTAATAACAATGTTTGCTGGTCTCACCTGGAGCACTGGAGGGAGAGTGAGGTATAATGATAAAGCTGCTGGATCTTTTGCTAAATTTGCTGGGCTAAAAGGCTTCTTTGTTAACTGCCAGTTCTTATTTATGTTATATTTAAGGGTTGGAAGAGTTCTCCACTGTTTTGACATTGCAGGTGACATTAGGGCATCTTCTACTGCACGGCATTTTAAAAAGATATGAGGAACAGAGAATAAATTTTACAAATTAACTATGGTAACATGGAGAATGCCAGCACTGTTCTGTTACTGGGATCCAGGAAAAAGCTAAGTTCTTATTGCTATGATATTTCTAAACAATAAACAACAGGCCAGACTAAAGTGTTTACGATCTAAATTAGGGCTGCTGATCAAGAATGTGCTAAACAAGAGATGACACTCAAGTAATAAATGTTTCTACCTATACTTTGTGTTCTGTGGGGATGATGATTAAAGAGTAATACCAAATAATTGAGGGAAGAGGGGTGAACTTTGAGTTGCAAGAAGAGGGGAAATGAGTTGCATACTTCCTGAAATTCCTTTTCCTTTGCACAAACTGAAATAGCAACTTCAACTTTCTTAATCTGAAACATTTATGGCTTTATCAATTCTATGTCACCAAGAAGCTTTTCAGTTCCCTAGTATATAAATTTAGGTGTCACCTTACACATACCTATATATAAATATGTAGCTTTTGTCTACTGGCATCTTGTAAAACCAAGAAGAGTATTTGGGTTTTTTTTTTAATCATTCCAGAAATAACAGTAGATTAAAAAAACAAAAATCCAAAGTATATTGTTTTGAGTTTATGCAAAGTTCATCCTGACAGTTGGCTCTGAAAGATCAAACCTCCATATGGCATCTCAAAAGGTCAAAACATGCATTAAATTGTGCGTTAAAAATCAAAGCTCTGCAATTTAGAGGCAGTTGGATAAATATTTCTATAACTTGAAAGCAGGGAATCATTCTATACTTTTTTCCCTTTCTGAATACACCCATTGTTCAAATCAGCACAATGCCAATGTCTCCTGCTGCTTGAGTTTTATAGAAAAAGAAAAAGGGTAAAAGTATTGCATTTCTTTTTATGGTGCAAAATGCATTGTAACCCAGAACACTGAATTACAGCCCTTCTCCACTGACAATTTGCATGAATTTATTCATTTGACTGATCTTTATTGTTTCACTGGTAACACAGATTAGCCCTAGGCAAAAAAGGTTATGGTTAATTTGTTTCCATAAAGCATTTGTGACTCACATTAATATCATCAAGTCAATCACTTTACTGATTTTATAGCTGTTTTAAATCGTTAATGAGTACATTTTGAATGAAAACCATGCCATGTTTTTAAAAGTAATCATTCTATTCCCATTTAAATTCCAGACCAGTCTTGGTCGATTTTAGCTGAGCTTACCTGTCAATTTTTTTTAATAAGCAAATTTTAGATATGATTCTTTATGAGCCATGCTGATTTTATCCACTTGTAGTTTCTATTTGGAATTACTTGTTATCCCCCTGCACTATATATATATATATTTGTTTTCGTAGATTTTCACGGGTAAAGGTATGTAGGTCTTGGTGTATTCGGGTCTTGTCCCGTGTAAGATTGAGAATACCTTGGCAACGTTTCGATGAAATCTCATCCGTCATCTTCAGGCTGGTGTCTTCAGCTTCGTTCTTCTGGGAGAAGTGTGATTGTGTGATTGTGATTGTGGCTGTTTTTCCCTTTTAAACTCCAGAGTTGGCTGTGTTGTTACTTCTTGATTGGTTGATGGAGTTGATGTATGCAGATTGGATGGCTTTTTCCCCATCCCTGTGTGGCTGAGGTGCTGGCTGTGTGTCTCTCAGTCTTTTGTGTTGTAACGACCTGGGTAATGGGCTGTGTGATGACCTTCTGAGTTCTATTGTTGTGACATCCTGGGTGTGGTGCTGTAGTCTCCTGGGTCATTGTCTGTGTTGCAACCTCCTGATGTTTTGTGTTGTGATCTCCTGAGTTCTGTGATGTAGTATCCTGGGTGGAAGGCTGTGATGTGACATTCTGGGCCTTGGTTTGGCTCGAGTTTGAGGTCTGGCTATGTGTTTATAGCGTGTGTCAGTTTGCTTAGTTTGGGGGTCGGAGGGGGTGTAGCAGCTGGTGTTGCAGCCATGGTCTGGTTTCTGGATGGTGGTTGCCTTTCATCTGTGGCGTGGGCTTGGGTTTGAGTCTGGTGAAGGAGATTGGTGGTGGCATCATGTGTTATTTTGGGTCCGGTGTTGGTTTTCGTGGCTGGGACTTGTTTGTTGATTAGGGCTAGTTTCCAGATGTCTGGTAGGCGGGAAGTATCATCCCATTTATTCATGTTATGGGGTGTTTCTCTATTTCGATGGCTTCCCTAATTATTCTCTTGTTGAAGTGTTCAGTATTGGAGATAAGTTTGGATCCCTCAAAATCAATTTCATGTCCTGTGGCTTTAAGGTGCTGGAAAAGGGAGGAAGTTTTTCTTCTTTTCTGACTGCGTTCTTGTGTTCTGCGATCGTGCATTTATTCTCCTGTTGGTTTGTCCAATGTATGTGGCTGGGCAAATTTTGCATGGTATTTTATAAACTCCTTGGTTTTCTAGCTGGATCTTGTCTTTGGGGTTTCTTAAGATGTTGGCTATTTTTGGTCAGTGCCAAAGGCTGTCCTGATATTGTGTTTGTGGAGAATTTTGCTGATTTTATCTGTGGTGCCTTTGATGTAAGGGAGGAGGGCGATGCCATTGTCCTGTTCTGTGTCTTGGTTTTGGGGAGTCTCCCTTCGGATTAGGTTGGTGATTGTGCTTCTTTGGAATCCATTGGACATTAATACGTTAGTGAGGGTGTGTAATTCTGTTCTCAAGTGGTCTTTTCAGCTAGGCATTTGGTTCTGGAGATGAGGGTCTTGGCTACGGAGTTGATCTGTGCAGGGTGGTGATGGGATTGTGCATTTAAGTAGTGGTTAGTGTGTGTCTTTTTCTGGTAGATGGTGTGTCCTAGGGAGCCGTTGGGTTTTTGTAAATTAGGACGTCCAGGAACGGAAGTTGATTGTTGGTTTCTGTTTCCATGGTAAATTGTATTTTGGGGTGTAGGCTGTTGAGATGTGTGAGGAAGTTGTCCAGTTTTTCTTTCCGTGTGGCCAAATTACAAAAGTGTCATCTACATATCTAAGCCAGAGTTTGGGTTTGTATTCGGATTTGTCTAGAGCATTGGTTTCAAAATGTTCCATGTATAGGTTAGCGATGACGGGTGAGAGGGGTGATCCCATAGGTGCTCCTTCTATCTGTTTATATCTTTGTCCATTGTGGATGAAGTACGTGTTGGAAAGGCAATGGTTGGTCAGATCTAGGATGTGCTTAGGGGGGTTGTATTTGTTTTGGATAGCTGTCAAGGCTTCTTTAATAGGTACTTGAGTGAAGAGGATATGACATCGAAGCTCACAAGTAGGTCGCTGGGTTGTAGGTTTTGTTTCTTTATTGTTTCTATGAAATGGAAAGAATTTTGTACGTGTTAGGTGATGGATTCTGTGTAGGGCTGGAGTTGTTTGGCGAGAAATTTGGCAAGGTTCTGTAGAGGTGAGCCTATGGAGCTGACTATGGGTCTGAGTGGTGTTCCTTCTTTGTGTATCTTGGGGAGGCCATAGAGCTTAGGGCATCTAGATGATTTTTCTCTGGGGATGTTTCTTTGTTGGATCTCTTCACTGATGGGCGAGGCTTTTATTTTGGATTTGGTGGTTTTCTCCAGATAGGTGGTGGGGTCTGTGTTTAGAGGTTTGTAAGCGGGGTCTTGGAGTAGGTTGGATAGTTTGGATTGGTAGTCAGATGTGTTCATCACAACTGTGGCGTTGCCTTTGTCTGCTGGGAGGATGATTATGTTGTTGTCTTTCCTCAAGTTGCTGAGTGCTTTTTGTTCTTCTTTGTGTAAGTTGCTTCTGGGTGGACTGCTGGAGCAGAGGATGTTGGTGACTTCAAGTCTGATTTTATTGGCTGTGTCTGGGTTAATTTTGGCTAGGCCAAACCAAGGCCCAGAATGTCACATCACAGCCTTCCACCCAGGATACTACATCACAGAACTCAGGAGATCACAACACAAAACATCAGGAGGTTGCAACACAGACAATGACCCAGGAGATTACAGCACCACACCCAGGACATCACAACAATAGAACTCAGAAGGTCATCACACAGCCCATTACCCAGGTCGTTACAACACAAAAGGCTGAGAGACACACAGCCAGCACCTCAGCCACACAGGGTCTCAGGAAAAAGCCATCCAATCTGCATACATCAACTCCACAAACCAATCAAGAAGTAACAACACAGCCAACTCTAGAGTTTAAAAGGGAAAAACAGCCACGATCACACACTTCTCCCAGGAGAACGAAGCTGAAGACACCAGCCTGAAGATGACGGATGAGATTTCGTCTCTCCTGCTTCTCCCAACTGTTTTTAAAATCAGGTTCAGAAATTCCAGCATGGATTGCAGTGGTTTGACAACAGGATGAAGCTGGTATTTATTGCAGTCCAGGTTATAGCTACTGCAAGACATGGCTGGTCATTCCTCTGCTTCTTGTCCTTCCCATACATGCAGGAAAGACATATGTGGCTGGCTCCTGTGTAGACTGGTTTCCCAACCCCTGCCTTTTCCTTCTCACTAGTTCCCATGACTTTCCCTGGTTTTATCAGACATTTGCATACCTGGAAGCCTTCCCACATTATCTCCTTTGATATTAAGTTTTTTTTCCTTTCTCCTCCTGATGATACTGCAATTACTTTGATTCTATAGTAATCAAAGCAATAGTGGAACAGCTTGTATATTTCAATTCTACAATTAAGTCCATGGAAACTTTATAGCAAGAAAGGTCTGGCAGTTCAGCTGCATGGAAACAGTAGGAACATTCTTCCCACAGGGAGATGTAGGGGTTGAATGGAGCATGAGCTTCTAGGGGACAGGATAGTTCATTGACTCAACAGGCCATCAGTAGAACAAAGGCAAGATTATGCAAAATCAGCCAGTGCCAACCAGCAGAGAACAGGATGAAATGGCTGCCTCAGGCAGCAACCAACCATTGAGAGAGAGATGGAGCATGTCAGGCTATGCAGCCAATCAGAGCTGAGTCTGCTATTACAATGAAACAAAGCATTGAGGGATGGGAATTTGCTCTGAAGGACTTAAGATGGCTCAGATCAGAAAAGTAGAAGTTTTGAACTGAAGCTAGAAAACATAAATGTGAGGTACATTTAGGATTTGGAAGCTGGAAGTAGGACAAAGATCATATATTAAGTATATTAGTATATTCATTCCTGTGCTCATCAAGTGTGAGTGAAGAACCAAGCAGAAAGTACAAATTAGTAACTGTGTTTGTCTATAATTTATATGTTTATTTATTTATTTATTTATTTATTTATTCAGTTTATATAACCATCTATCTCAGATATGTGACCCTAGGCAGTTTACAGTAAAATAGATAAAACTGATAAAATATATAATATAAAAATAAAAACACATAGCAGAAGTGGCCAAGATATGAAAATAAGAAGATAAGGCCAAGATCTTCTTTAACTTTTATTTTCATTGCACAGAATCTCCTACTGATCCCTTTTTCTATTTCATCTTCCCAAAGTGATTGACCTTATCAACTGACACTTGAGGTTTGGACTGTCATTACCATCTTTGACTATGGATTTAGCATGGACAAAGTTCTTTTAGTGTAAAATTTTCATTCCTTACCACTATAAATTTTTAAAAAATGTTTATCATGGTGGAATAAAACAAGTATGAAGACTAGCTCTTCATAATTCCTTTCCTGTCAAGGAAATGACTTGAGATCACCCACAAGTGCTCCATATAATATCTCCTCACAAGGAGACCTCAAGACAACATTCTCTGAAGGATTTAGAACTTTTGGCAACAAGAGATAACCAACTTGTTGAAATCAGTCAGCACCTTCAAGAAAAGGACACTGGGTTAGCATACATCCTTTTGTAATCACTTCTGGATATCACTTGTTAATTGATTTTTAGCTGTTAGGGTTAACCTCTGGATCCATAGGCTTTATAGCACAAAGTGTGTTTCCTTCAATCCTTAGCAAATTAATTTTAAATACAAGTTTAAAGACTTTTTTTAAAAAAAGAAAATGGAATAAATAGCAAAATGGTATTAGAACTTTCTGGAAAATTCTGGAAAATTACCAATGAATTAAGATTCCAGAAGGGCTTAAAATAAGTTTTGGAAATAATTGTGGAAATCCTTTCTGCGGAAAAATGCTTTTGTCTTGAATTATTTTTTAGAAAACATATAGAATGAAACTTTGAAGGTAGAACACTAGAGGGAATGTAAAGAATTACAGATTACAATTAAAGAAAAAGAACACTTATGGTATATTTGATATCCCAATACAGATTGAAGAAATATTTTAGCATTATATGGATGGATGGATGGATGGATGGATGGATGGATGGATGGATGGATGGAGAGAGAGATGATGGGTGGTAAATAGATAATTTCTTAATAATGGACACAGGTTAATTTTAGAAACATCTGCATCTATAGATAGACTGTATTTAAAAAAAAAAAAAATCTGAAAAGAAACTGATCTGAAAGTGGATTTAAGAATGAAAGGCTACAAGAATGATATGGAAAATAATGCTACACTGGACATACAAAAGAAGCCAGCTGATGTCTTAATAGTTGAAAGGGACATATAAATAATATACCAAGAAACTGATCAAGATATATTGAATTTACAAATGAAGCTTGTTAAAATTTTGAAAAAATTTGTGGTGGGGAGGAGGAATTAAACATGAAACAAATGTAGGACATTATTTGAAAGGACTAATAAACAAGATTATTAAAAGTAAAAGGAAGAAATATAATGCTTTATTTGGTTGCTCATGAGTCTATATAGAGTGTTTGGAATCCTCTCTAAGCAAGAGACAGGAGGGGTACACATCAGGTCCACCCACAACTGGTCAGTGGGAGAGACCTTTTATTAGGCAGATACATTGAATGAATTAGGGGGTGTAGAGACTGAGGACTCTGGCTGATGCTGAGCATTAGCACTTGAGTGCCTCAAGGGTTCACCTCTCTTACTCCTTAATTGAGTGATGAATAGGGATGGCTGGGAGAGGAACAAAACCACCAGCCTAGGTGGGATGGAGGCCAAGGTTGGAGGCAGAAGGTTTCAGGGTTTGGGACTGGGCAACAAATTCAAGTAGTGATGGGTTGGGGTGAGATGGTGTCAATCTCTGCCAAGAACTAGAGACTTCAATCAATAAACCATGTTATTCACACTTGTAGAGTTGAAATTGAAGAGTTTATTGCTTTGTTCACAATCGTGGCAATAGCTGTGACAATGGATGTCCATGTAAAGTCAGCATTGAAAACAGTTAACTCCCAACATTGTTTTATCCATCCCTGCCCAATTACCTCTGCCCCATTATCTACTTATCCACCCCACCACCCCATTCCTAATTACACCACGCCTAAGCTAATATTACGTTCCTCCCTCCCATTAGTATCCTACATAGCCATGATCACTTCGCTTCAATCGCAGCACTGTGTTAAAGCCAAACATTGCAAAAACAAAACATCCATCCATCTGAGTTCCAAGGCTACACAGCCCTCCCACATTCCGAAGTTGACTTCTGAGGCTGTGAAATGTCACCCACAGCCCTCCCTTCCTTCTCTGCTGGTCTGGTTTGCTGCCTGCCAAGTTGCAATGCTGGACTTGAAGTGCAGATCAGGGATTCACAGCTATCAGGGATTCACAGCTCCAAGGTACAGCTGTAATGTCGGGCTTCAGGATGCTGGTAAGATGTAGAGCCTGACAGATGGGAGACAAAGGGCAAGGGGCAAGCAGGGGAAGACACCCCTATTATTCTTTTCTGAGATTGATCTTATAATGGTACATGATAATGGTCTTGAGTGAAAGGGAAAAGGGACACAGTCAAGGGAACAGTCAAATAAAAGGCAATTGAGTCCATAGCCAGAATGTGGACAGAGCAAGAGACTCAGAAGAGATCCTCCATAGTTTTGGGCAAAGGGACACAGTCAAAGGAAATGGAGTGGTGCAGTAGCCTGGAGCTGGAGCTCTTGCCTCATAATCAGGAGGCTGTGAGTTCGATCCTAGGTAGAGGCAAATATTTCTCTCTCTGGACACACTGAGAATATATCTGCGGAACAAAATTCCGCATTGGTGACAGGAAGGGCATCCGGCCATTGAATCACTTTGCTAGTTCCATTCAGTTGCCCAGACTCCACCCTGCAAGGGATTATGAGGTCGTTAAATGAAGATGATGACACAGTCAGGGGAATAGTCAAATAAAAGGCAAGTTCCTAGCAGGAATGTGGACAAGGCAAGAGGTCTCAGGTGAGATCCTCCCTAGTTTTTCTGTAAAGGTGATAGGGGAAGAAATGCCTTTCAGACTTGCAAGGTTCTGTTAATGTAGCATAACAATAAAGCAGAATTACGCATCTGGTCATGTTTCCTGTCTGCTGTAGCTCATAAGACTGACAGTTTCCTTTCGGAACACAAGACTGTAATTTATATACTTCTCACCAGTCCTACCTTGTAAACCTTTCCTAATTTAGCTCCATTTCAACCAGTATTTTAAATAGTAGCAGCAGAAGCTTAATATATTCTGCAATTATAGCTTGTTACAGGATACTATAATCTTTCATGCAAGCCCCTGTACTATGCACAATTAAATTCAAATTATTCTTGAACACAACAACAAACCTAATTTCATATATTAAAATCTAACTGGCACAATAGGTGTGGCCATAGTTATTACAAAAAACAGTTTTTTTAAAAAAAATGTGTATCTTGAATTGCATAGAAAAATTCCCCAAATGAGTTATAAATATGAATTTTCCATCACAGTAAGGTGCATATGATTGATGGTATACAATATACCCAAATTTTCACAGATAAATGCCTGCCAAATTTATCCTATGATGCATACTTGCTTATTAATTTGCATTGAATCAGATGAACCTAATTCAGTGTAAATACCTTCATATATATTTACACCTTTATTTACCTTGCATTTCATGGATATAATTATATTTCTGCTCATACATAGAGAGGCTTTGGACTTATTTATTTACTTTAAATGGGTCTTGAGCTCCACTGTCTGGTAAGTGGCTTGAATTCAAAATATAAAAGGATAATTTAGTAATTTTCAAATTAAATAGATAACACTCCTGTAAAATGTGTTGCCAGCAGATCCTAGGGGTCCTAATGGAAATCTTTTAGGGTGGGACATTATCACTGCTCTTCTGGCTTTCAGGACTGCAATGTATATATAAGCATTCATTAGTAAACTGTCTTTTTGCTCAGCATTCTAATTTCCTCACATATCTGAAGATATAGACAAAGCAGCCCAGATTAATCTCATTTGCATTTTGAACTGAATTCAGAAAGACTGGAAAATTCATTATTTGAAAGAACCCACATTCATATTTATGCTTGCTAGCCAGAATCCACAACTAAGAGGGAAATTTTTCCCTCCTTTAATTAATTAATTTTAAAATAATTAATGAAGGTATTATTTTATTTACAGTCACTTACAGTATGTGCACTGATAGATAACATCATCTTTCATTTATCTAATTCCCACTGAAGTTGCAGTCTCTGTTGTGGGGCGCTAGCTTAAAATCATAGTTCATAAAACATAAAACAATTAATTTATGCCAATAAATTAATACATGCCTTTAGGTGCCCCCTTCACAAAATCTCATCTACCACTGTGATACCTGCGGGCTTAGAACATGTCACATGATCTAGCCACTGTTTAAACATGAGGATGGATAATTGGGAAAAAGTCATAAATCTCACTAGCAGACATGTTCATAAATCTCACTAGCAGACAGGAAGTTTGAGGGTTATTTTTATTGACATGTCTCTGAACCGCTTAAAACATTCCACCCACAGTTTGATAAAGGAAAGAAGGTAGCTCATTATTTTTTCCTATGTCTTACATTTCATTCCTTGTCTGATTTGAAGCTTGCCTGGAAGTACATTTGACACATTTTATACAATGCTGAACTCTGTTTTCCTCTTAATGTGTTTACTTTAAGCATTTAAATGAGACCAATAAGAAGAAGAAGAAATGTTTCAATAGGCAGACAATGCTCATGAAAAAAATATCTTTCCCCCTTACTAGTGGGAACTTGAACTTAGATGTATTTTTTGTATGAAAATATGCAGGGTGGAAATGTCAAATCCTCAAATGGGAAGCTTCTTACTAAAATGTGACTTTGCTACTAAATTGCCTATAATCCCAGAAAGCTGAATTTTGTGAGAATAATGCAAGATTTACCAGTCAGTTGCAAAAAGAAAAGTCTCTTTGAGCAATGTTCTTACTTGATATATACTTTTTATCTGAAAGGGTTTTTCTGCCCTCCTACTGTGGCTTGATAAAAGGCACCTCTGGGAAACTACTTGATAAATAAATGTTCTCCGGAGTATTTAATAAACACTTAAAGAAAAGCTTGTGTACTGCATTGAAGGATGAAGATGGAAATGGACTTAATGTGCATTTTGGAACCTCTACTGAGGACTTCGAAATCTTACAGTCCATTTTACAAAAGTTAAAAGTAATTGTAATGTCATATAGGAAAACACAACACAATCATAATCTTTTAACTAAACTCTAGTCCTGTAGTCCTTATTTTTCTCATACATCCATTCTCTATTTCATGGTTAATCTAAAGTAGTGATGGAGAACCTTTTTGGTGTGGCATGCCGAAAGTGCGCGTGTTCCAGTACCCACAATGCAATGCGCCCTGCCCACCCTGCGCATGCACACGCACACACACACCCCTTACCTGCACTGCACATGCGTGTGCCTCCCAGCTGATTTTTGGGCTGCTTGAGGCCTTTTTTGGCCTCCTTGAGGCTTGAAGGAAGCCTCCGCAGCCTCAGTAGGCTGAAAAATGGGCCTTCCAGAAATACCAGAAGTGTCCGTTCTAAGCCTTTGGAGGGCCGCTGGAGCCCAGGGGAGGCATTTTTGCCTTCCTGGGGGCTCGAGGGAAGTCTCTGGAGCCTTTGGAGACTGAAAAACGGGCCCGTTTCATCACTTCCGGTATTTCCACTACTTTATTTTGAGAATTCCTTAAAATGAGATCTTAGTTTCTCTAGTGTAGCTGCACACCCAGATGCATTGCTCTGGAGAATCTGCAATATTTGACATAAAGATGAGCCAGTATAAGTTTCCAAGTAATTTATCAGCTTTGAGGTTTCCCTCAGAGTGAGGCACTGAAAAATCTGTACTCCATTCTGAAAATCTGGAGGGCCTGGCCTCAATCTATCATGAGGGGCTTAGCTGAATAGCTGTGTCTGCCTTGATATCTCTGTTCCACACTGCCTTCCCCCCTGTAGTTGCAGCAGCTTCATGGATTAAACCTGCTTATGCATCTACATCCCTATTGTTTATCTGGCAGAGGTTGTTGGTTATTATGATCTATGTCTTTGAAAAAAGATGGAGCAATATCATGGCTGGAAGAAGAAATGCAGCAAGTTTTTATACCCCAATGTGTTTCACAAATGATTTAAGTTGTGGCTTGCCCAATTGGGTGCCCTTGGCAAGAGGTGGCTTTCTGGAGCTTTTTTTTTAGTGGTCATGAGGTTAATCAGCATTGGAGCCAAGACCTCAAATCTCATGACTATTAATCATGGTTTCAGGCATGTGGCACTCAAAGTGGTTGTAAATCATAATAACAGCCACCACAAATTGATCTATTGAACTGGAAAGCAGTCTTATTTCACTGATGAAAAAAAACAAATAAGGAATGAGCTTGGGTAAGGAAAGTAAGCAGTGTAACATAATGTTTATTTTATTTCCTTTCCTTTTGGAAGGTAGACTCTTTCAGTCACTTGCCTCTCATGTGCTCCCAAAGCAGTAAAATATCTGTTATTATTTTTCATTTATTTCAAGCACAAAGCACCTCTCCCTCCCTCCCTCACTTCCTTCCTCCATCCATCCATCTATCTAGTTAACTATCACAATGAGATAGGCATCAAATAAATTTAACAAAGAAACAAAATTATAATTAATAATATTCAAGGATTAGTCCAATATTGCTTGCTAATTCAATGTATTCATTGAATACAAATATATAGCCAAGTCCATTTGGCTATATACTTTTTAAAAACTCTGCTAACAAATTCATACAAAATATCTGAGTTTTAGTGAACTTTTTATAGCATACTTGCATTCTATATATTGATAAAAATATAAATTATGCCACAATCCATTCAATGGATTAATCATAAGCTGCTTTTACAGAAAAAGAGGTTAAGGAGGGGACTAGGCAAGAAACATAATTACTAGGATAACAATACATTCTAGATTTTTCATAATGATTTTCTTAAACATCATGAAACAGATAAAACTAATACAAAGCTACAAAAATAAAAGTATAAAAAGGAAAAGTAGGAAGTGCAGGGGAAAATAAAAAGGAAGAAAAAATGGAAATACGGCAAAGAAAAAGAAATATATTAAGTAGTCACTTTATCCTGCATTCTAAGAAATGCAGTTTTAACAGCTTATCAGCATCTCTTAAAGTAAACAAATAATCTCTTCTTCCCATATCTCCCCTTATATCTATAGACAGATCCTTACAATCATGACATTTAGACCTTGTAATGATATGTGGATTGACCTTGGGAGATGGGGAGGGTTAAGGGCAGAGGGCAGTGGTGGGATTCAAAAATTTTTGCTACCGGTTCTGTGGGCATGGCTTGGTGGGTGTGGCGTGGCTTGGTGGGCATGGCAGGCAAAGGATACTGTAACATCTCCATTCCTACCCCACTCCTGGGGGAAGGTTACTGCAAAATCCCCATTCCCTCCCTACCCCACTAACCTGCTTTCCATCTCCATTCTCCTGTGCAGGGTAACAAAAGAAGACCCAGCCAATCAGCTGGGACTCGGGAGGCAGCGAATAGATGGGGGCAGGGCCAACCAGAGGTGATATTTACTGGTTCTCTGAACTACTCAAAATTTCCACTACTGGTTCTCCAGAACTGGTCAGAACCCGCTGAATACCACCTCTGGCAAAGAAGATGGCAGGGAACATAGATGCTGCTCAGGGAACAACTGGATAAGAGAAGACATCGCAGAATAGCAGAATAACCACAGAATAACAGAATAATAGAGTTGGAATGGACCTTGGAGATTTTCTAGTTCACAGATATCACACTCGATTGCTTCATGTGACGTATCATGACATATTATGATGTTTTTTGCCTTTGCAGAGCTGGGGTGGGTATGGCCTGTGCGTGATGTATCCAGCCCATAGGTTACTAGTTTGACAGGCCTGTATCTAGTCCAAGCTCATGACCACAGCTGCATGCAGAAAAAGAAACTCAGAAAGGAACCTCCCTAATTTCTAAGGCTGTAAAAGAAGCAGTGGGAGATTGCAAGATGATATCAGGTTTGTCAGGTAGATCAGGCAGGAAACACAACCCTGTGAGCTAATTCTATTTTATTGTAAGGTTACATTAACAGAATATTGCAATGAGTTTGAGTCAGCTGACAAAACTCCCCCCAAAATTTCACTCGATAAAAAGTCTATGCAGGCTAGCTGGATGCAGGCTAGCTTCAACTTTGAAAAAAACCTGTGTATTGGGTCCATTGTATCTTCATAAATCCCTGTAAGCAATTTTAGCAAATAGCGGGCAGTTCTGAGGAATCATCTTATTTTACTATTGTGCCTTGGAACAATATTTGCAGCTCCCAAGGGCGCTTTCTAAAAGTGTGTCCAGGGCAGAAGTGTCAAACTGGCAGCCCATGGGCTGGATGCATCACACACAGGCCATGCCCACCCCAGCTGTGGGAAGGGGAAAAACATCACAATACATCTCATGATGGCAATGTGACACCGCGAGTTTGAGGCCCATGGTCTAGGGCAACTATCAGCATGGGGTTAGGGTACAGCATCCTTGATAACTACCCAAACAAATCTCACAATGATACTATACAATGAACATGAGACCTCCGTAAAGGACCATTTCCTGTGTTTGGATAAGTTTTATTCAATGCATTTCAGATGATGTTCAGCTTATACTTAGGAGAGACAACTGCACATAATGCTGGAACACAAAATCTACATCTTCTATATTACACAGCTTTAATGTACAACTATGTATTGCTATATCCTTGAAGACTTTCCAAGTTCAATTCAGCATCTATATTTTTGTTCAGGGAGAATTCTCAGGAATACACAGACACACACACACACACACACACATGTAGACCCATGCATACTTTTGAAGTGTTGAAACAAGATAAAAACTAATACAAAGTGATATAAAGAAGGAAGAAAAAAGAGGAAATTCAAAGAGAAAGAAAAAACATAAGAAAAACGTTGAAAAACAGAAAAGAAAAAAGATACAAAGTAGTTTCCGATATTCTTCACAGTAGTTTTAAGTACATATTTAAAACGTCTGTCTCTAAAGTTACATCATTTACTGCTTTTCTATAATGTATCCTCTCTAATCATCAAAGCATAAATCACAAATCCATATTTCTTTTCATTTTTATGTAAAAAGAATCCCTAAGAGCTTCCAATCACCAATAAATGTAGATGTTTTTTCTCTAATCAAAGAAAGGTACATTCATAAAGGTTTAGCACAGCTGTCAAAACAAAATTCATTTTGTGTGCCACTGGGAACTGCCTGTTCCCTTTTGAATATATCCTATAAATTTACGGATGTTTGCTACTTCCACCTGATGACAAAAATACCTTTGTTGCCATATAATTTGTAAAGCAGCTTCAAGAAGCTGGCAATTTTAACTTATTATGTGGAAAAGACAATAACTAAAGGTACAGGGAAAGGCTTGTACTGACTTTTTTTTCCTTTTTCTTTCAGTTGTGTACGTGTGATAATCCGGGGCAAGGCACAGAGGCTACAGAGTCTGATAGTTCAAATTGCCTCTTTGTTGCTCCAACTTTCCCTCAAATGCTCCCACATTTATGGCAAGTCCTGGAGCAAAGTGATCACACACAGGGGTGGTATAACAACCGGTTCAGTGATCGTGCACTTCACACTTATTTGAGTCTTAATTAGCTGTTCTTATAATAGTCTAATAAATAATTAATAGAATATTCTAATGCAAAAGGAATGTAAACCATCGTATTTGAGTAATAAGGAAACCCTATTTTCCTGCCTTTCTGTCATTGAATAGGGTGGCTCAGTGGTTAAGATGTTGGGCTTGTTGGCTGGAAAGTTGGCAGCCTGGGTTCGAGACTCGAGCACCATGTGATAGGGTGATCTCCCATCCTCACCACAGCTCCTACCAACCTAGCAGTTCAAAAGCATGGGCCTGTTTCCGGCTTCCAGAGAGCCTTCAGAGCCCGGGGAGGGCAAAAATGCCCCTCACCCCCACCCCCACCGTGGTGCAGGAGGCTGAATAGGCCATGGCCACGCCCACACAGAATCAGGCAGAGAACCCTTTGCTAAAATTTTGCTCACTTGCTCACTCACTCACTAAATAATTAATGGCAATTAGTTGTTTCTGAATTAGATGCTTCGGATTATACTGCATCTGCAAACAGTGCTTGAAGTATCTTAAAGCAGCTCCTCCTTTTTCCTGGGTTTAGGCAGCTACCCTTCACATTTGCTGTGTAATCCTGGGAAAGATGCAGCTAATGTAAGGTTTCACAGGCAAGTCTTTAGAGATTTTCAGTCCAAAGCATTGCACAGTTCTTCTAATTTAACTTTGGCATGTAAGAGTAATGATTAGTGTATAGTGTTAATATATACTTTATATTGCATTTCAGAAGTAAGATGCAATCTCCAGTGTTGCAATCTATCTTTTAAATCAGAAAAGCCTTGCACTGGAATGAAATAGTAAATACAGCTTCAAGATTTTTTTTTTCTTCTAAATCATAGAACTCATGAATTGGATAATAAGCAGGAATTGGAGTAATATGCAGCAGTAAGTTCTTTTAAAACTGAGAACTATTGCCCTGGGCTAGAGTAATATATCACACACATTACAATTCTTGATTTTCATTCCATAAATTGCATATGGTGGTATAGTGTGTTCTGTCTACCTTGTAACATTTGCATGGTCATAAGTAACAGAAATATATGTAATTTAGGTTTAAGAGGAAAAAGGTTTGTAATTGCAAGTTGGAGCATCTGAATATGTGACATATTTTGTATTATAAGGATGGTGATCAAGAATGGTTCAAGTTATACTGAAGGATAACTTATCTGTGCTGCTGTTACAGTGTTTGAATATAGAGAATTTATGTCTATGGAGAGCACCTTAAAATAGTCTGAAGCACTGATGCATTTTATATATTGAACAATGCTAATTTGTGCTTAACATTTTTGGTATAGCACTTCAAGGCTAGAGAGGGAGAAGTAAATTGAAATAAATGATTGAAGAATGAGTCAAATTAGAGTTTATTTTCTTTTACATGCTTGTCTGGTGATTGCAGCCACTCATTCCCTTTCTGTATTTGCTCTTGTACTTGAACCTTATTGTTATTTTAATTGTCCCCTTTATCTAGGGTTTTACAAGTCAGCTAAGAAGGGATTTAAACCAATTTTTCTGCCACCTCACATTCATTTGCAGCTAGCAACACTGCAAGTCACTGAAGAAATAGAAAAAGAAAAAGAAATAGAATTGATGCTAGGAGAATATAGAAACAGGATGATGATATAATCAAGATATCCTGTAAAACTGCCAATAAATGTCTTGTCTATAAATATTCTTACTTTACTGTTTAACTTGCCTCAAGCTCTTCCTGTTCCCTTCATGCAAGACCATCTTGTTTCCTCAAATAGCAAATGTTACAAAAAGATGTATCCCTTGATTATTTTGATTTCATGAAGCTGCTTAAGGGTTATCTTTATAATTTAGACACCTCCTAGCTCTTGTTCCCTCTCCTATTTCTCTTCTTATCACTAGCATGTTCCAGATCCCAGGGCACAAATATGTATGCTTAGATGCTGAGTTAATTCATCCTAAATGGAACAGAACCATTTTCCTTTAAGCTTTAAGTGGTTATTCTTTCAATATTCAGCAAATGAGTCTTGGCACATTTTATTGAATCTACAGCATCTTGTGCATTCCTAGTTTCCAAGTTCTATCTCTGATCCAAGAACTGATAAATTACATTAAAAACCACATAACTACTCCTGTGGGGAGAAGGTCAGAGGAAGAACATTTCAATTTTCATAGCCTTCCCTTCTATCCACCATCAAATCAAGTGGCACTTCTGTTAATGATTATCAACAAGACAAAGTTCTTTAGCATGGAGCATTGAACAAGAATTTGATACTCTGTTTATAGTCACTTTCAACACTTGTAATATGGTGCCTGTAACTTTCTCTCCTCCCCACTTCAACAGGCATCTCCACAGTCATGATTGAAATGCATTTTGGTTCTGCTCTCTAGGCAATTTAACTATTTATGACAACTTATCTTAAAGTGCACATATGAACATTAGGGTGTCCAGAGCAATCTGCAAATTGGTCCATCTATGTGGCATTTGGGATGAGATGGAAAGAGCTTTAATAATGTGGTGAGGAGGAAAGGGGATGTCATTCCTAATTTGTTTCAGTCTCCCAACACACATTTTCAGCAGCAATAATAAACAAGCAGTTCTTTTTCTTTTTGTTTTTTTGGTCAGGATATATCAAGCTGTGCATTTTTCTGTATTGTCAAACATTAATTATTTCATTCATATTTAAGTTATTTTATTACACACTTAAACAGGCAATAAAGATAAATTTCCACCCAGCATGCACTATTTGAACAATAATCCTGTTTTTACCATACGTGAGTAGTTGGCAGAGAAAAGGATATCAGTTGGAGATAAGGTATATTCGATTTGTAATCATTTTAATTTTATACAGATAGTCCTTAGTTCACAACCATAATTACATCCAGAACTGTACTTATAAGTCATGGCAGTTGTTAAGCAGATCACCACATGACCACTTTTACAAACTATTTTACAGAAGTCATTAAGTGAATGACATAGTGATTAACTGAACTCATTTTCTTCAATAGCCTTTTTTCCCCCAAAACCAGAAGTAAATGCTAAAAATTATCAAAAAGTGCCAAAAATGATGGTCACATGTCTGCAGGATGCTGCAGATGGCCATAAATATAAGCTGGTTAGCAAGCTCCCAAAATGCAATCAGCAACTGCAGATAGTGTGCAGCCATCAGAAGTCTGGAACCAGATTGTATGTAGCTTTTGAGATATCTGTCATAACTTTTCATGGTCACAAAGCAATCATCATTAAGGACTACCTGTAACATTCAAGGTCATGGTTACATTTGTTTCTATCCTTCACATTTATTTTTTTAACATTCATCATTCAAGCATTATTATGTTATTATTACTGTACTTATTACATCATATTATATTTACAGAGTACATTATATATTATCATACCATCATATATCATATCATGGTACCATATCATATTATATGATTTGTTGGATAGCCAGATGTTCAGACTGGATTTGGTATTTTTATCCACTTGTCAAGTCCTTCCCAAAGTATTGTTCTTTGGTGGGGTTAAAAATATTGTCGCAAGATGGAACCTGTTCCAAATAAAGCTGCCTTTTGCAATTGACTAATGGTGGATTTGTCAGTGGCAATAATGTTCAAGTGATGATCTGGTTGTTGTGGGTTTATATTGTATTATCATTATTATAGTTAGATTCGCCATCTTTCTTCCAAGAACTCAAGGCAGATAACAGATTCTATGAACATATCTCTTCATTTTGTAATCATAAACTTTGACTGAAAGACTGACTCAAAGTCACCCAGTGAGTTTTCATTGTTAAACGTGAATTGATTGTATGAATAACATTGACCAGTCTTCCAATTACATTTATAGAGAACTAGCCCTATACCCATGCTTCGCTATGAAACTATGTAATCGGGCTTAGTTTTTGGGGAGGAAAATAAGGGGGGGAATTGTTCCTCTGTCTACCAGCATCCATCAGTATTCATCTGACTAGTGTCCTGTCAGTGTGTGAGAGAGTTGAGGGCTCATTGGAAAATAAAAAATGGAAACTGAAACAGTATTTGCTGTGTTGAGCAAGAAGGAGACAGCAAGGAACCTGAGCGTGGCTTGGTTGCTGCTGGGAAACTAAAACTGAAATGCCTTTCCTCTGCTTGTGTTTTGCATTTGGAACAGATTTCTTTTCAGGTGGAGAGGAGGAGTAGAACTCCTTAGCATCAGAGCATGTTAATAATAATATATGAAATACTAATGATCTAATGGTCATTTCGAAAAATCCTTTCTTAGTGAGTACCTAGAAGCCAAGAGGAACATGTGCCAAATTTCAAGTTTGTAGGCTTTACGGTTCTGGAGATTTTGTGATGATGCATGAGTGGTATTTCGCTTTTATATATAGAGATTAGTTGATAAACTGAAAGCAAACACTTCAACTCTCGCCTATACTAAATAATAACACTGTACTTTCTCAAATACTGAGTGAAAGGCTCATATTACACAGCCAAACGCCGAACCTAAACAGATTGTCACAACCAACAAGAAAGAACAAGACAATAATCTTCCAAGAATGTAGGACTATGCCAAATACAAAAAAAGCCTTAGCTTTCCTGCTATTGGCATAAACATTCAATAATAATGCTGTAATTAAGAGTGACCTCTTTTATCTATTTACTGCCTTAGGTTGGTGGTTAGAAGAAAATTATTCTGAGCTATTATTGTTCCCTTTGAGGTTTGGTGCCTGGATTTGTGTTATTAATAAGGACTAAAGCTGCATGTAAGCAATCAAAACAGAAAATGTGACCAAAAAAATCCTGAAAAAATGCTAGGAAGGAGAACATCAGCAGGGAAATAAGTTACCATGTTAGTTTTTGTGGCAAAAAGCAACTTCTTTGTTATCTCATAGCAACAGCACAGATGGCTCATGTCTTTCACCATAAATATGAAGGGAAAATAACTGAGAACAACTGTTGTTTCCTAATTGCAACTTCCACCACCACCACTAAAATCAATGTAGCTCATCTCTCTTGATGTTCCAGAAGGTCCCTCAAGACCTGAGAAGCGGACACCTGTTTAAATGGCTTCATTACTAAGGTGGATGTACTCTCTCTTTGCCCGGGGTTTCTTTATTTTGAGATTTAATCTTTAATACTATTTTTTATATTTTTACAAATGCTATATATGTCTTGAGTGGTGCAGTGGCCTAGAAGTGGAACTCTCGCCTCACAATCAGCTGATTGTGAGTTCAATCCTAAGTAGCAGCAGGTATTTCTTCCTCTGGGCACAATGAGTAAATATCAGCTCCAAACTCTGCATTGGCAATAGGAAGGGCATCCTGCCAGTAAACACTCAGCTCCATTCAGTTGCCCCAACTCCACCCTGATGCAAAGGATTACGAGATTAAAAGACCAAAAAAATCACTATATACATATATCTTGCTTCTACCTGATTGCAGTATGTCACCTAGAGTCACTTTTTATGAGAGGAGCAGCAATATAAAATTGATTAATAAATAAAAATAAACATTTCTTATGTTTATGGTGTAGTATCTGTGATTCAAAATGCAGTTTGAAGTTGTTAAATAAGAGGGTGCTAAAAAGTAACTTTTGAGGGAAAAACAGTTTTTTTCTGCTTTGCAGGACAGGATAATTTTGTGAGAAGTAGTTAAAAATAGGAGAAAACATGGAACACTGTTTTTCCTAATGGAACTCTATAGTAGTAACAGATAGAAGTTTTTTTTATAAAAGACTGGAAAT
This sequence comes from Naja naja, assembly GCA_009733165.1. NCBI lineage: Eukaryota > Metazoa > Chordata > Lepidosauria > Squamata > Elapidae > Naja > Naja naja. The sequence goes on from CM019148.1 coordinate 291,039,575, forward strand.
ATTGTATGTGTTTTTTTTCTTAAAATGGAAAAAAGTGAATTTCTGTGTTTGAATTTTGTAATGTTTGTAAAAATTTTATAATGTTAAAGAGAAAGTGTGAATAATGAGTTTGCAATTTCTGTAAAGAAGTCTCTTCTTTAATTATCTTTGTTCCCCTTTTAACTATTGTTTCCTGAACAAATAACAAACCAAAAAATGATTTGGATAATTTTGATATATTGTATTTACAAAGGAGACCATTTAAAGTTTTGAAAGACTTAGTAAAAAGAGACAAAAAAAAAGAAAAGAATTCAAGTTCTAAGATTTTATTTGAAGGTATTAAAGTATTAATATTTTGTTAGAAGTAAATGGAAAAATATAAACTTGCTTAATAGAATAGAATAGAATAGAATAGAATAGAATAGAATAGAATAGAATAGAATTCTTTATTGGCCAAGTGTGATTGACACACAAGGAATTTGTCTTGGTGCATATGCTCTCAGAGTACATAAAAGAAAAGAATCATAAGGTACAACACTTAATAATAATCATAGGGTATAATATGGGTACATAGGGTAAAAATGCAAGTAGAAAAATAGGGACCACTTTGGTGGGAAGGTAACAGCGTTCCATGCACCTTTGGTGTTTAGTCATGCCGGCCACATGACCACGGAGACGTCTTCGAACAGTGCTGGCTCTTCAGCTTTGTAACAGAGTTGAGCACAGTCCCCTAGAGGCAGAAATGACTAGCACCTATGTGTGAGGAGAATCTTTATCTTTACCTTACAATAACCAATCAAATCATACTAGAAAATAGTCAACAAAAATTGTAAGGATACAAGCAACAAAGTTACAGTCACACAATCATAAGTGGGAGGAGATGGGTGAAAGGAAGAATGGGAGGGTTAATAGTAATGGTAATAGTAATGCAGACTTAGTAAATAGTTGGACAGTGTTGAGGGAATTATTTGTTTAGCAGAGTGATGGCATTCAGGGAAAAATTGTTCTTGTGTCTAGTTGTTCTGGTGTGCAGTGCTCTATAGCATTGTTTTGAGGGTAGGAGTTGAAACAGTTTATAACCAGGATGTGAGGGATCTATAAATATTTTCACAGCCCTCTTTTTGACTCACGCAGTATACAGGTCCTCAATGGAAAGCAGGTTGGCAGTAATTGTTTTTTCTGCAGTCCTAATTATTCTCTGAAGTCTGTGTCTATCTTGTTTATGTGATCAAGGTTACATAGATGTTGCATAACAACAATTATATTCCTCAAATAATCTCTCAATAGCAAAAATCAAACAATATTTAAATAGAATAACATTCCCAGGTTTTGTTCCAGAGGCTATACAGTTTACAGACTATATTTTCTCTGTTTCAGAAATCTCTGTCTTCAGAAATAGTTTTTAGCACTATTCAGAATGGAAAATCTCTATAAGGTGCCAGTTCCTGAGCACTTTTACCAGATTTAAGGGACAGAATTAATTTAAATTGCTTCCAAGCCCTCAGGAACTGGCATCTTATAGACCCATTTTACTTCTCGATATGGTCTATAAATTATATACTAATTTGTTAGCTAATTATTTAAAGTAACTATAAGTAAAATTATTCTAATGCAATCTGATTTGATTCCATATCGAAATGTATCTATCAGGAAAGTATTAAATACTACAAAAATCAATAAAAATTAATTCATTTTTGCTAGCCATATGTTCATTAGATATATTAAAAGCCTTTGCCAGTACTACTATTAAAAATGAATCAGATGGAGAGGGGAGATACTACAGCTCTAGAAAGTCTTCCATAGCTTCCTTAGGGAAACCTACCTTCTACTTTGAACACTGTTGCCAAGGATGAATTGATGGTCCTTAATAAATGATAGACTCATCTCTTGATGACTGCAGGCTCAGTACAAAAAAAATTAGGTTTATTAGAAGGTACTAATCTCATTCATTCTTCATAATGAATCTCATCTAATTGAAACTGTGGATATAGAACAGGAAATTCATTTTACTATTTTTTCTCTCTTTGAATTCTGGTAAGCAAGCATAGTACTCTGTTCCCTCAGAGGCTTAATTTATTTTTATAAACACCTCTGAAAACAATAGAAAGAAAGAACTGTCTGTGAGACTATGTGAATCTGCCATCACTAAAGATGAAGCAAGCACATAAGCAGAGAGGACAAAAGTCAGGAATCTTATCTAAAAGATCCCTTTGGGGAGATAGTTAAAAAGGAACCAAATTGTTAAGGAAACAAAGAAAAAAAATACCACCTGAACCAGACAAAGAAAATTGAGCCTGAGCATGTGGAAATGTCCACATGCACACAGGTCCCATCAACAGCTACCATACTTGTACATTAACAGGGCAAGAGTAACTGCTAGTTTGTGAACCAACAAAGCAAAGACTTTAGAGGATAAAAGAGATCCTGAAGCTTACCCAGTCTTTGAGTCATCTTTGGATCCAGATTTGGCAGCTTCCATCCCTTTTGCTAGAACCTGGAAACCAAGTCAGGATGGACACACATAAGTATAGATGTGTGTGTGTGGATATGTGAGAAAAAGCAAATGTACATTGCAACCAGTAAAGTTTTGCTGTTATTTTAACTTCACTGCTCCCCATATTTCCAAAGAACCTGCTATGTCTCAGTGTATGGATGAGAATGATTTCAGTGAATGACCATAACCTCAACTTGCCAATGGAACATATTATTTTATTAACTCATCAGTGTTAACAGGAATGTCTCCTCAATCGTTCTATGATGTTTAAGTTTGTTTTTCTTCATCAAAATTATAGTGAATTGCATTTGAGGTAAGACTGTCATAATAAATATCCCATTCTTGCCTACACACTGCCTCTGAATATGAGAGAGAAGGGTTCTTTGTTTTAATTTACAAAACTCCTACAAGAATCTGAGTATCTTTAACCAAAGTGACCTCTTGTTCAAAACTAATAATGGTATTTTTTTTTAATTCAATCTAAGCCATTTTAAGGGCCTTTCAAATGTGCCTTCATGGGCAAAATATTTAAATCAGCAAATCTCACCTCGAATAAGGTAGCAAGTTTTGAATATTATGTTAAAGGAGTTCAGAGAAACAGGTTCAGAAAGCAGCAAAGAAGATCAGAGGTTTGGAAATAAAGTTCTGTGATGAGGTGCTGAAAGGAGAGTAAGCGCTGAGGAAACAATAATAGTAGTTTGATAGTGAAACCAATTATGCTGAGAGGTGGTAGCTTCTCCTTCATTGGAGGTTAGGCAGTTAGTTATCTGAGATCCTTTGCTTTGGACTTCTGTATTGATCAGGAGGTTGAGATCAATGGCTAAATGTCACCTTCCAACTCCGTAATTCTAAGTTGTCTCATCACCATAAAAGAGTAAATAAAAACAAATAAATACTTTAAAAAATAATATATTTAGGGTGAATATACTCTTTGCTGATCCAAAATTATTGAAAAATAAATTGAATTTGACGTCTTTCAGTGTTTCAGTTCAGACTTTAGGGGGAAACTATTTCAAAATCAGACATTCTTTTCAAAACCTGGCTTGCTTCCTTAAATGTTTTATTAGGTAAACCCTCTGAAGGTGGCATAGAAACTCATTTAATCACATAATATAATGGCAAGATTAATGCTGCTAACATTAACAGTTAGAACAAGGCTGCATAATACATATAATGCCCCAATAGACTCCAAACTCAATTATAGCCTAAGGTAAACAGGTGAATCGTCAGAGCCTCTTTGAAGGTTTGTATTGATGGCAACCAGAGGACATCAATTGGCATGGTGTTCGACATGGGAAGTCTCTGCTGTGAAGTTCCCAGCCTTATGCCTGCCAACCTAATTATCTTACAGGCAAGAAAACAATTTGAGCCTCTAATCCTGGTTTTCAGAATGTGGGTGATGGGAGCCATTCAGGAAAGTTAGTCCTGTATTTTATAAAGGCTGATACAAACTTTAAAACATTGGTACAAAAAGTGCACTGAAAACCTATGTTCAAATGTCACAATACAGATCTTATATGGTATAAATGTCCAATTCTATGGTATTCAAGTGGATGCATTTAATATAAATTAAAATTTCTGAACTTTTGAAAGGCAAGCCCATTTAAGCATATTACAATTAATATAGCCTTGCTGTAATCTAAGAAGGATAACTGAAAATCCCGTTTTTGTAGATGGAAGCACTTGTGGGCCACTGCTATGTGAGCTTCCATGTTAGGCATGCTAAAGCCCAAGCTAATAAAGGAAGAACTAAGGATTAGTGAAAGAAATATAAAAGGTTTAGGAGTCAATTGCTATACATCAGAACATAATCAGTGTTGCTCCAGAATTCTGTATCATCTCCTTCAGGTCAAACTTGACTCCTGGTAATTTCATACACATACCCACATAGATTTTGTGAGCAATAAAGTGAACTTGATTTGGCAATCTGTTCTTCCAGGATATTTCTTTTTTAAATTTTACTGTCTAGTCTATAATACTGACATTACCTTATAGTCTCCTACCCAGATACAAACCAGATATTCCCTTAATTTTCAAGATCAACCAAAGTCAGATAGATGCTACCATTGTTGCAGCATTACACTTCCATGGCAAATGAGAAACATCTGAAATGCAGTTTAAAATCCTCTGTCCTTGGTATTACAATAAAATGCCTTCTTCTCATGTCACATTAGGCAAAAAATATAATCTTAGTCCATTCAACTAAAAATGTCTTACATCCTTTCTCATAATCAGCAGCTTGCAGCTGAACAGACTTAAAAGGTTCTTTGCAGAACATTTTTAATCGCTGTTGACTAATGAATATCCAGCCCTCATGAATCTAGCCCTAAAGCCAACAGCTGTTGCCTCAGGAATATTTCTTATGCAATCCATGTGACAGTTTTATTTATTGGTAAATAGAAAAGTAAGCCAGTGATAAAATGTTAACTCTTATACAATAGAACCCTAAATAAATATAAATAAATGACTCCATGCTTACAACTATTCAAGACTGTTATTGAGGTAGATGTATGTCCTTTCATGGTAAAGAATAGAAACATAAAACATATTATTTGAGTGATCCTTATTATTATATATAAAAAGACTTCATACAGATTTACAGAATATAGAGTTCCTTCCTGATGCTAATATGGCTCAAATATAGCCAGCCAGCCAGCCATGGTGGGTAGCCTGAAAACTAATTTAGAAATCCACAAGGTTTTAGATAAGAGGGCTTCTATGCTTTCCCTAATGGTGTGTTGGTTACACCTTTCTTAAGAGCAACAGGGGAGGCTTTACTGAGGAAAAGAAAAATAGTAACTACATTACAAGGAGGCTGCCACTGTAATTGTCCATAGTATCTCAAAACAGAGTAATACAATTTTGAGGAAATACTTACAATGGCAGTTAGCAGTTGCTAAAATTAATAGCATAAGTAATGGCAGGACTATGGTGCTTATTCAACAAAGCTGATCGATAATGCATGATTGAACTAAAGTGTGATAGCCCAATTTACAGTCGTTCATATCATAGTAGAAAAATAACAGTCTACTATGACCTGAGAGATCTTCTAGTCTAATTCCCTGCTCAAGCAGGAGACCCTATAGCCCGAAAGATAAGTGACAAGTGTCCAGTCTTTTCTTAAAAACCTCCAGTAATAGAGCACCCACAACTTCTGAAGGCAAGCTGTTTCACTAGTTAATTGTCCTCACTGTTAGGAAGTTTCTCCTTAATTTCAGGTTACTTTCTAATTTGATGTATTGAAGAATTGATGTAGGGGTTATTAGGAGCTTTTCAACCTGGAAAACATAAACAGGAAAGCAATAATAATAATAGTTATTCTTACAATAATAATAATAATAGTTATTTTTACAATCCGGCCTGGACTGACAGGGGATCGGGGTTTTAATTCAAAAGGTTATTTGGCATTGATTTAATATATTTTTTAATTTATTTTTAACTTTTGTATTCTTTGTTTTTATGTATGCCTCCCTGAGTCCCTCGGGAGAGAGGGCGGCTTATAAATCCAAATAAACCTAAACCTAAACCTAATAATAGAGGTTAATAAAATTACTAATAATGTAAACCTTTCCATTCTGTGACCATGCACATGAAAGAAAAGAATCTCTTTTATATATGTGGATCTCTCTCTCTCTTTAATATAATTGTGGGCATTGTTCTTGTGAGTTTTCAACCTCCTCGCAATGAATATCCAGGCAACCAGGCTTCATTCACACTGAGATTTTTAATAGAATTCATCCTGACCTGAAAATGTTCATCCTGACCATTTTAAAATGTTCATCACAGAAAACCTGAAACAGGGAGAATATCTAACGATATTACTAGGCAAGCAAAATGCAGAAGTTCATGACCTTAAAGCTGTATGTGTAACACATTGGGATATAATACATAAAGTAGGACATTTTTTCCTTTGTTTCCTATGAGTTTTCTATAAATTGAGATCATCCCATGAATAAAAACAAGAAGTGTCAAGCCAAAATACTGTATGTATCTAAAATTAGCAAAATATTCAGTTAGGGCAGCTTTTAAAAAGCATGGGGCAGCATTTGTGAAGTTAAGATTATAAAAACCTATACTTAGAATGACTTAATAGAATATTCAAGGTAGCATTCCATTGAAAAAGAGACACTTGAGACAAGGATCAGGGTAGCAATTTACCCTTTGTTCAAGAACAGCCAAGCACAGGGGTGCTTAAACTCAAGGCCTGCAGGCCAGATTTGGCCCACGATGTGGTTGGATCTGGCCTGCGATGTGGTCAAATCCAGCCCACAGGGCCGTCCTGGTCTACCCAATGCGAAGAGGAAAGATTGGGCCAACGTGGTTTCAGTTCTACCCAGTGAGAGGAGGAAAGATCAGGCCAGCGTGGCTTATGGAGACTAATAAAGTGTTGTTCAGTCCTTCTTTTCCTCCCTCTTGAATAATTGATAATTGATCAAAATTAGGAGGAGACTTTCATCTTCCTATTTAAAAAAACATATGCACCTGCTTTTCTGAACCAGATCTATGCTTCATATTTTTCTAACCAATTTGTGTGATTTCCTTAGTAGAAAAGAGGTTTCTATAACATGTATTGAACTTAAGGCCTAAGCCAGTATCCTGACAGGCAACCCACTGATTCAGTCTGCTCAGTTTATTTCTGTTATTCAAAAACAAAAAAAGCAATATCTGATGCAACAGCTTCAAAACCAGGCCTGGATTCAGGAGGCAGGAAGTTTGCTTAGCTCTGTGGAAGACATCCCACCCTCAAAAGGCAATGCCCATGAATCATGGTACAGAAGAAGGAGACTTATGAAATAGCGCAATTATTCGTTCCCATGACATTATTGATTCCTCCCTAAGAAGACACTTAGCAGGACAAATGAGTCATTTTGGTCCTCACAACCAGCTCTTAACATTTCTAAATAGTACTAGATTTGTTAGTTATTTCAAAATCAATAGACACAGCTTCATAATAGCAGAAAATTAGTTTATCAATAGGAATTGACCAATGCATAACTCTAGAATCACCATTATGCAGATAAAAATCAAAATAAAATCTTAAATAATAATATGTGGTGGATTTGTTATGGCATTTTACACAAAAGAAGAAGAGTGACTCTCTTTTAGCTGGGCGAACACATATTTGTTTTGAGTAAAAAGATCAAATTTCTGGCCAGCCACATCACTTGAACATTTTCAGTTAAGAAAGAAAAATGATTCAATGACCCAGCCTATTTTTATTACTGTACATAAACTGCCAACATTTCTACTGGCAATAGTTAACATAAACTATCCATCTCCAATGCCTCAGGGTCCGAGGAAGGTAGATCCTGAAGCTGTGGGGAAAAATTCCTATCCACCCAGCCAGCCAGCCAGCCAGCCTGCAGTATCAAGATAAAATGGTGCAATCATCGATCTCATTTGACCTCATTTTAAACTGAAAATCAATCGCATTTAAACCAATAAGGCATTGCCCACAAAGTAAAAGCATGGATAAAACCATCATTCCATTGGAAGTGTTCAATAAGGTTGCTATCACAGTATCAGGAAATAAATGTAGGCTTGATATATTTGTAGCTAAACTACCACTTTCAGTTGAACATCAGGTTGACCCACAGATATAATGGGTCAAATCCAAAAGTGCCTTGCAAGAACAGCTCTGCTTACTTTAAGTAAGTGGTTTCCCATTTTCACACATTTCCCCTTTCCCTGAGAATCCCTTCATTTTTCAGAGATCTACTAATATCTCCCAAGCAGCTCCAGAAGAGGCTCCAGATTGCTAGGAGTTCACAAATACTGTAGGTCTATTTCTCCATGCCATCTAAATCAACCTGAAGGCTGTCAGAGTTGAGTATGAATTTATTTGTTGAGGGGGCATTTGCAGAGAAGTGAAAAAAAAAACCTCAAGGCAGAAGCTGCAACTACAGGATCAAAGACATGGCCCCACTTAAGTATGACCAATGCAAGGATATTTAGATCACAGAATTGGGACCATCATTTTGATCTATGCATGGATGCAATAAATTATAACTCAAGCCTGATAACATAGAACCTTATTAATCGGGTTCAATTACGACATCTGTCAAGCAACAACGTCCTAACAAAAGCCTACCTAGCATACAATAAATCAGTATTGATGGATACAGAATATAGAACAATAGAGTTAGAAGGGACATTGGAAGTCTTCTATTCCTGCTCAGACAGGAAGCCCTATACCATTTCAGGCAAATCCAATGTCTCTTTTCAAAGCAGTTCAGGGAGTGCAGTTCAGTTCCAAATGCAACAGCCAAGATTTTGATTATGAAGCCTCACTGAGGATTTATTGGTATTTAGTTTCCAGAATTTTATATTCTACAATATATTGTTTCCAAGCTCACTTCTGATTGTGATTTTAGCCTCTAAATCTTTCATTGTTTGAGAATTTAGGGAATGCCTCTTTTTCAGTCATGGCTTTGAAATTTCTGTCTCAAGGAAGTTATTTGTTTTTTCTTGGGATTTTTAAAAAATTATGAGTTTTTTAAAAATATTGGAAGTATATTATATGTGGGCACTACAGATCGGTTTTAAACCTGCTGTTCTAACTGAATGAATGTATTTTTTGTTTCATTTTGTTGTTTTTTTCCTACATTTATACCGTAAATCATGTGCAGTACAATCATATGCAATACAGTATATATGATGAAGGACAACTTATACATGTCTACAGTAAATTAATGGTCCTTAATTCCTTTCTAAAATAATACTTCCCAAAGATCTGGGTGTCATTTGCCTGAAAATAAGCCCCCTTAAATTCAATGGGAATACTCTTGAGTAAAAATGCATAAGATTGTATTGCAACTTAAATGGGTGTTATGAGTAATTTGAGAAAAGGCACAAGTGGATGTAATTTGAGTATACAATTATCCAAACTTTCCTGTGCAGATTAGTCTTGCAATAATAATCCATGCTTTTCTTCTCTTAGGGGACAGCATGCATGATGTCTAGGAGGAAACTATGAGTTTTTAGAACTTAATTTTGAAATGGGTAAAACTTGATTAACTCAAAAACTCTTCTCCTAGGTCACAATTATAGACAATTTTTCAAGTTTCCTTTGTGGATATCTAAATACCATGAAAACATCTGAACAAATGTTCCCCTTGAAATAAGTTATTATCCTTGAAATTCGGGACATAAATCTTTGATTCTTTCTTATCTTATCACATAAAAGTTCTAAAATCACACCAGGTATAGCACATTTATTCCATTGTTTTATTTAGTTTTAACATTTTTCTTTTCTGCCAGAGTCTTGTGGCCTCATAAAACAGTAGGGCCACTTCTGAAATTGCTTAAATACAGTAACTAGAAAACCAGAAAGTGTAATACTAATTGAATGATGATATTATTTTATATATTAGAAAATAACAGATTGCAACATTTGCCTTTACTAAACTTCCCTCTCTGCTCCTATCAATCCCTTCTAGGCCTTTACCATTTCATGGAATGGTTCCCTGAAGAATGGGAGGCAGGATGGTGAAAGCCAATCTAAATGCCTGTTCATACAGATTCTCCTTCCCTCTAAGTTCGCTATTATCAACAGTTGCTCTGTAGAAAGGACCCTGCAGAGAAAGGGAGGGAGAAAGGTAGGTGATTGCTATTACAGAAGTCTGTTTCATTGGAAATTGCACTTTTCCTCCAACTCAAACATTACCAATAGTAGGCTGCATTTTCCAACTTAGGCCTAAAGAAGGGACCTCCACTCCCCTGCATACAAGGTATTATTCCCCCATAGAGCAGGTGTGAGTGGTATTTACTGCCTAAAGAGAAGTAGAAGGAGCAACAAGGTTCTACCTGTTGTAATGCCATTGTATGGGGATCGGGTACTCAGACACATTAGGTCTTTTGTAAAAATACCCAACTTCCCAATCATCTTCCTACTTTGGCTAACAAAACTCCTCCAGGAGTAATTGACTCAACAGCACAGGAAGTGGCTGCCCATGGTCAGTTTGCTTGCTCAGAGTCTGACTGCCCATGACAATCTCTTGGTCACCTTATGGAATTTTGAGATTAACAGAATATTGACACAATCATCTATAGGTGGTGAGTGTCCCACTGTAAAATTTCATAGCCACTCTGATATGCACATAAATGTCCAAGTCATAAAGGCAATAGGAAAAGTGGAGAAACTGTCAGGCTCTGCAGCTTTAGACTGAAAGTATATGAACTTTATGACTGAATACCATATTTATATTAAGGAACAGGCAGTGACATAACAGGGAGCAAAGGGTATTGTAAAGCAACTCATGAGGGCAATTGCGGATGTATGTATGTTTAGCAATGTCACTTGCATATATAAATAGGCAGGGCATTAATTTCACTGCCACAACTGCCATCTTCACTAGATTCGCCACCCTTTATTGATGCTAATCAGGAGAGAGTAAAATAAAATATGCTTCCCATTTAAAATAATAAATTGCTATAGAAAACTTTCTAAAATTCACTTACCACAAAATACATAATTTGCAGCAACACTTTGTTTTTCTCCATAGATAAGTATATAATCATGCACTTGCAGTCTCAGGCAGTATGGTCCTCTCCTATTGTTATCTCCACATGAATGGTTTGTTGCTTTTATGTTGCTATAACAAGGATATGTTGCTTTAGATCAGAGTATGTTTCCACATTTGTAAAATCAGCATTTCTCAGCCTCAACTTTAAGATGTGTGGACTTCAACTCCCAGAATTCCCCAGTCAGCTTAAAATGTGTGGACTTGGCATCTACACATATTAAAGTTATTGAGGCTGAAAAACACAATGCTAAATAAAAGGTTTGAACCATTTAATATTTCAAATATTCCTAAAGAATAATAACCAGATCTGTCTTTAAACCAATTCCCTGCAGCGTAAGTCTCTTCTGTAAAGAAAGAAAGCAGCACTGACAATAATACTTCCAAATTAAGCAAAATAACCCTTTATGTCATTACTTTCTACATTTTCCCAAGTTATCCCACACTGATAGACAGAAATGAAATTTATTTCCCAAACTCCATTTAGAACAAATAAAGAATACAATGTTCACTGTATCATTTTCATCCTTCATCTTAATTATCATTGAGAAGAGTACAGAAATCATTATCTTTATGATGATGAACGTCCAATTAGCATTTCCCATATAAATTTCAAATCATGAAGGAGCCTGTAATGGATAATGCAAATTCCTAATGGTCTTTTTTTCCTGGCTGAAAAATTGAGGTGCTTAACAAAATGAAATTAAATCTGAGTCATTTTCAAACTAGTTGAGAACTTTAATTACTTGATAACACAGGAAAGTGAAAGAGAGATTGAAACTAAATCTTAAAAATGGGCATATTGTAGAAATATTCCTTTTTCCATTATGGTGCTCATGTTTTTCCCTTCATAAAGCTTAACAGTTGTCTAATGCTGTGCTCAATAAGTTTTAAATTATTGTGAAAATGGAGTGGAAGCTATATTTTTATTAACTGCATTGTTTGGTGACTTGGGAAATTATTATAAATAAACATTCTATTTACTCATCTCTATAGCAGTTTAATTGGATTTTATTAAGCCTAATAAATGCATAATGCCTCAAACATCTACCTCCAGTTCTGCCTTACCATTGCTAGGCAACTAGAGGAGCAAAGATGGCCCTTCGATATATTATCTATTGTCTCTTGGACACATAATTGACTAATCATCTTTCTTTTTGTGCTATAAAGGCTCTTTCCACCCAGAAAAAGGGATGGTGCTGCCATGTAAATGAAATTTTTGTAACCCACAGGCACATAGGTAAATACGTCTGCTCCTGAGGAAAGTTAGAAACTAAGCTGATTAACCTTCTTCCCTGAGCTAACATACAGATACAGATATATACAGATTAACAGAGTCGGAAGGGACATTGAAGGTAATCTAGTCCAACCCACCGCCCAAGCAGACCCTACACCATTTCTGACAGATGGCAGTCCAGACTCTTCTTGAAGACTTCCAGTGATGGCACTCCCACAACTTCCGAGGGCAAGCTGTTCCATTGGTTGATTGCTCTCACTGTCAGAAAAGTTGTCCTTATTTCCAGGTTGAATCTCTCCTTGTTCATTTTCCATCCATTATTCTTTGTCTGGCCTTCAGGTACTTTGGAAAACAGCTTGACCCCCTCCTCTCTGTGGCAGCCCCTCAAGTATTGGAACACTGCTATCACATCTCCATTTCACAGAGCTATTATCCCCTAACCTTCAACTGAAATTTCTACTGCCAGACGTGCTGTATGGGATAAAATAAAGATGTATTATTCAGTTGTTGCATGTTACAAATCAGATTCTCCAAATCACAACCTATCCCTTCCATCCATACTACAGATTTTAAAAAGTTACTCACAGGTCCAAATCCATGGATAATGATAGCAATCAACACAATGGAATTAATAAAAGGAAAGCCTACATAGGCAACAGAAAGGTTCCAGATCTTACTTTTTGTTAGCTTACAGTGCCACGTGCATACCATACAATCCACCCATATGATACTTTGTATGGAAGAATTTTGGTTACTTGAATCTAGAGTTCTGAGAGTGATCCAAAGCACTCTCAGAACCTTAGTAAGACCACACCTAGAATACTACATCCAGTTTTGTTCACCACATTATAAAAAGATGTTGAGACTCTAGAAAAAATACAGAGAAGAGCAACCAGGATGATTAGGGGACTGGAGGCTAAAACATACAATGAACAGTTGCAGGAACTGGGCTTGGCTAGTCTAGTAAAGAGAAGGACCAGGGGAGACATGATAGCAGCCTTCCAATATTTGAGGGGCTGCCACAGAGAGGAAGGGGTCAAGCTATTTTCTAAAGTGCCTGTAGGCCAGTCAAGGAATAATGGATGGAAGCTGAACAAGGAGAGATTTAACCTGGAAATAAGGAGAAACTTTCTGACAGTGAGAACAATCAACCAATGGAACACCTTGCCCTCGGAAGTTGTGGGAGCGCCATCACTTGAGACTTTCAAGAAGAGATTGGACTGCCATTTGGCAGAAATGGTGTAGGGTCTCCCGCTTGGGTTGGAGGTTGGACTAGATGACCTACAAGGTCCCTTCCAATTCTGATTACCTGTTATCTGTTATCTTTTTAGTTTAGCTCACAACAGCAGCACATATATCACTTTTCATTGTTTGTCTATAAATGGTATAATAAAAATACACATCAATTGGACAATTTTTCAGGAAATTTAGGATTTTATTTTTAAGCAGTATATTTAATCTTAAAAGTATTTAATCTTTATACTTCAAATTCTTTATTTAATCTTAAAAGCATTATTTTTTTTCCAGGAAGAACCAAATGTGTAGGATTAGTTAAGCCTGCTCCTATGACCTTGAGCACTTTTAAGTGTGTGTCAGCTTTAAATTCATTTTTGGCAAATATGCTAAGGCTGTTTTTTTTAGTCTTCTTTGATTATAGAAGTTACTTTTTGATGTACCTAAATCCATATTTAAATATAAATAATAATTATTATTTATTTATTAAATATATATCCTCCCTCCCTTCCTTGTGGTTGAGATAACTCTAGTGGGGAAATGCATCCTGTGGATAACCAAGTGCCAGCCATAAAGACTTTAGCATTTTAAATTACACCTGGAAGCTAATAGGAAGCAATGCCTTTAAAATATGTTCATGATGGTTCAAATATATAAACAAGTATATTTATTTATTTTCCACATTTTTGAACCATCAGCTTTCTCAGAGAGAGACACTAGGAAGTGTATAATAAAAACAGTATTTAAGAAATACAAATTAAAAAAATTACACATACTTCATTATTGTTGTAACATTTTCTCGTTCTTTCTAGGGTTTCATACTTGTTATTATATGAAGTGCAGATTTGAGCCAAATAAATGCAATGATATAATAACATTCTCAAATGCTTTTCTGTCTCTTTCATGATGATGAAATGATCAAGATAAGATAGATATTGAGACCTCCTATGGTATTCATTTCAAAAATACCATGTTTTTCATGCTTCTTCCATATCATATCTAGGCATGCCCAACTTCACAAAATTGTTTAAAAATAATATTATGAAATCATTTAAAAAATGCAATCATGCTGTGAAGACACACAGAATATATACTTTAACTGGGAATTTTAATGAAGTGATTGAAATATATTTCCAAATCTGCCAGTTGAAGCACCAAGGTGATGTATCCCCCTCCAAGGCTATTTTTTTTCCAAAAAAAAAAAATTTCAATCTGCATATGCACACTAATACATTAATAGTGTGGCATCAGTATATCATACATTTCAGTATAGGCAAAATTAATGTTATCAATCATATCTCTCAATGCATATATTTCACATTAATTCATAATCCTTCAATGCTTATTTTCAACCTTTCAAAACTCTCTCCAAACGCCTACCACTATATCAGTTAAACATACCTAGTAATTCCATTATTCAATTTTCTCCTTGCTTTTATTTATTTTTTAAAATAAAAAATTCTCATTTGGCAAGCAGTGTGGTTCCAGGTTTCACATCTCAATACAAACATGACCATAGTTACCTGTTCATTATATTTGTTTAGTTTCATATTGCATCATCCTTATTATTGTTAAATATTAAGCTTATCTTATCCAATTCTACTTTTTCACTAGTAATTTCTTGCAACCAAATTTGAATTTTATGCCAATATTTCCGAGCCTCTGGGCAGGTCCACCACATGTGATAATATGTTCCCTCTTTCTTTTTACATTTCCAACACATGGGGCTCATTTTCATATATATTTTCGCTAGTCTTGAAGGGGGAAGATGCCACCTATAAAACATTGTATGTGTATTCTCTTTATATGTTGCCGATTTTGTTATTTTATAATTTCTACTCCATATGGTTTCCCAGTCCACTAAATTTATATTATGCCCTATGTTTTGGCCCCACGCAATCATACAACCTTTTATGATTTCTTCCTCCAGTTCTACTTCTAATAAGTATTCGTAAATTTTAGTAATTTTTTTTTATCTGAACCTAATAAAATTTTATCCAAATATTGAGGTTTTAATTGTATTCCAAATTCCTTTATATCTTTTTTATATCGCGATTGTATTTGAAGATAAGCCCACCAATCCACTCATAGTCCTTGCTCCTGTAGCTCATGTATCATTTTCAAATTCCCAAATATATCTAATAAATCCCTATATTTTAACATTTTACTCAAATCTAAATTATTTGGATGGATCATTGTTTCTATCTTGGATAGCCAAATTGGAATTTTCATATAATGTTTCTTTTTAACCTTAATGCAATTGTACATCAACGAATCTCTAATTAGGTGTCTATGGAAATATTTTTGTTTAGTATTTCCTATGTCCCATAAAAAAGCATGCCATCCTCTTTGAAGATCATGACCCTCAATGGCTAATATTCTTTTATTTTTTAGGTTAATCCAATCTTTCAACCAGACTAAATTTGCTGTGCTATAATATAATTCCCATTTTGGCAATCCGAGTCCTCTTCTGCTCTTCATATCCTGTAAAAATTTAATTTTATCCTAGATTTTTTACCTTGCCAAATAAATTTTAATATTATTTTATTCAAAGTATCAAAAAAGGATTTTTCTAATTTCACTGGGATGGTTTGAAATAAGTATAAAAACTTTGGTAGAATGGACATTTTTATAGTTGCTATTTGACCAATTAAAGATAATTTCAAATTCTTCCATATTTCTAAGTCTTTTTTTGTTTACACTAGTAACGTATCATAATTATTCTCTTTTATCGCCTTACAATGTGCTGTCAGCCATATTCCTAAGTATTTAATTTTCTTTGTTGATTGAAGTCCACAAATCTTTTCTAATTCTATTACTTGCTGTTCTCTTAAATTTTTAACTAAAATTTTAGTTTTTTTGCCTATTAATTTTTAATCCTGCTACCCTTCCATAACTTTCTAGTTCCTTAATGAGTATTGGTCCACTTTCCATTGGATCCTCTACAACAAAAGCCATGTCATCTGCAAATGCTTGCAGTTTATACACTTCATTCCTAACTTTTAATCCTTTTATTCCTACACTTTGTCTGACATTTTCTAATAACACCTCCAATGCTAATATGAAGAGCAGAGGGGATAACGGACAACCCTGCCTTACTCCTTTTTCCATCCTTAACGTTTGGGTAATCTGTCCATTAATTGTAATATTTGCATTCTGTATTGAGTAAATTGCATTAATGATGTTCTCAAATTTAGTGCCAAAATTAATATCATAAATTTGTTGTATCATAAATTGCCAATTAAGATTATCAAAGGCCTTTTGGGCATCCAGGAAGACAAAGGCTACTTGTTTTTCTAGGTGGGCTTCATAATAGTCCAAACTATCCATTATAATTCTTAAGTTGTTTCTGATATGTCTATTAGGAAGAAATCCATTTTGGTCTGGGTGTATACACTCATTCCTTATTTTCTTTAATCTACTAGCAATAATTGTGGTGAACATTTTGTAATCAAAATAAATTCAAAAAATGGAACAGTGGTTTATATTAAAGAAGAGATAAAAGCAGTATTAGTATTTGCGGATCCTAAGGGAAGAGTTTTGGCAATTGATATGCAGATAAATTTTAAAAATATTTTATTATCATTCCAAATGCGAATCAAAATTTTTTATAAATTTTTGTATACTAAAATTATTGAATTAGAAAGAGAAAACATTTGTATCATAGGGGATTTTAATACAATTGTAGATTACCAAAAAGACTATAAAAGGGGGAATAAGAAGGGAAAGGAAAAAAAGAAGAGAGAACTACCAAAGATTTGTGGAGCAATGATTAATGAACTAAATCTGAAAGATATATGGAGGAAATTGAATCCCGATAAGAATCAGTATACCTTCTATTCAAATCCTCATCAATCATGGTCACGCACTGATATGGCGTGGGTATCTGGAAATTTAGTAGAGGAAGTGACTGAGGTAGAAATATTAACGAACACCTGGGCAGACCACAACCCTCTTAAATTAACTTGGAAAGGGAGGAAAAAACCAAGGAGAAGGTGGACGTTGGACACCCAACTGTTAAAAAATGAGGAATTTACAAGGAAAAATAAGGAAGAATTAGTTTTTTATTTTAAAGAAAATAACAAGGCAGATACATCCATCCAAAACCTATGGGATGCTATGAAAGCTGTTATAAGAGGAATTATAATATCTTATTTGGTCCAAAAAAATAAAGAAAAACAGGTTCAACAAAATAAATTATATCAAAAAATTAAAGAATTAGAAGATGAACTACAAGATTTTCCACAAAACTCTAAAATACAGGAACAATGGATTTTATATATGCACAAAATTAATTTGGTAGAGCAGGAAGAATTATTTATTTATTTATTTATTTATTGGACTTGTATGCCGCCCCATCTCTGAAGACTCGGGGTGGCTCACAGCTAAAAATAACAACAATAAATAATTAAGAAAAGATTAAACCAAAACAAGCCCAAAAAGACAATTTAAATACTTAAAAAATAAAACCACCCCACCCAGGAAGGGTCACAGCCCGGATTGGTCAAACAACCAGGTCTTCAAATCATGGTGGAAGGTGCAGAGGTCAGGGGCCAGGCAGAGCCCCAAAGGAAGTTGGTTCCAGAGGTCAGGGGCCGCGACAGAATAGGCTCGTCGTCGACAGGACCCCAAGGAGTCCTTGCCTGTGTGCTCGCACAGGGTGGTTGGCATTCGATGTCAGCAGGAGTTGCTCCCTTAAATATTGAGGACCCATGTCATGAAGGACTTTGTATGTTAAAACTAAAACCTTGAATCTCACCCGAAGCGCAACCAGCAACCAATGCAGACAGCGTAGGAGGGGGGTAACATGGGAGAATCGGGAGACTCCCATCACCACCCGCGCTGCCGCATTCTGCACCAGCTGCAATCTCCGGATGGTATGCAAGGGCAGTCCCAAATAGAGAGCGTTGTAGTAGTTGAGTCTAGAGGTAACAAGGGCATGAGTGACTGTGCACAGGGCATCTCAGTCCAGAAATGGGCGTTGACAAGGCGGAGCTGGGCAAAGGCCCCCCTGGTGACGGCCCCCACCTGCTTCTCCAACCGGAGCCATACATCTAGGAGGACCCCCAGATTCCACGCCCTATCCACAGGGGGCAACACTGCTCCCCCTATGGCCAAAGATGGATATTCCCGACTGGTCCGAAATGCCGGTATGCACAGCCACTCAGTCTTGGCCAGGTTGAGTCGAAGCATGTTCCCGCTCATCCAAATCTGTACTGCATCCAAACACTGGGTCATCAGGAAGAGGGCATCACTGATTTGGTTTGGGGTGGAGATGTACAGCTGGGTGTCATCTGCGTACTGATGGAATCTCACCCCGAAACCACGGATGATCTCACCCAGCAGCTTCATATAGATGTTAAATAGCAGGGGGGAGAAAACTGACCCCTGAGGGACCCCACAGGAGAGCACCCTCAGGGTCGACCTCTGACCCCCCGCCAATACTGATTGCGACCACCCCGAGAGGTAGGAGGTGAACCACCAAAGCACAGTGCCCCCCACTCCCAACCCCTCGAGGCGGCACAAAAGGATACCATGGTCGATGTTATCAAAAGCCGCTGAGAGGTCTAATAGGACCAGGACAGAGGAAAAACCCCTGTCCCGGGCCCTCCAGAGATCATCCATCAGCGCGACCAATGCCGTCTCCGTGCTGAAACCGGGTTGGAAGCCCGATTGATACAGATCCAGGTAGTCCGCTTCATCCAGGAAAAGTGGAAACTGCCGAGCCACCACACTCTCAACAACCTTCACCAAAAAGCGAAGGTTGGAGACTGGACGAAAGTTGTCTAACATGGTTGGGTCCAGGGCAGGCTTCTTCAGGAGGGGTCTCACCACCGCCTCCTTCAAGGCGGTGGGAAAAACACCGTCCCTTAATGAAGCATTGACAACTGCCCGGATCCAACCACAGGTGACCTCCCTGGTGGCATAAGCCAGCCAGGAAGGGCACGGGTCCAACAAACATGTGGTGGAACTCAGCCGCCGCATAGTCCTGTCCACTTCATCCTCGGAAACAGGATCGAACTCATCCCAGATCACACTGGCCAGACTGCCTGTATCCCGTTCCTCAGACCATTGCAAGTCAGAGGACAACCTGCTCCAAATCCGAGCAATCTTATCTGACAGATATTGACCAAACTCCTCAGCCCTTCCCTGCAATGGGTCTGCCCCCTTCTCCAGACAAAGGAGAGAGCAGGTAGCCCAAAACAGGGCGGCTGGGCGGTTATCTGCGGACGCTATGAGGGCGGAGAGATAAGACCTTCTCGCGGTCTCATAGCTACCAGGTAAGTCCTATTATGGGCTCTTAGCTGGGCTCGATTGGACTGGGAGCGGGTGGACCTCCACCTGCTCTCTAAGCCCCTCCGACGGCATTTCATCTCCCGGAGTTCCTCTGTATACCAAGGAGCTATCCGGGATCCACGGCATGTGAGGGGTCTCATGGGGACAACCCTGTCGAGGGCATCCGAAACAGCCTGTTGCCAAGCAGACGCCAGATCCTCAACAGAGCTGTGGGCAAGGGAAGGGGGAAGAAACCCCAGTTCCACCTGGAACCTCTCTGGGTCCATAAGGCACCTGGGGCGGAACCATCTAAGCGGCTCCTCATCCCAGCAGTGGGGGGCGGCCTGTTGGAAGACCAGCCATAGGAGATAGTGGAACGGGCAATGCCGCAAAAGTGGCTTGCCCTCTGTCACTATGCCACTGCTCAGAGACAAAAACTAGGTCAAGAGTGTTTCTCCCCTCATGAGTCGGGCCCTGAATTAATTGGGTCAGGCCCATGGCTTCCACACTCTGCTCACTACTTCTCTGCTCCAGCACAAAACTTAGTTTCCTGGAGTGTTCTTTGTCTTTGTGGTGGCCATTTTAGGACCACCACTGCAGCTTGCCTTTGGGAGGGATTTTCCTGTCAGGGAGGGAAGTTGCGACTCCCCTCAACCCTCCAGGTGATTTCTCCCTTCTTCACCACCCCACCAGGGTGGTTCTGGTCCCGATTGGGACCCTCCAGCAAGTGAGCTTGAGCGAAACCGCACACGATCACAGATTCCACTCCAACGAGGAACAAACCGGAAGTCCCCCTCAAAAGCTTGAAACAGCCACTTCAAGGGTCTTCTCCATGGGAAGCAGTCCACTGTTCATGCATACAGATGGAGATGCTCTTGAAATGATTGACTGAGCCTTGGGGATGATGTATCAAAGGGCACTCTGGTTGCTTCATAAAACATATCAATATATCTCTACATAACCCTCTCTCTTTTTTTCTCTCTCTCTCTCTCCTTATTTATGGCAAAGTGATATAAGATTTGAATCTACATCTTTGCATATTATAGTTCAATTTATTAAATTCTTAATAAGGCTTTTAACAGAAAAATAAATCCAACACTGAATTTGGGGACTCGTAAAACAGACACACATTTTAAAAGCTACCTTTAAAAAAACATAAAGTGTATAAAATATCCACTTAGAGAGCATTTATTGAGAAAGCAACAAAAGGTGATTTTATGGATCGATAAATCCAAATGTGCTCCTAAAAACATATCCTGAATATATGTCAAATTAGGATTTTATTATTATGAATAAATAAACTTATAATCAAAGTTCCTTATTAAAAGAAAGTGAAGGAGCTTATTAATGTATAGGCAAAGTATCTGATCTCCAAGTGAAATATATTTAATTGTTGTCAGTGATGGAAACACTTCTTCCAGCAGTGAAGTGGTTATATGAGAAAGTTTGTCTTTAGCGAATTGTCGTGGAGTTCCAAGGATGTTCTTCCAAAAGGCAATTTCAGTGCTGAAGAGAACTGAGGAAGCTTCTTGAATGAGAAACGAAATATTTTCAAGGGAAAAAAACCAACAAAGTCCAGTTTCCTTTTGGAAAAGTACCTTTGGACAATCATGACCTGGATAATTGAGAATCTCTATAGACATTTGTCTTGGAGTTCACTGAAAATGAAAAGCATGGCTGTAATATATATACCTGTTCTATAAACATCCACAAAAATAGATGCACTTCTGGCAAAACAAGTTTGTGCTAAATCATTCTGGCTTAGCAAACTGGGGTTCTGTGTGAGGGGTAGGCACACATTTGCACAAATGGAGGTTTGCAAGTGAGCACAAGTGTCTGCTGCTTGTGCAAGTTGAGTTGTGTGCAGACTTGGCCACCATTCATGTAGCCCAGTTTCATGCATCATGGCCAGAGGTGGTATTCAGCAGGCTCTGACTAGTTCTGGAGAACCGGTAGCAGAAATTTTGAGATATTTGGAGAACCGACAAATACCACCTCTTGATTGGCCCCGTCCCCATCTATTAAATGCCTCCTGAGTCCTAGCTAATCAGCTGGGTCTTCTATTGTTGCCCTGCACAGGAGAAAGGAGCTGGAAAGCAGGTTAGTGGGGTAGGGAGGGAATGGAATGGGATTTTGCAGTAACCTTCCCCCAGGAGTGGGGAGGGAATGGAGATTTTTCAGTATCCTTCCCCTACCATGCCCACCAAGCCATGCCCACCAAGCCATACCGCGTCTATCAAGCCATGCCTACAGAACTGGTAGTAAAAAATTTTGAAACCCACCACTAGCCATGGCCCAGGGATTTGGGGATCCCTGGTGAAAAGTGTATGAAGAACTGTTAGCTGTAGTGGGATTTCTAGGCATCGTTGCTGATATGTGATATTCCGAACCCTTGTCCAAATAGCAGCTTACAATAGTGCCTTTGAATTCTTCCCTTAAAAAAGCTAAGTATACAGCTAACATCCTTGATATGAGGGAGAAGTCATTCTCTAAATCCTTATTCAAGAAAAACAGAAAAATATTTCACGTTAAATGCAAACTCCTCAATGCAAGAAGCCTTGTAAATAAAATACCTGAATTTCTCCTCTTACTAAATACAGCTAAATTCGACATCATATTTGTCTGTAAAACATGGCTCAACACATCTCTTCCTGGCTCCATTACCACAGTAAGAGACTATCATGTTTACCGATCAGATCACAAAATCCATAGGTGGTGTTGCTATCTTCTATAAAAAGTCTCTACATCTAAAAAACATCCAAGTTACCCAGGAGCTCTTCCTGAGACCATCGTCTGTGAACTGTCCTTAAATATCACATTTCGATTCTTATTATGTTACAGAGCCCCTGATTATGACATCAAACATGGGGCAATTAGCTGACCTTGTAAAAATGCCGCTTAGTAATAAGCAGGCATATACAATGGAATGAAGGCTATTGCTGAGCACACTGGGTTGTATCCCAAAAAATTGTAAGCCGCCCTGAGTCTTCGGAGAAGGGCGGCATATAAATGTAATTAAAAAAAAACATGTAAACAAGTTAAATTCACTACTAACATGGGCAACATCATGCCCACACGCTTTTATCTTTCTTGGTGACTTCAATCTACCTCTTATTAATTGGACCCTAAACAAATGTAAAACTGAACCCATACATGCAACCTTCTACAATGCTGCAACAAATCTGGGACTGGAACAACTAGTAACCAAAAATACTAGACTTAACAACTGCCTCGATCTCATCTTCTGCAATAGTTTGAATTCAATTTACGGAATACAAATTAAAGAACCCTTTTCCAACAGTGACCACAAGATGATTGACTTTTGTCTCAACATACGTCCACACAAAAATCATCATAACGACGGGATCCCCAATTATAATTCAAAAAAGGCAACTATGATCTTATAGACAATGATCTCTCATCTCTTGATTGGCAATTTCTATTCACTGGATGCAATACTGTTGAAGACCATTACAACATATTTTTACTTGAAGTCAAAAGAGTCATCAAACTATATGTACCAATAACAACTCCCAAACCAGAAAAACCGATTACCCATAACAATAAGGAAGCTTCAATCCAAAAAGGAATCACTTTGGTGGAAAAACAAATCTGGTCACGTTGCCAACTTCAAAAGCCAATACAAAAATGTATGTGATCAGATAAAGACTGAATGCACCAATTATCATATTAAACAAGAGGAAAACCTTCTATGCACCAATTCCACCTGTGCTTTCTACAATTTTGTAAACAACAAACTAAAAGACTTAAGGTCCATCCCACCCCTGAAAGGACCTAATGATAAAGACTGTAACAATGACACCATTAGAGCCAACCTCTTTAACACATTCTTTGGCTCAGTATTTGTAAACAGCAATGGATCATGCCCAATATTTCCTAGTCAAATCACAGACAACTACAATGATCTAACACATATCAATTTTACAGAAGATAATGTTGAAAAAGCACTATGCCATCTCTATCTATTGGACCGGATGGAATATATACCTACTTCTTAAAAAAGCTATCCACTGCCAAACCTATGGTCACAAGCCACGGTCATCTCCATCTTCAAAAAAGAAGACTCCAGCCTAGTTGAAAATTACAGACCAATCTCTTAATGCTCCATCACCTGTAAAGTCATGGAATCAATTATTAACCAATCCATTATACTCCACTTAAAGACAAACAACCTACTCTCTAATAAACAATTTGGTTTCAGAAAAAAACTATCCTGTAATCTGCAACTCTTACACTACAAAAACATATGGACTACACAACTCGATCAGGCAAACCAATAGACGCAATCCACATAGACTTCTGTAAAGCCTTTGATTCAGTGGTACACGACAAACTACTCCTGAGTCACCCTGCCGTATCTAATATATACTTGACTGCCTGGCTTTTTCCTATATCTCTATGGATTTCTGTGGAGATATCCACCACCCCTATCCAATGACCACGGTCCTTAATCACCTTAATCACCACCAGGACTCTGATTGGACAGGTCCCATTGTTGTGGGAGAGCGATGGCAGGAATATCTCTCTACTGTGGGAGAGTGGAGAGATTCAACATCTAACCCTACAGTTTTCGAGATTTCTTTGGTTTCCCGCAGTGAGAGAGTGGCTGCCATTTATTATCATCTTTGGTCTCGGAACGGATGTGAGAGGCCGGTTTAAGACTGAAATTCTTGACTACTGTAGCCTGTATCCCTCTTTTCTCCATTCGGATTTTTTAACATCTTTTCTAACATCTTCACCCGGTTATGTATTGCCATACTATACTCTGACCCCTTATAAACTTTTGTCAACTGTCTTATGGGATTTTACTGGCTCGAATTGTGGGCACTTAGGACTGCACCCTTGTCCTTGAGTTGGCCCAGGGGACTATCAACAGCTTACCTTGATGACGGATCTTGGGATCCCGAGAGGTGGCATGCTGCAATCAATGGGCCAAATTTTAAATTAAGAGTTAAGGGTCGAATTTTAAAATTTTTAATTTGTTGCAATCAGGATTGGGGTTGTTGCGCTCCGACCCTATGGCCTCCTCCCAAGGGGGCAATGGAACCAGGATCCCTGGGCTTAGGTTAGTGTATTTTAATGCCAGGTCTGTGGCTAATAAATCTTCCCTCCTCCGGGAGATCATTGAGGAGGAGGCTGCAGACCTGGCTTGCATCACTGAGACCTGGTTGGTCCCAGAGGGGGGTGTCCCTCTGGTTGAGTTATGCCCACCAGGTTTTCGGGTTTTGCACCGGCCACGAGCCCAGGGTAGGGGTGGTGGGGTGGCCGTGGTTATTCAGGAGACCTTGTTTCCGAGGGAGGTCTCTGTTGCAGAGATAGGCGGGAGTGAGATCCTCCTCCTGAGATGGGGGCCTAATGGGCGGGTGGGCTTGCTGCTAGCATACCTTTCCCCCAGCTGTGTGGCAGCGGCCCTGCCTGGGCTTCTCGATCTCCTCTCCGGGGTGGCGGTGGAGCTCCCGGACCTTATGGTCTTGGGGGACTTCAACTTGCCTTCCTTGGGGGTAGGGTCGGGTTTGGCCCAGGAATTCATGGCTTCTATGGAGGCCATGGGCCTGACCCAGTTGATTCAAGGTCCTACTCATGGAGGGGGAAATACTCTTGACCTAGTTTTTGTCTCTGAACAGTGGCGTAGTGACAGAGGGCAGGTCACTATTACGACCTTGCCTGTTCCATGGTCTGATCACTATCTCCTACGGCTGGTCTTCCAACAGGCCGTCCCCCACTGCTGGGATGAGGAGCCACCTAGATGGTTCCGCCCCAGGCGCCTAATGGACCCTGAGAGGTTCCAGGCAGAACTGGGGTTTTTTCCTTCTTCCCTTGCTCACAGCTCTGCCGAGGATCTGGCAATAGCCTGGCAATGGGCTGCGTTGGAGGCCCTCGACAGGGTTGTCCCCATGCGTCCCCTTATGCATCGTGGATCCTGGTTAGCTCCTTGGTATACTGAGGAGCTCCGAGGGATGAAGCGACATCGAAGGGGTTTAGAGAGCAGGTGGAGATCTACCCGTTCCCAATCTGACCGAGCCCAGCTGAGAGCCTTTATTAGGACTTACCTGGTAGCTATGAGAGAGGCGAGAAGATCTTATCTCTCCACTCTCATAGCGTCCGCAGATAATCGCCCGGCCGCCCTGTTTCAGGTTACTCCTCCCTCCTTCGTTAGAGGGGGTCGGACCGAGGGTAAGGCCGAGAATTTGTTCAATATCTGTCAGATAAGATTGCTCGTATTCGGGACGGGTTATCCTCCAATTTGCAGTGGTCTGAGGAAGGGGGTGCAGGGAGTCTGGTTATCTGTGATGAGTTCGATCCGGTTTCCGAGGATGAAGTGGACAGGATTATGCGGCGTATGAGTTCCACCACATGTTTGTTGGACCCGTGTCCCTCCTGGCTGGCTTATGCCACCAGGGAGGCCACCTGCAGTTGGCTCCAGGCAGTTATCAATGCTTCTTTAAGGGAGGGTGTCTTTCCCACCGCCTTGAAAGAGGCGGTGGTGAGACCCCTCCTGAAGAAGCCTGCCCTGGACCCGACTGTGTTAGACAACTTTCGTCCAGTCTCCAACCTTCGTTTCCTGGTGAAGGTTGTTGAGAGTGTGGTGGCTCAGCAGGTTCCGCTTTTCCTGGATGAAGCGGACTACCTAGATCCGTATCAATCGGGCTTCCAACCTGGGTACAGCACGGAGACGGCATTGGTCGCGCTGATGGATGATCTCTGGAGGGCCTGGGATAGGGGTTTTTCCTCTGTCCTGGTCCTATTAGACCTCTCAGCGGCCTTCGATACCATCGACCATGGTATCCTTTTGCGTCGCCTTGGGGGTTGGGAGTGGGGGCACCGTTCTTCGGTGGTTCTCCTCCTACCTCTCGGGCGGTGCAATCGGTGTTGGGGGGTCAGGTCATCCCTAGGGTGCTCTCTTGTGGGGTCCCTCAGGGGTCGGTCCTTTCCCCTTTTATTTAACATCTACATGAAGCCGCTGGGTGAGATCATCCGTGGTTTTGGGGTGAAATTCCACCAGTACGCTGATGATACTCAGCTGTACATTTCCACCCCAGGCCAGATCAGTGATGCCCTCTCCTGATGACTCGGTGTTTGGATGGTACGGAACTGGATGAGCGGGAACATGCTTCGACTCAACCCGGCCAAGACTGAGTGGCTGTGCATACCGGCGTCCCGACCCAGTCAAGATTATCCATCTTTGGCCATAGGGGGAGAGGTGTTGCCCCCTGTGGATAGGGTGCGGAATCTGGGGGTCCTCCTGGATGTACGGCTCTGGTTGGAGGAGCAGGTGGGGGCCGTTGCCAGGGGGGCCTTTGCCCAGCTCCGCCTTGTTCGACAACTTCACCCTTTTCTGGACCGGGACGCCCTGCGCACGATCACTCATTTATTTATTTATTTATTTATTTATTTATTTATTCGACTTGTATGCCGCCCTATTCCCTAAGGACTCAGGGCGGCGAACATTAAAACAAAGAAAAATTTACAATAAAACAAAATTAAACAAGTAAACAAGCCAAATAAAGTTAAGATAGAATAAAAGCCCCCGGGTCATCCAAGGCCGCCCGCTGGAACAACCAAGTCTTCAGGTCCCGGCGGAAGGAGCGGAGGTCAGGGGCCAAACGGAGATCGACGGGAGCTGATTCCAAGGGCAGGTGCTCCCACAGAGAAGGCCCTAGCCCTGGGGACCGCCAGCCTACAATATCTGACTGCGGCACCAAAGGCCTCCTATGAGAGCGAACAGGGCGATCGGAGAGTGATGCTGGCAGGAGGCGTTCCCGCAAGTACCCTGGACCCAAGCCATTAAGGACTTTGTAAGTTGTAACTTATGCCCTTGTTACCTCTAGGCTCGACTACTGCAACGCTCTCTATTTGGGACTGCCCTTGCATACCATCCGGAGATTGCAGCTGATGCAGAATGCGGCTGCACGGGTGGTGATGGGAGTTACCCAGTTCTCCCATGTGACCCCCCTCCTGCGCGGCCTGCATTGGTTGCCGGTTGTGCTCCGGGTGAGATTCAAGGTTTTAGTGTTAACATACAAAGTCCTTCATGACATGGGTCCTCAATACTTAAGGGAGCATCTTCTTCCAATGTCAAATACCGATCGCCCTGTGCGAGCTCATAGGCAGGGACTCCTCGGGGTCCCGTCGGCAGGCCAATGCCGGCTGGTGGTTCCCCGATGACGAGCCTTTTCTGTCGTGGCCCCTGACCTCTGGAATCAACTGCCTTTGGAGCTCCGCCTGGCCCCTGACCTCCGCGCCTTCCGCCGCGAGTTGAAGACCTGGTTATTTGACCAACCCGGGCTGTGACCCTGTGACCCTTTGGGGAGGGTTATTTTTAATTATTTTTAATTATTTTATAAACGTTTGGACTTATAATTTAATCTAATTGTTTTTTAATGTATTTATTGTTCCTTGTTTTAGTTGTGTTTGAGTCTTCGGAGATGGGGCGGCATATAAGTTCAAATAATAAATAAATAAATAAATAAAACTAAAATCTTATGGTTTCTCTGGACACCCTCATAACTGGATAGAAGCATTCCTATCAAACAGACAACAAATGGTCAAAATTGGGAACTTCCTATCAAATTCTGTACCTGTCAACAGTGGTGTCCCCCAAGGCAGTGTTCTAGGACCAACTCTCTTCATACTCTATATAAATGACCTCTGTGATCACATTAAGAGCAACTGTGTTCTCTTCACTGATGACGTAAAGCTATTCAACACCACAGACAATACTGCTACCCTTCAAAAAGACCTAGACTATGTATCAGAATGGTCAAACATATGGCAACTTCAAATCTCAACAAATAAATGCTCTGTGTTACATATTGGCAAAAAAAAAATCAGAAAATAAAATACAAGCTGAATAGACCTTGTTGATGATCCAAACTCTGTCAAGGACCTAGGAGTACTCATTTCTAATGATCTAAGTGCTAGAGCCGACTGTAACTACATAGCCAAAAAGGCATTAAGAGTTGTTAACCTAATCCTGCATAGCCTTTTTCTGGTAATATCACACTACTAACTAGAGCATACAAAACATTTGCTAGAACAATACTCAAATACAGCTCATCAGTCTGGAAGCCACATTACGTATCTGATATTAACACAGTTGAGAAAGTCCAGAAATATTTCACAAGAAGAGTTCTCCACTCCTTTACCCATTGCAGAATACCTTATGCCACCAGACTTGAAATTCTAGACCTAGAAAACCTAGAACTACACCGCCTTCGGTCCGATCTAAGTATAGTATATAAAATCATATATTTCAATGTCCTACCTGTCAATGAATACTTCAGCTTCAACCATAATAATACAAGAGAACACAATAGGTACAAACTCAAGGTTAACTGCACCAAACTTGATTGCAGGAAATACGACTTCAGCAACAGAGTGGTCAATGTCTGGAATACTCTATCTGACTCTGTGGTTTCTTCCCCAAACCTCAAAAACTTTAACCTTAGACTGTCTACTATTGACCTCACCCCTTTCCTAAGAGGTCTGTAGGGGGTGTGCATAAGTGCACCAACATGCCTACCATCCCTGTCCTATTGTTTCTTTTTATTTATCTTATATGTATCCATTTCATGTATTCATAACTATGTTTATACTTATACCTATTATCTTATAATCACTTGACTAAATAAATAAATAAATAAATAAATAATTGCAATACAGAAAGCATAAAGTCATTCAGACCTGCAGTAGTTGTACTGGGGCACTAACTGAGTAAAAATGTCTGTTTTCATTCTGAAAGAAGATGAGCAATCTGCATATTTTCAAGAAAATAAAGATAATTTATTATTCCTGCAGAGCAAGTGGAAATTATTGCCTGATTACACTAAGTCTTCCCACACAAGTATTTTTCAATGTCACTACAGGGCTTCATTAGTTCCAAATTATTTATTTTAGACATTTATTTATTTCATATGACTCTGTCATTTCTGTCCAATCAAGCAGTTGAAGTGGCTAACAAAATTAAAATGTAGAATAGGAAATTGAAAATATGCACTAAAATAGCACGTTAAAACTGATCCAAAGCAATGTTTCACTCTTCAATACTTAGCAAAAAAAATGTTCTAAAGCTGTTCTAAACCCAGAATGACTGGGATCAAGTGACAAGGGAATGCATTTCATAGATTGGGAGGAAAGACCCCATTCTGAAAGTCAAATTAAAAAAAAATACTCAGAGGAATCTCCAGAAGGAACTCATCTTAATGTCAAAGCATCTTCATAAAGAGAGACAGTCAAGCCACTGTGGAGCTGAAATTCTCAGATCAGCACTCTAACTTCTGTCCAGAGAGCAAGTGGCAATCAATGTGAATCTATCAGTATGGGTGTCATATGATTCCTGCATCTCATACCAGTTAACCTATTACTTGTCACATTTTGTATTCTTAAATTTTCAGCATGCTTTGTAATTACAACTTGACATCGGCTGGGTTGCAATAATCAAGAGCCAATACAGATAACTCTGTAGGAGAGTTCGAAGGTGGGGTTAAATGTGTCTTCAATTTAGAGTCATTGCGTTGTCACAAAAGACCTAAGTCTACACACACACAATCAGTTCCATTGGCCTTTATATAGCACCAATTTAGCTTTGACCATTAGTTGACTAGATTCTTATATTAGATGTAGCAATCATAAACCCTTCTGGCTTTGAACTGAATGAATATCCTAGTTATTTGTGCTTGATAAACTCTTGTCAAATCTGACTGATTAAGATGGTTAGGGTAGCCCTAATTGAGGGAATATGCTCCTAAGTACTGCCACTTCCTTGGGAAAGAAAGGGTTATCTGGAACTCAATTAGTTCTCTCAAACTAATGAACTTTTCATTATGGAAGTGTAACTTCATCCCTATGATGCAGTCCCAAACCATTTTAAAGGATTCAAATTGTTCTGTCCTATTTTTCTTATGTTATTAAATAAGCAGTTCTCCAATAAGACTGTTCTTCAAACATCTTTAAGCACTTTTCCTTTGTAATTTGATAATTCTGTCTGTGAGATTTGATCAGCTCATGCCTTCTCCGATGCTCTTTCTCCAAAGCTTTGCAAGCCCTTGTTTATTAAAAAAAAAAACCTCTTTCAGATGTGTAAAAGAGGACAACCAAAATGAACATCTGATTTATAACAGAACATTGCAATGTTGTGACTCTTTAAGCTGTGTAAAAAGGTAGCTGAGCTGAAACATGATGCAGATATATAAAATCTGCATGGGGAAATTTTAAAAGTTCCAATAGAAGACAATGTAAGTAGCTCAGGATTGATCTGTGGAGTCCTTGGTACTCTCTGAGCTTGGTTGTTTGTTCACATTTCATTACCTTACTACGTAACAGTATCTGTGCTACTGAGTGTGAGGTTTGTTCCTGCCAGTTTTGGTTAGGGTTTGGTGTTCTCCTTGATAGTTCCTTGATTAGGGTATTGCCAGATAATGAAACATCTACAAACAAGCAAACAAGCTGAGAGAGTACCAAGGACTCCACAAATTAGATTGTTTTTCCATCTCTCAAAGTATTAGAACAACAATTTTCCCTGATTGATTAGGATACCTAGAAGAAAGAATGTTATTTACTTGTTTGTTTATCAAATTTATTTGCTGTCATCCGCAATTTAAGGTGACTCTGAATAGAAAGTACTTCTTAAATCAGCATCTAAGGAATAATTAAATTCATTACAAGACATGGATATGGCTACTAGTTTGGAAGGTTTTAAAAGGAGATTGAATACAGTCTTGGAGGATAGGCTTATCAAAGACTATTACTTTTGAAGACACAATCTTGAGGTTAGATGTGCAGCCTTCATATACTTGCTGCAGAAAAACAAGGATAGGAAAGGAGAATGTCAAGGCATTTATTTTGTCATTGTGAAAAATAAAATGATACAGTAAGATGTACCTCAGTTTGATTCATCAGGGCTAGTCTTAAATTTATATATACACTAAGTTAATTTACCATGTAATACAAGGCAAGATGGCAACATGGTGTTAGTAAATGATGTCATGTGATCTACTATAAAATCCCCCAAATACCTAATTCCTTTAAATGAACAGTGGAGTAGTATGCTACTAAAGATTTAAGAACTAGCTCCATTGCTGCCAGCAGGCTGGCAGTGCCCTGTTTATACAACTGATGATTGATCTGTAAGGAATCAAGGTGCATCTCTACTATCCAGCAGCTTGCAGAGGAATTATTGAGTCTATCATCTGCACCTCTATAACTGCCTGGTTTGGTTCTGCAACACAACAGGACAGACACAGACTTAAGAGAATAATTAGGACTGCAGAAAAAGCAATTACTACCAACTGCCTTCAATCGAGGACCTGTATACTGCACAAGTCAAAAAGAGGGCTGTGAAAATATTTACAGACCCCTCACATCCCAGACATAAGCTGTTTCAACTCCTTCCCTCAAAACAACACTATAGAGCACTGCACACCAGAACACCTAGACACAAGAATAGTTTTTTTCCCGAACGCCATCACTCTGTTAAACAAATAATTCCCTCAACACTGTTCAACTATTACAAAGTCTGCACTACTGTTAATCTTCTCATCACTCCTTATCACCCATCCCATCTCACTTGGGACTGTATGACTGTAACTTTGTCACTTGTATCCTCATGATTTATATTGACTGTTTCCTAGCATGATTTGATTGCATATTGTACCTTATGATTATCTTTAAGTGTCATACCTTATGATTCTCAACTCTTGGCGAATGTATCTTTTCTTTTATGTATACTGAGAGTATTTACACCAAGACAAATTCCTTGTGTGTCCAATCACACTTGGCCAATAAAGTATAAAGTATTCTATTCTTACAAAATAATGGAAGTTTAAACAATTGGCTCTTGCAAGAGAGTGCAAGATAGCTCCAGCACATCACTGGTAATACCTAATCATCATTGTTTAGGAAAAATAGTTCTTCTTTGAAGTTTTATAATGGGAGCAAATCTCAACTGTACTTGGTTTTCTGTGTGAATTGGTAATAAACATCTTGAGTTTCTCTGTGTGTGAGAGAGAGGAGGTATCAATGACTTGAATCTACTTTGTATGGTATGCAGCATTCTGATGATGATAACAACATACATCTTTCTTGGCTTGTTCCACTGCAATATGATTTTGTAGAACCCTTGTATAAGTGCTGCAGATGCAGGTTACAATGAAATTCAGAAATGCAAATTTGCAGAAAAAAATGTTAATAGAAATTGGAAGTGTTCATTTTATGCATTCTTCATTCAACCTAAATGGCTTTAAATTGTAATTTTATTAATACATTTCATTTCATTATTAGAAATTCATGCAAAGACAACTAATAGAAATGGTTACAATTACAGTATATTGGCTACAGAACTTGTTCATTTTATTGTGTTTCATTTCAATTGGCAATTTTTATTATTTTATATCCTACTTGTTCCCATAAAATATTATGCAATACTTTGCAAAAGGACAAAGATGAGCAAAGGGATTGGATTTTTTGATAAAGAATGAGATTCTTGCAGATAAATGTTTTAAGTGTAGGGCTATGTGGTATTGAGTAAAAGAGAATATGACATTTGTAAGAAAAAAATCAAAAGTGCATGAAAAGTACATTTCCTGTCTCTATGTGAGGAAAGGAAAAAAGAAACCTTGCCCTTTAAGGAATAAGCAAAGTTCTTTCCTTTTGTGGATTCAAATTTCCCGGCTGGGAGATTTCACTGCAAATTGATTTAGTCAGCTGTGTTGAAAGCCAGAATCAGTTTATTAATAGGAAGGCAGATAAGAATAAACCTCACAGCGTTCCTAGGATTAATCTAATAAGTGAGTAGGAAAACCTCTCTCTTATACACTTCAGGTTCTTTGATTTTCTTTGAAGTCTTTGATTTTGTGTGTGTTGAGTTCTTGTCTCTTTGAGATTGGGATCTTTTATGGTCCTGATCCTTTGATTGTTTACTATCATGGTTCCTTCCTGCCATGCCTTTTGGTTTGCTTTTCACAAGTTTTTTATAGCTTGCCATCTATTTGATTTCTATGGGAAAGGATCTTAGCTAGCTATTTTAATAGCCCTACTTGACAAAGGGTGAGGGCTGATGGAGCTGACCCTGCTTGTTTTTTCACCTTTTCCTTTCTCTTTTTTGGGGGGAATTTCCTTCCCCTCTTCTAATGTTTTCCTAGAAGAGAGGGGAATTGTAACTTCCAACATGTTTCAAAGTATTTTAGGGTACAGGTAATCCTTGACTTACAATGGTAATTGGAACTGGAATTTCTGTTGCTAAGCAATGCAACTGTAAAACACAACTGCACCACTTAGAGACAGCAAACCCTACAGTTGCAGTTGCCATCATTAATTGAATCCAATGCAGAAGCTTCCTGCCAGTTTCCAACAATCAAAGTCAGTGGGGAAGCTGGCAGGAAGTTGCAAGTTTCAAGCCAGCAGGTAGGTATGTGGCTGCTGCTGGATGGGAGTGGAAAGGAGTATAGAGGTGCAAAGGAGGGTCAACAAGGAGGTACAAGGATGCAAGGGGGTATGCAAGCAACAGAGGGAGGGTGTGCAAAAGTGTGAATGGGTATATGAGAAGAATGGCATTAGTCAGGGAGAAGTGACACAGGTCGAGGAGGGTGCGCAGTGGTACAATAAAGTTCAGGAAGGTTCAAGGAAGGCATGGCAAGGATCACGGAGGGCATGTGAGGCTTTGTACTCACAGTGTGAGTAGAGAGGGGCTTGGGGAATGTGCATGAAGACTTACTCCATTGTGTCCTTCCCTACAGGCTTCCCCTATGACTTTCTGGGGTGCCAGCAAGGAAGGTTGTATATGACAATCACATAAATGTGAAGGTGCTGGATGGCCAGAACTCCAAGGACCAGTCGTAAGCTCCATTTGTTCAATACCATCATAAACATGAATTGATGTGAAATAAAAGGTCATAAGTTGAGGGCTACCTGTACTATAGAATCATAATCAAGGAGCAGCATGAGATTAAATGCACAAGGTAATGTGTATGCACACATGCATGCATTTTTCATGAGAAAAACAGTTGACTGAGATTATTTGATAATGGATGTAGAGTTTGCCTCAGAACGTTGGCTATGTACACAACTTTTCTCTTGATATCTCCCAGATTGCTTTGACAGCTAGTTCTACAAGGTTTAGAATTTTGCTCATTACAGTTGTCTTGGTCTATGTAAAGAAATCTTAAGAACAGATCTCAGTGAGAGTTAGTTTGCTGTTAAACTATCAGCCAGTGTTTGTTTCACTATTGATCAAAAACTGTAAAATAAACGCCTTGAGGGTTGCTATATTGATCCAACCGAGCAGTGGACTTTCCGTTTTCAAATGTCAACACAACTGAATTTAAGAAGCAAATAAATGCTCCAAAATGGTAGTTACTAAAAAGGCAGTCTTCAGAAATATAAAGAAAAATAAGAATTAAAAATGAGTTCAGTTGGAATAATAGTCAACTCGATCATCACCTTTTCAATAGAACAGCAGAAAATATTTTGTAACACTAGAACATCAAAAGCTAGGAGTTTCAGAGAAATAATAGCTAAAGAGTCTTTTTTATTAGTTGACATGCAATCCCTTCAATGTTTGCTACACTATTTTAAAGGCTTGTTTGTTTCAAAAAAAATTAAAGGTGGGGATGGATTGGACTATTTTTTTAACCTATGTCACTTTCATACTGTATGTATTCATAGATAAATCCATTATATCCATCTTACATTGTTTCTTAAGAATAAAAAGACCACATAAAATTCATCTATTTTGTGTGTGTGTGTGTGTACACACACACACACACACACACACACTTGGAATGCTTTCAAGCACTTGGAATGCTTTCAAGTCTCAAAATAGCAAAATACTATTTGGAGGCCTGGACAGGCTGCATTCCAATCTGCACATTAGTTGTGAGAAGTAAATCAATTCATTTTGCTTCCAAATGCAGACTTAAATCAAGTGGAGGGTACATCTGTCAAGTATGTTTTTTTTATTTATTCAATTGATTTATATAGCTGCCCAATCACCATGTGACTCAAGGCAGCATAGACACTAAAAATAGCACATCATAACCAGAAAAAAAGTAAAATCCAACATGACATAATACCAAAGCCAACTCCATCCAGCCAAAACCAAATATTTATCTTATTCAGTTTTGCAAACAAATTAAGAAAATGTATGCATCTTGTAAACATTGCTCCTAATATACACATCATGTGAACCTTTCATAATAAGTACATTTTACAAGTATGTTTATATATTAACTGCATAATGTGTACATTTTCATTGCATTTTGTTGGGCATTGCATTATAGTATAAATAAGGTGTATATTCATATACCCTCAAGTGTAGGAGTTCCAACCAGAAAATAGATATAAACATTGGGTGAAAAAAATGTTATCAGCCATTCCTATAAAATTCTTGATTATTTTTAATTTTCAGTAGCATCCTATCTAAGTGATGCATTTTAGGGTTCCATAGCTCTTCATTCCTTTCTTATTATAGGACTTCTCACACTCTTTTAAATTGTTTAATTTTTTTAACTCTCTGTTTACTGTGTACTTCATTTTCTTTTCATGATTTGCTTTTCCCTACATATTAGTGATATTATCACTAATATCACTAATGTAGCAGGAATCTAATGGTTTGAAGAAACTGGCCTTCAAGCAACATTTGAACACCAATTAAAGTAGCAATGTATCTTGGGTCAGATCTGTTCACAATCTCATAATCATGATGTACTTTAGCATTGTTTTATATTAACAGCTATTTAAGATTATATAGAGTTGTATGCAATGGTGGGATTCAAATAATTTAACAACCAGTTTGCCCAGGTTCAGGTTGGCTGTCGTGGGAGGTGTGACCCATCCCCATCTTCCAGTTCTGCTGCATATGTGGGACTAGCCTCCCGCAACAGCCAACCTGATCCTGGGTGAACCAGTTGTTAAATTACTACCACCCCATCAAAGTGGACCCTAGGCGCTGTACTGCACTGCAATGGAGAAATGGGCAACAGAGCAGCCAGCACAAGGGAAGGAGGAGGGAAAGCGGCCTTCTCTTTCCATCATGCCAGCCACTCGGTTGCCCATTTCTCTATTGCAGTGCAGCACAGCGCCCAGGATCCACTTTCATTGTGGAAGGTAATTTAACAATTGCCTGAACTGGTGCAAACTGGCTGAATCCCACCACTGGTTATATGTCAGTTAGGCTACTTTTTTCCCCAAGAAAGCAGGATACAAATCCAGACTAGGAAACCAAGTTCCCTCAGATATTTTACACTCACATTATCCCAAATCCAGAACGATCTTTAGAAGATGAATCCTTTACTGCATTTTGTTTATGCCTAGTGCTACTTTCTTTTTTCTACCCTCTTTTATTTTGGTCTCATGTGTAATCAGCTTTCAGTTATTACCCACCAAAATATTGCTTTGAAGTCCTAAAGGGATAAACCAGATCATAACCATGGCACCAATATACCGTAATTACTGTCAGACAAAATGCATACCACTCTGCTGCTCCAATAAGCATCCTGCTGTGCCCCCAATTTTTCCATGCTTCACTCTGTGAAAACTTTATCAGGCACAGTATGGAAACTCCATTAATGGTGGGAATTATATTGCTTAATGTTACCCAAGTTGTATCCAATTAGAGTTTTTTCCTTAATATTTTTTAAAATGGAATTTGACCTTCACTGAAGAGACTGGTCACCTTCTAAAAGTCTGTGGCATAAGAACAAGAGGCTATTGAAATGTCACAGCCAGCAATAACACAGATTTGCAATATTTTCACACACACACACACACACACACACACATCCAATAGTGGATTTGCTAATTGAATATTAAAGCTTTGACTGTCGATGCTTTGGGCTTTGAAGAAGATCCCTCTAAACAACCATTATGCATCAAGTGTGCTGTGTAGGAAACTAATCAACTAATGCCCAATGCTCTTAAATGAAGAAATAATAGACAAATGTGCAAATGTATATTATTAACTATGTGCTAAAAATTAGAATCCTTATAAGTCAGACTGTAAAAAAAAATTAAAGTTATGCAAGCTGATGTGGAACTTTGCATAACCTCTGGAAGACAATGATGCATAATTAGAGTTGCTATATGGCATTATTGTCATCTACTAGTCCTCTGGATTTTTGTAGAAGTTAGATCTAGTAAACCTAAATGTTAGGAGGCAGTGAGAATAAAAGAGTATTGTTTTATTTTTCCAGATTGATCAAGTGTGATATCTGGCTTCACATATTCTTCGCTTAATATAAAAGTCCCGAGCAAGTAAAAAATCATCTGTCCAGCAGAAAATCCATCTGTCTAGCAGATGTGTTACAGAAACAGTGAAAGAAAAAGAATAGATAGTCCCATGCACTTTTGCTGTTACCAGCATGCAATATAATCCTTAAGAGGTTAGTCTTCTGGGTTACTTTAAACAAAATGATTAAAAGGTGGGGGGAGGGGGTACAGTGAGACTGTGTCCAATAAAATCAGAGATTTGGGTCATGAGTAGTACAATGTTGTATAGTTGCTATATCCTGAGTTACTGCAGAATCAGCTTTTACTTTGCATATGTATACATCAAATGCCTAAGAGCATACAAATAGTGTGATTCAAAAGTCCTAAATTGAGCTGGCGTAGACATCTTTCCTCTTTCTGAGACCTTCAACTCTCCGAATTATAAGTGGTATCAGCAGGCTGCAAGCCTCAAGACAGTTCAGTGAATTGCTCAATAGAGATTTTTAATATATTTGGCTTCTCTCTTCTGCTAAAATGTCTGCCACCTGGCTTATCACTCTTTTAGCTTTCGGGGAGAGAGGGGAATATAAAAGGAGGTTGGTATAATAAAACAGGGCCAGGGCTGCCTTCATTGTGACTGTCTGTCAAAAAAGGGGCTCGTATGAACACTCTTCCATCCACACTGGAAAAGATAATATTTTATTTAATCCTGCCATTTGTTATAGCAAAAGCTTTATGATACTTTGTAGCAAGGTTTTCTACAAACTCATTTTCTCCCCAGTCCTTGAACTAACAGAACACATTTCTGCCCCAGATACATAAAGGTTGGGATGTGAAATGGGGACAATAAAGCTTGAAAGG
This sequence comes from Naja naja, assembly GCA_009733165.1. Classification (NCBI taxonomy): domain Eukaryota; kingdom Metazoa; phylum Chordata; class Lepidosauria; order Squamata; family Elapidae; genus Naja; species Naja naja. The sequence goes on from CM019148.1 coordinate 291,078,399, forward strand.
AGAGTGGCAAGTTAGGGAGATAGCAAAGAGTAAGAAGCCAAACATTCTGGGTGTCCAGGGTGACAGCAGACTGTAGTGTAATGTGCAGTAGGAAATCAATAGAATAATTAATTAGGCAGTAAATGGAACATGTGATTATTGCTTCATTATAACTTGGTGTAGCTTGGGACTGATTTATAATTATAGGACATAAGTGTAACATACCATTGTTTCATTTCTATTTCAGTTTGTTATAATGTGTATTTTTTCATCTATATTTCCCATAACAATCATATAGGACAGATTGGGCTGAAAAAGACTGATTAGCCCAAAGTTATTGAGTATCCATGCCAGAGTGTGGACTTAAAACTGTCTCTCTTCTCTCCTAGTCCAGCAGCTTAACCACTATTCCACATATATTCTCTAGTGATAATATTTGACTAGGATTTAAGAGTCTGCGATTTGAATCTGCATGCTAATATTTAGAATTATAGAATTAGGAAGGACCATTAAGGTCATTATATGTATCCCTTTCCTCAATAAAAGAATCCAACCTAAAGTATCCTAGAAAAAAAAGATGTCCAGTGTAAGGGAAGCCAACACCTTTCTGAGTAACTGGATCTCTTGTTAAACTTTTCTTATTGTGAGGACCATTTTTCAAACTTTATCAGAATCTGATTTAATTTCCATTATTCCTAATTTCTGAATGAGAAACAGCAGGTCTTTACCTTATTCTGTCTGGCATCTTTTCAAGTATTTGAAGAATTTAGGCATTCACCCCTCTGTCATTTTTTTTTGTTCTATAATTTCTTGTCATATGTCTTAGTTTCTAGTCCCCAATCACCTTTTTTGCCCTTCTCTGAGCCTGATGAAATTCCTCTAAATCCTTCTTAAAGTGAGTTCAAGCTACTAAATTGAGATTGCAGACAGAAAGTTTCCACTATGGTCATCCCACATATTCCATCAATGTAGTAAATCTAGTTTCTTCTAGCAAATGGTCTTTACCATTTTCCTATAACCTGCACTTTCTTGATGATATACAAATGTTTCATAAAATGAAAGTCAAAAGTTACTGATAATTGGCCAGGGCATTTAATAATAATACATTTGTTACATAACGTGAGAACTATTTTAGTTCCAAAATGTAATAAAAAAGAAGTGCTAATTCAGTTCTCTCTTTCAAAGACTAAATATTACTGAGGAAGACACTTCTCTTCTGAGCTTACTCACTTGTGACATATTGGGAAAGAACAACGAGAAGTCAAGTGTTCTCCATAACTGAATTATTCATGGCCTTCTCTACTTAGAGGGACTACTTATAGAAACATCCATCATGTGCTTCTTTCAGCAGGTTCAAGATGTGTTCTCTTGGAATGTTTCAGGAAAAATAGAACTCAAGTTGTGAATATGGAGATTCTGTCCATTAGCCCTTTGATTAAATGATAGAAACATTTGTCATTGAGGAATGAAGGAAAGCACATTATAATGACTGGAAGTTATTCATGTACAGATGACTTTTACTATTAAAAGCTGTTTCAGAGAAAACATTTTCATTTTGCTTTCCCCAGCAATTTCAATTAGGGCTCTATTCTGATTCAAGGTAATGAGCAACATAATTTTAACACATGAGATAATAAATAAAACAATGTCTCCAGGTTGATTCAATGCATGTCAAGTGTCAGGCACAAAAAATCAGGAATCAAGGCAGTTCAAATGGACACAGGTTTATTGCATGCTGACACTCTACAAGAATTTGAACTAGTAACGGTCCAAGGAAATTGGCAGTAAATAAAACTCAATGGAATTCAAAATGGCTGGACTTAGATCTCTTGTGCAAGTAAAGGAACCTGAGGCTGATGATGTGTTTGACCCCTCCCTCATGAAGGCTGGGAAAATGTTTTAGTGGGAAAGGGAATCTTTTATTGTTGGTTGGTTTGTAATGGATGTATATGTTGTTAACCTTTTTATGCATTAAATATAACAGAATACATAATAAATACAGCAAAAATAAAATAATACAAAAATATAATTTTTAAAAGAGCGATTAAAGTGTTTTCTTCACTAATTAATTCCAGGGAAGCTAACAGGAACATACATGGGATCTGGGAAACAGGCACATGTTTAATTTATAGTGCCAACCTTCAGTCATGAGGGCCCACATAACCTCCAATTGGAGTTTCTTTCACACAATGGACACTGCAACAGATAATGCCTGCTTCCATACCATAGTTAAAATGCTATCACATGAATATCAACACTGAGCAAGATATCCTGTCCAAAACATTAGAAAGATGTTTATGTTTCAGATAATCTGGTTCTGTTTCAACAACCTGGAAATGGCTTAACATAAACCTTACTGTACAATGTCCAAAAGTGTCCCTTTCTCTAAGAACTGGATTTCCAGCCAATCTAGCTTTATGAGTACATATCCTTCAATTAGTAAACTCAAAAAACTGAGCCAGGTACTTTTATGGAACTATAGTACAGACTATTTAGCAAACTTTTCTATCATAACTGTCAGATAACTCAGGATCTAGAATAAAGAACTTGAATGCTTAATGTGATGTTATATGGTATGAATAAAGTAAGACTTCAAAAATATTGAAAAATGCATGCCTTTTCAAATTATAAATATAAAAAAGAACACTGATCAATTCTCAAAAAAAAATAAATGCCCAGAACATTTATTAGTGAAAATTTATTTTGTGCAATAGAGTTGATTCTTCAATATGGTAAATCACTTCTTAATCATGTTATATATTGTTGTTTCTCCTTATAGAAATTTATGACATAACATTGGAAATATGTAATGGGCATTGATCCTTATCATGATATGAGCTATAAACAGCATCACCAAAGGAAGGGAAGGTATGATGGAATATAGTAAGGAAGGGGATTCCCCAGGAGGGAGAGTGTGTATTCCAAACCAGTAAGAGATAGCTTAGTCTAGAATGTTACATATGAGAGAAAAGGGGTGAAGAAAACCCTGCCCTAATAGTTCATATGGTATATTGTACATGTAGTCTTTGATCTGGCAAGATTTTGTCTATAGATATAAAACAAAGAACTCAGCTTGGAAGAGCAAACTTGTCATTCTTGAGTTTGGGGCCTGGCATAAAGAAAGCAAATCAAGCAACCCACCCCTTCATTTTTTGGATCTTACACTAAAATCATCATCCTCCCTATTACCTAATCTTCAGATATGTTGAAATAAGGTGTTCTTCAGAGAAGAAACAGCTAGATGAAAGTTATATCTAAATCTTTGTCTGCATTTTCCTCTGAAATTCTTCCTTCTGTTTCCTCCTTGCCCAAGTATGAAGCTGCCTATCTCTAGTTACAAAATTTCAATTCTAAGCAAAAATAGTTAATGAAAGCATTCTGGGGAAATTGTCTTTTTTTTTTCTTAGCATTTCCTACATTTTCTGGAGCAGAAAAATAAGAGGAAATTCACTAATAATTTGATTTTAAACAATACAGAAACTTTGCTATTCCTATTCAGCATATTAAAACTGAGTTTCCATCTTGTTGTTGCCCATAGATTTCTATAGGTACCATCAAAAATCTGAGCATTCCTGGGGAGATGGGCGGAGCTTGTGTCGCTGCGAGACGGAGGTGATCTTGACTCCTGAGATCACCCCCGATACCGCCTCCGTGGGACGGTCCCCCAGGGCCTAAGCCGACTTGTAGGGTCGACGAGAGTTGGGGGCATTTCCTGTTGATCCCAGGGATGATGCAAAGTCCCTGGTTGATCTAGGACAGCCCCTTTGCCTGTAGCGTGCCGAGGCAGCCATTAGGCTGAAGAAGCTGTGACAGCTCCAGAAGAATGAGATTGGGAGAAGTTTGTCGGTCGGTGAGATTATTTTTTCTTTAATAGTTTGGGAACACCCTAGCAATTTTAAATGGATTGAAATTGAGAGTGAAATGAACTAGGCGGCGGAAGAGATCGTGTTTGAAAGTAAAGAGCTTGTTTTTCCTTTCTTTTTATGGCTTTTAAAGACTTTCTTTCCTACTTTTTCTTCTTGGGAGTTTTTGAATGGCTTTTTATAATATATCTTTTTTTTTTACAATTCTTGAATTTTGTCTTTCTTTTCTGGCATTTCGGGCTCTAATGTAATTTGATCTTTTGGATTTGGTTATTTTTCACTTTTTGTACTGTGTTTCCCTGAAAATAAGACACTGTCTTATATTTTTTTTGGCTCCCAAAACATACTAGGTCTTATTTTCGGGGTAGGTCTTATATATTTATGGTGCCAAATAGTGGGTGTGAGTGTGTAGGGGTGTTTTGGTGCAGTTGCTCCCTGAAAAGTCTTCCTGGAACTGGAGATTTACACTAGGTCTTATTTTTGGGGTAGGTCTTATATTAGGGCAGGTTTATAAAATAGTGCTAGGTCTTACTTTCGGGGGAGGTCTTATTTTCGGGGAAACACGGTATATAAGAAATGGCTGCTGAGGCTTTTTTTGCCTTTCTTGTTTTGAAAGAGGCAGGAAATGATACATTTTGGAAGCTATTTGGCAAGGAAGTGAAAGTTGGCAAAGAGATACAATATTGTTACTTAGAGGTTCGCTATCTCATATAGATATACACACTTGCAAGAATTGTATCCAAGGCTCTGTTGATTAGAAAGCTCTGGAGACTGTGTTGACAGGTGCTTTTGGTAAACCATTATATTTTTGAGCCTGGAGTTGGAACTGAAGAGTAAAGCGACCTTGGAGAGTTTTGAAAATAAAAGAGCTGGAATCCCTCTGGAGGGGAAAAAATAGAAGAGCTGGAATTTTTCCTCTTTAACTTGTGAAGCCTTGGACTTTATATAGAGGCAATTGAATAAAGAGTGATACTGTTTCCTGCTAAGGCCTTTTATCGCCTGGAATCCAATTTTTATAATTAGACCCCTTAAAATATATATTTTTATTTTTAAAGGATATTTTATTTATTTTCTATTCTAATTCTGTTTTAACTTTATTATTGATATTTTCCTTTTTTCAATTTTTAGCTTTTTTCCTTTTTGAGAGCCTGATTTCTTCTACATTTTTTATATTCTTTTATTTGTATATTGGAAATAAGACAGCTAATCATTGGATTTTTTTTTCTTTTTAAATCCTAGTTTTCTATTTACATTCTTTCTCTTTTATTTTTTTAACTTAATTTATTGACATATTATTGATACACTACTGAATTTTTTTTCCTTCCCTTTTTGCTGATTAGGATTGTTTCCCTCCTTTTTTATATCACTAATTTTTACTTTTTTATTATTGGCTTCCTTTTTTTCTCTTTGCAATTGGTGTTGGCAATTTTTGTAATAATGAGTAGAAGATCTTCAATTCCACAAGTAATAACTCCCACATCAGAAGATGCAATACAGAAGATATTACAAGCGGTGAGTGAGATTGGAAAAAGAACAGAGAAAATTGAACAGAAGTTAGACAAGACAGATGAAAATATAAAGGCCCTACAGCAAACAATGGAGAAATATGGTGAGAGGATTAAGAAAGTTGAGGAGCAGCAAGAACAAAGAGATAAAGAAATGGAGAGTTTCAATACCAGATTAAATGAAGTTGAGAGTGACCATAATGAATCACTGAGAGGCGAAGTTGATAGATCAGAATTCTATTTGAGATTTCAAAATGTGGAGGAAGAGAAGGACGAAAATCTGTTGGAGAAAATGACACAGATACTGGCAGAATTGTTAGAAATAACGGAAGAGAAGATGAGGGATGGAATAGATGAAATATTTTGTGTCTATACAAGAAATGCAACGAGGAATAAACTCCCAAGAGAAATTCATATTAGGTTCACTAAGAAGAGCATTAAATCACAAATACTGCAAGCAGCTAGAGATAAGACACTGAAGCACAATAACAAAGACATTACGGTATTGAAACAGGTACCAAGAAGAATAAGAGAGAGGAGAAGAGAATATGCGTTCTTATCCAAAGAACTGTTGAAGAGAGGAGTAAACTACAGATAATTAATACCAGAAGGCCTTCTGTTTGTGTGGCAGGAACAAAGACATGAGAAAGAACACGAGTGGAGGAAATGGAAGACATGAGGAACTTTGTAGGTGGTCTAGTGAAGAAGAAGAGAAGTTAGAATGACTAGAGCAACAAAACCTATATACAAGACTTAAAATGGAGGGGAAAAAACTGATTTCGATGAACATAAACGGACTTAATTTGATTGCTAAAAGAAGGAAAATACTTCACAAATTAGAGAAATTAAAATTTGATATAATTTGTCTACAAGAGGTTCACATTAAAAAACAACATGAATATGTATTAAGACAAAGAAAGCTAGGAAAGTTATTTACATCATTGGCTCAATGTAAAAAAAAATGAGTGGCCTTGTACATTAAAGATACAATTACTACAGAATTGATTTATACAGATGAAGATGGGAGGATTTTAATGGTGGAGATAATAGACAACAATGCTAAAATGCTTCTGATAGCAATATATGCACCAAGTGAGAACCAAGAAGAATTTTATAAGAAACTATATCAAAAATTGACTGAATTAGACTATGCAAATATTTTATTGATGGGGGATTTTAATGGGATAATTAATGATCAACTTGACTAAAAATCTGAGAGAACTAAAGAGAAAACTAGAAGGAAGCTACCTAAGTCCTTTTTTCAAATGATAGAAGAAATGAATATTAAAGATATATGGAGAGAGAGAAATACTGGAAATAAAGAATTTACTTTTTATTCAAATAGGCATGAATCATGGTCAGGAATAGATATGGTATGGGCATAGATATGCTCTCCAACATAGAAAAAATTCAAATTGAAAGTGGGACTTGGGTGGATCATAATCCAGTGATAGTTGCCTGGAAAGGACAGAAGAGAAGATCTAGGTGGACATTAAATAATATGATTTTGAAAGAAGAAGAATTTAGAAAGAAAATTGAGATAGAACTTACTTTTTTTTTAAGGAAAATGGAAAAGAAGATACAACATTACAAATCAGATGGGATGCAATAAGGCTTATATAAGAGGTATGATAATTGACTATACAAGGAAAAGAAATATTAAACAGAAAAAGACATTTAAAATATTGGAAGATAATTTTGTGAAATTAGAAAAAGAACTACAACAATCACCGCAAAGGAAAGATATTAAAAGGAAAATGGATATGATTAAACATAAAATGGCTTTAATGGATAAAGAAGAAATTGCTCAAAAGATTAAAGGTGCTAAACAAAATTATTTTAAAAACGCGAACAAACCAGAAAGATGGTTAGCCTATAGAATTAGAAAGGAAAGGGAAACAAAGAAAATTAGTCAACTAATAGATGGAAAAGGGAATATATTACCATTATACCAAAAGAAGAAATGGACTTACAACAAGTTAAAAATTATAGACCTATTTCACTGTTGAATTCAGATTATAAAATTTTTGCTTCAATTCTGGCAGAAAGAGTGAAAAGATATCTAAATGAATTTATTCATACAGATCAAAATGGATTTCTGCCAAAACGACAAATTAAGCAAAATGTGAGAATACTTTGGAATATTATGAAGCACACCCTGAAAAACAGATGGTACTGATGTTTTTAGATGCACAAAAAGCATTTGACAATGTGAATTGGCACTTTATGATATTGCAAATGGCACAAATGGGCTTTGGCAAAAATTTTATACAGGCCATTGAGACAATATATAATAAGCAAACAGCGAAGATATTGGTAAATGGAGAATTGACGGAATATATAGAGATAAGAAAAGGAACTAGACAAGGTTGTCCTCTGTCGCCTCTGCTGTTTGTTTTAACATTAGAAGTACTGAACAGACCCATTAGAGAAGATGAAGAAATAAAAGGAATGAAAATTAAAAAAGAAGAATATAAACTACAGGCATTTGCAGATGATTTGGTATTCATTTTAGAGGATCCTCTTAAATCAGCGCCTAAGTTGATAGAGAAAATAGAAGAATATGGAATGGTGGCAGGTTTAAAAATTAATAAAGACAAAACAAAGATCCTAACAAAGAATATGTTAGCAAAACGTAAGAAAGATCTAGAAGACCCATTAGAGATTCAGATTGCAAGTAAAGTTAAATACTTAGGAATATATATAACATCAAGATGCAGTACACTGAAAGAAGACAATTACATAAAACTCAAACAGCAGATTGCGACAGATCTTGAAAGATGGGAAAACATGCAGCTATCTCTTATTGGCAGAATATTGACAGTTAAGATGAATGTATTACCCAGAATTTTATATTTATTCCAGACAATCCCAATCAGACTTGGGAAAGAGTACTTTGAAGATTTAAATAAAATTACACTAAAATTTATATGGCAGGGCAAAAAACCAAGAATTAAATTTAAACTATTACAAGATGCAAGGTTAAGAGGGAGATTTGCACTGCCCAATTGCAGTGCAAATTAGGAATTATATTATCAAGCTGCAAGTTTGATGTGGGTGAAAGAATGGATAACGTTGAGAAATAATAGATTATTAACTTTAGAAGGTCATGATTTAATATTAGGATGGCATGCTTTCTTATGGTATAAGGGAACTAAAAAACAAGGATATTTTAGAAGACACTATGTTCGAGAAGCTTTATTTTTAAACTGGGAAAAAATTAGAAAACAACATTATATACAAATTCCATTATGGGTATCTACTATTGAAGCTTTTTCATATCCAATAATATATAAGAAGGAACAAACAATTAGATATGGAGAGATTTTAAATGAAAAGGGTGAACTCAAATCAATGCAGATACTACAAGAACAAGGAATAAAAATGAATTGGTTTTTATATTTGCAAATACAATCTACATATGATGAGGATGTGAGGGCTGAAGGTATTTATAAAAAGCAAACTGAATTACATAAAATTTTGATGGGTACGAATGAAAAAGTGATTAAAAAACTTTATGGATATTTATTAGAAGTTAGAATGGAAGAGGAGCAGGTTAAGGAAACAATGATTGCTTAGGGGAAAAATTTTGGTTATGGCATAGATTTAGAGAGATGGCAAACACTATGGGATCAGAATTATAAAATGACAATGTCAACTGCATATAAGGAAAATTTGTATAAGATGTTTTACAGGTGGCACCTATCCCCGAGAAGGATCGCAAGAATGTTTAAGGATAAATCAGATAAGTGTTGGAAATGTCATCAGATACCTGGCTCCTACTACCACATGTGGTGGACTTGTGCTGATGCTAAAAGATACTGGACTAAAATCCACACGTGGTTGGAAAAAATGACACAACAACATATAGACTTGAAACCTGAGATATTTCTATTGGGAATTGTACCAGAGACATTCAGCAAAGAATTGAAATATCTGATTGTTAATGTACTGACAGCTGCTAGAATTGTATTTGCTAAAAACTGGAGAAATGATAAGATACCTGCACAGGAGGAAGTGATTATGAAGATTTTGGATTGTGCCGAAATGAGTAGATTAACATTTGAAATTAGAGATCAAGAAGAAAAGCAGTTTTACAAGATATGGAATATGTTTTATCAATGGTTAGATAAAAAAGTTTGGTAATATATGGAATATAGAGATAAATAGAATTGTTGAAAAGAAATACAATATAGAGATTATAATATGGTAGAGGATCAATAATAATGATTATAGTTTTCTTTTTTGTAATAGAGAGTATGGATAATGAGGAGATGGCACCGAGATTTGTGACCGACCGACACACTTGAAATTGATATTGGTTTATGTTTTGTATGTTTGTTTGTTATGTTTGTTTTTGGGAAAATAAAACCTTTTAAAAAAAATCTGAGCATTCCTAGGGGAAAAAACAGAATTCAACAAATGTTAAGAATTATGATAGAATGTTTAAAAATAATATAAAATAATAAAGGTAACTAGTTCAGATATTCTAATCCTATGATCCTATGATTTCTGTTATTAAATGTTTGCAAAGTCTCATACATTCTAGAAAAGAAGTAAAAAATGCTGTTGGTTATATACACCTCATGCAGAGGAATTAACTATGTTTCCAAATATGTCTATGAAAAAGTCAAGAATCTCTGCATAGAAGAATTACGTGGCTATGTTTTCTTTTTAGCTAAAGAGACAAAAACCTGATTGTTTTCATTTTCCATCATACTATGTACATTCCATAATAGACAGCTTATCCCTTTCACAAAATTGTAGGTTTATCTGAAAAAGCAGTGTTTTAACTACATTTCTTGAGCACCTTAGAAACCAAAGAAATATACAAATATCTACAAATATCTACAAATCTTCCTCTGGTGTCTAAATGATCAAACATTTGCTCTGCAATGAAACAGATACAGTCCATAAAATCAGATGTGAGAAATTAGGTAATTCCAATCTGTTGATCATGAAAGAATTAATATCTAGTACATTTCTGTCTCAGCTAATTCCCTTTTAAAAATCTTACTAAGTTGACAAATGACACAATAATTCTGAACACTAGTTCAATAGCAAATGAGCAGGTGCAGCTAACAAATCTAAAATAACTCCATTTATAGTTTGTTAGCCTTATAATTTAAACCATAGGCCTGCTTATTTTCCCTCAATATAAACAAATGAATAGCCACTATAGTCATTATAAGTGTAGTTTGTTATTGTATCTTTCTCTTGTTTATACTAAATGAAAGAAACGGAGTCACTGTTTCACATAATAAAACTAAAAACCATGGAGAAAAATAGAAACCATTCACAACAGAGACCTCGGGATCAGATTATCAATAATCTGCCTCATGAGGGCTAGTTCTTTAGCTTAGAGATTGCAACATTGAAAGCTTTAAACACATTGATACAACAGTCTCTACTGAGTCAAAATGAAGAAAATAAGTATTGCCTATGCCATTAAACACTTTATTTTAAAGTAAAATGTAAAATGGCATTTTACATTTTTGAAGAAAAGTAAACAGTGCATCTTTGCTTTATCTAGGAAATCAAAACTCTCTAAAAAGAAAGTATGTCCATGGATATTGCTTCTTTCAAACCCCATTGTCTTCATAGTCCTGCCCCATTGCCTCATGGTGACATCCTAATTTCTCAGTGACATCATGATGTACTATATCCAGTCAATACTTGCTTTTGTCTATAACTAATGACAAATTTGAATATTCAAATTTGCATAAATCTATAAAACAGGATGTAAATCTTTTCCTCTTTAGACCTCTAACTCTTTGCTGCAGGACTGTTAATGATCCAATTTGTCCTTAAATGTAATATGTCCTTTTTCCTAGTAAAAAAGCATTTTGGAAAATTTTCTTCCAAAGTCAGATGCCATGGGTTTGAAGAACACGAGTCTATCAGCTCACTGATAATTCATTTTGTAATTATTTTGTGTTCATAAAATGTGGGACAGGGAATTTTGTTCATTGTCTAACTAGCCTAGTTGCTTCTTCAAGAATATAAAATTGATTGACAAAGTATCCCTAACAAAATGGGACTAGAACTTTAGAATTCAAATAGTGTAGAAAAAGGAATAATTACACAAATTTTAAAATGTTCTGTAAGAAAATCTATAGACATGAAAAATCCGTAATTGAGTAGTATGGTTATTGGAAGTAATCAAAGTGATATAAAAAAAAATGCCAGCTTTTGATTCTGAGAATATTTGGCTTTTTTATCCTGCTTTTGTTTCATCTGTGCCCCTTAAATTTTCATAGAATTTCAGTCCTAGAAAACTGAGACAATGCACATCATTTTGTGTCATTTTGGTTAGTCCCAGTAAAAGACTTACTCATACTTGAAAATATTGCATTATTGCCCAGGCAGAGTCTTGTTTTTATTATTATTATTATGATTATGATTATTATTATTATTATTATTATTATTATTATTATTATTTATTTTATTAGACTTGTATGCCACTCTTCTCCCTAAGGACTCAGGACGGCAAACAATAAAAACCTAATACAATTACAATAAAAAACATTAAACCGGTACAAGCCTAATCAATCTCTAAAATTGAATTAAAACAAATAAAACAACCCACACCCCCGAAGTCAGTCCAGACCGGCCTGTTGAAACAACCAGGTCTTCAGGTCCCGGCAGAAGGAGCAGAGATCAGGGGCCAAACAGAGATCCACGGGGAGTTGGTTCCATAGGGCGGGCGCTCCCACAGAAAAGGCCCTACCCCTGGGCACCGCCAGTCGACAGTGCCTAACCGACGGTATCCCAAGGAGGCCCCTCCTATGGGAGCATACTGGGCGATTGGAATGTGATGCTGGCAGGAGGCGTTCCCCCAAGTACCCTGGCCCCAAGCCATTTAGGACTTTATAAGTTGTTACTAGCACCTTGAAACCAGAAGAAAATGGCTATGCAATGTATTATGTTACCCCATAATGAATTAATCAATAAAATATATAATTGGCAATCAATTGGTAAGTTCCTTTAGAAATTGTCAGCAACTTTGGGGCTGCATTGCAACAGCTATTGGAAGCCAGAATGTGAATTCTGGTCAACACAGTCTTTCTAGGTAAAGGAAAGATTGTGAGATCATCCACTTGCACTCCAGGCAGCTGCTCATCATGAGTAGATTGCAGGAATTGAGTTCTTTGCAGTCATTTCATGAGGAGTGGCTAAAAAATTTTTTAATCAAGTTCATAGCCATAACGATTGTCACAAGGTTCTCATGAGCTTCCCTGCTTAAGTACTTTTAAATGCAATTAATTTATAGTTAAAGAGAGATTTTCTGAGCAGAGGATAAGATAGTACTACTTTGTAAATGAAGATTATTTCTGTATTATAAAGTATTTTTAAAAAGTTTTAAAGATTTTTAAACTTTTTGCAAAAACCTTAAGGAGTGAATACAAGACAGAAAAAGACAAAAACTTACATCTACATAAACAGTGGAAAGAAATCAAGAGGGATTAATTAAGTAAGAAGGGATGTATTTACCAAGAGAAATAGATTTCTTTCACTCATGACACAACCATGAATTTAAAAGAACTCAAAAAAGTATTTACTGAGAGATAATTCTTCAATGATGTTCATTGGGTCATAAAGAGTTAGGACTAATTGAATGACTAATAGCAACCATACCTCTTTGAAATCAGTAGGGCTTACTTATAAATAGAGGGTTGTACTGAATTTAATCAATACCCAGATTAAAAGACAGTATAACTTGAAACAAATTGTCATTCACATGAGAAAAATCAGTCAAGTCTGAATTCACTCCATTCAAATTCTGGGTCTCTGTTGTAATTTATTGGTAGTCCTTACATACTACAAAGGTTAGCAACCCAGCAACCCTGACAAAAATATGCATTTTGTTTGTTTATATAGAATGCTAAGGTAAAGTCAAGATTCAGATATACTTCTTGTCTTTTGTTTATGCAGTGAATGGGCTTGCACCTGCTTTATATGGAAGTATTGCCAGTTGACATTGTTATGGTAGCAAATTAGCTTGATTTCAGACTATGTGCTTCTGAAATTTGGAGAACATCAGAATAGACATGATCTTCAGACTACTGTTTTGTTTTGTGCTTAAATATCCAATTTTACTCAAATGGTTCATTATTGATAAAAATGTTTACTGGATATTTCTAATATGGACACCAACATGTTCTAAATTCCAGTTTCCTGGAAACATAGACAGATTTGACTTGTGTTCCTAGCCTTTTCTGTAGACTCCCAAAAGGCATCAGGTCAACTGCTATGAAAACATAGCCCTTGTGTAACTTGGCCTCTGAGCTGATCCAACATGCCCCTTCTGATGTTTTTATGCTGAATATTTTACAATCAATGAATAATTTTATCAGCATTATCATATTTAAGTGTAAGAAAGAGCATTAAGGTTAGTTCTTGGATCAAACTAAGTGGAAGAAGGTATCTACAAACTCATGATAACACATTTTTGGCTGTATATACAAAATTTCAAACAACATAGAGAGAGAGAATGTATTTTTTAAAAACAAATAAAAATAGATATTTAGCAATGTAGATTAGGCAGGTTATTAATGAGTTTGACTGAGAGGCCCATCAGGAAATGCTTTGGGCATCAAGATAAGTCTTCTTTCGAACTAAAAGAGAAGTTACACATAGTAAATACAGAAAATCTTATTTTTCCATTAAGAAAGCCTAGCTGGGGTTCCTAGTATCAATTCTGTGGCATGGGCTGGAATGCTTACTATCTTCTTTCAGTCATTTTCAAAATAAGGCTGACTGGTTTTATTGCCGCTCTAATAACAAAGAAGATGTTCAATCTGCTGATAATTTAATTCTAATTAGAACTTCAATTCACATTGCTGGAACTGCACAAAAATGAATAAATGAAACAGCAATTAACCTTTAGTACTGAGCTTATTTTCTTCCTCTCAACATGGGTCAGTTGCCATAGAGATTATACCTATGTGGTTTGCAGATGTGACTCAAAAGCAGCCAGAGTAGGCATCTCAGTCTCTTCTCAGTGTGGCACCAGGATAATTAAAAATCTGTTAAAAGCAAAGAGAAAGTTGATCTAAAACTCAAAGGTTAAAAAAAACAGCTAAAGAGAAAGAGCAGGGGAAAAGATTTTTAAAAACAATAATGAAAGACTAGATTTATTTTGACAAACTAAAGCTTTGGAGACAATCCACCTTGAAAATGATGCAGCTCTTACTGCCATCTGAGACATAGCTTAACAAAAGCTTGGGGCTTCATAAAATAGGTTCTACATTAAAACACAGTTGGTTATTTATTAACTGTATAAAGAATATGTCTGCAGATATAACAAAAAACAGCTGTCCTGCAATAATGTCCTGCTTTTAATTTGAACAGTGCCTGAGATGTAACAAAAAATTTATTATGCACAGAAGAGCCAAGGGGAATGCAGATAGGCTGCATTGCCCTTTAAAACTTTTCATATAATTAAGGTGAACTCCTGCAGCAGGAAGCCTTCAGTATCTATGGAGCTTCTTCCTATGGTTAAGGATTTTCCAGTATCCATAAATTACTCACAGAGCTTCTTCAAATACAAAACTTCAAATACAAAAAGGAGGAGGAATCTGGCAGAAGGGAGGGAGGGAGGGAGGGAGGGAGGAATTCAAGCAATAGAGTCATCAGTTACTCTGTGTGGGAAATGGCAAGGAAGACCCCTGAGATATAATGAACAGGTAGCAGAAGCAAAATTACACAGGAAAGCTCTACTCCTGGTCAGTCATATCAATGGGGAGGAGCACTTTACCATAACATGTCTCTAACTATTGGCTCTTTGGCACTCAGATTTATACTTCTGGGATTCCCCCTCTCCCTTCCATCTAGGATCAGGAAACAGTGGCAAGGTGATTATAACATTGATATTTGTATGTTAATATAAGTAACAGCATGAGAATGAGTACTTTCAACTCCCCAAGTTGCATGCAATAAATCTATTTATGGGGAATGAAAACTAGTTATGTGTCTAGGAAGAGCAAATAGTTAATCACATTGTTAGTAAAGAATAAAAAGATTTATTTAAATTGTCAAAGCAGAGGCTGCAGGCTCATTATCCCCTGATCCTGGCAGCAGGACTTCCTTGAAAGAAGAGGCAGGAAAAAACTAGCTTTGACTAGTAAAAAAAGTGTTCAGGCACTGGTGAGCTTTGCAGATTAATTAACAGAGCTAATCATGAAGCTGCCAGTATCTTCCCACAACTCAGTATGATCTGTGTTGATTCTTCAATGAGCAATACTTAGAAAAGTTTCTTGTGTAATTCTGATACCTATTTCCAAACAAGCATTTAGGAGATTAGATGCTCAAAAATTCATCCTTATGATAGCCACATTCCTGTCTCACATTCAGGTGAATCCTATATACAACTATATAAATGGAGATAATCTAACTGAGCACACAGAAATCAAATTGACTGTATTATAAAAGGAAAAGGAAATAGAAGAATTCAGTTATAACAGCAAAGGTATGCCCAGGGACTAATTGTGGCATAGAACATGAATTGTTCATGTGCAAGTTCTAAATCAAGCTAAAGCAAACAAAAATCCAACTACTATAATATTAAGCATATAAACCAATATTTTCAAGATCATTAAAAATTGCTATTCAGTCTTGAATTCCATTGATAAGGAACCACAGAATAAAATCAAAGCAGTTATTAAGCATCCATGGAGAAAGAGATTTCCAAAGACAGGGGTGGAGGGGAAGAAACCAAACTGAATGTCAGAATAGTTGGTAGAAATTACCAAATTATCAAGAAGCCAAAAACAAAAACCCCTCAGGAATAAACTTAACAAAAAACTTCAGAAATGGTAAAGAGCAGAGGTATAGCATATGCAAAGATAATAGACACAGAAAAATAGGGAAGGTTTTCTAAAAGATGTCCAAACTCAGAGGAGGTTCCAACCCCAAATTATAACTAATTCAAAGAAGATCAAACAGAGATAGGAGTATACTAAAAGTTTATACTTTAGAAATATCATATTTGCTAGTACTAGAAAATGAAGTTAGATTAGCACTCCAGTCCTTTCTAAGTTCCCTTCCACAACCAGAGGGTAGCTGAACTTACAGGCATCTTTTTTGCTCTGTCTACATAATGACCCAAGAGTTTGCTTAATGGCCACAACCAGGAGTACTGGGATGGTAGCAGTCACATAGGTATCTCACTTAATGACCACACAAAAATTGAGATTTCAGTCCCAAATAAGTTGAGGACTTCTTGTACTTCCAATTCAGCAATGACCTCCTTATTCCACTCCAAACCTCAACTCCATACACCATTTGGACTAATACTTTGCCTTGGAATTTTTTAAGTGAAAAAAATCAAGTCTTACTTGAGGCACAAAGGACTGGGCTCAGGCTACAATATTTTGGATACACTGTGCAATGACCCATATCCTTTGAGAACTTCTTAAAACTGGAAATAATGGAAGGGAAATGAACAGCAATGCCAGCAGCAAAGTAGATGCACTCAATAACAATAGCAGTGAATGCATCATTGACAGATCCTTGGAGAAAGACTATCTATATGGTTATTAAGAACTATCACTGACTAGACAGCACTTAATCAATCAATCAATGTCTAGTTTACTGATTGACTCTGTTTCCCCATTGTGCTTGGAGCCTTTAATTAGTATCTGTTTTCTGGTAGCAGTCAATCTGATTCAAAGCATCATGTTCTCTTAATATATGACCCTTTATCAATATAGTATATAGTTCAGACCATATTTTGTAGAGATGATAAACTATAATAATTTTAACATGACATGTTTCTAAACATTTATTCCTGTAAATTAGTGTCAGAAACTCTTGTAAGAAATTCCCTACACAAATCAAGTCCTGTGGCAAAAGATGCTCAATATCATTGATACAATTGCTCTATACCAAGCTGTGTTTAAATGTGTATACATACAGTATACAAGCTATTGCCTCCAGTTGTGTGTGACAATTGTAGCTGAAATATCTCAGTGACACAGATAGAAAGGATAAAATTGCCACCGGGGGTTGTTTAATGGATACAGTAATTAGCAATACCAATTAACTAATTGTTCACCTGTTAGGAAATAATACAGCAAACAGCCAGGTAGCCTTTTTTTTCTTTCTTTGCTGTTCCTAAAGTTTTAATGAAACTGGTGGTTGGGACAACAGGAGGATTCAGCTTTTCTTTTCTTATTTTTACTTTGTTCTTTAAACAATAAATTGTTGCTTCTTTTCTAGCCACTCTTTTGCATACAGATAGAAAGATATTTCTTAGCGCAATAATATCTAATGCCTAAATTTTATGCGTGATTTTAGGCACAGAAAAGAACATGAAATGAACCTCCACTATTATAGTCTGTCTAGGGCAGGGCTGCCAAACTCACAGCCCACGGGCTAGATGCATTACGGGTTGGCCATGCCTATGCCTGGTTTAGCAAAGGGGAGAAAAGTTGTGATACATCACGTGATGCCATTGTGATGATGCTAGTTTGACACCCCTGGTCTACAGGTCTCCAACCAAAGGAGTCTGAACCAGTTGTGCTAAAACCTGGTAAGGGATTTTTAATTTAATTTTAATTTAATTTATTTATTTTGTCAATCACAAGGATAAACATAGTTTTGAATACATGAAATGAATATATATAAGAAAAATAAAAGAAACAATAGGACAGGGAAGGTAGGCACATTGGTGCACTTATGCACGCCCCCTACAGACCTCTTAGGAAAGGTGTGAGGTCAATAGTAGACAGTCTAAGGTTAAAGTTTTTGGGGTTTGAGGAAGAAACCACAGAGTCAGATAGAGTATTCTAGACATTGACCACTCTGTTGCTGAAGTTGTATTTCCTGCAATCAAGTTTGGTGCAGTTAACCTTGAGTTTGTACCTATTGTGTTCTCTTGTATTATTATGGTTGAAGCTGAAGTATTGATTGACCAGAAGGACATTGCAATGTATGATTTTATATACTATACTTAGATCAGACTGAAGGCGGTATAGTTCTAGGTTTTCTAGGTCTAGAATTTCAAGTCTGGTGGCATAAGGTATTCTGCAACGAGTAGAGGAGTGTAGAACTCTTCTTGTGAAATATTTCTGGACTTTCTCAACTGTGTTAATATCAGATACATGATGTGGGTTCCAGACTGATGAGCCGTATTTGAGCATTGGTCTAGCAAATGTTTTGTATGCCCTAGTTAGTAGTGTGACATTACCAGAGAAAAAGCTACACAGGATTACGTTAACAACTCTTAATGCTTTTTTGGCTATGTACTTACAGTGGGCTCTAGCACTTAGATCATTAGAGATGAGTATTCCAAGGTCCTTGATGGAGTTCGGATCATCAACAAGGTCTTGACTATTCAGTTTGCATTTTCTGATTTTTTTTTTTTTGCCAATATGTAAGACAGAGTATTTATTTGTTGAGAATTGAAGTTGCCATTTGTTTGACCATTCTGATACATAGTCGAGGACTTTTTGAAGAGTAGCAGTATTGTCTATGGTGTTGAATATTTATTTATTTATTTATTTAATTGGATTTATATGCCGCCCCATCTCCAAGGGGACTCGGCTTACACGCAATATATAAACAATAAATACGTCTTTATCAAATTCAATCCAATTATAAAATCAGTTAAAATACCCTTAAATTAAAATTCCCAACCCTGCTCAGTCTAGGCCAGCCTGCACAAACAGCCAAGTCTTGAGATCACGGTGAAAGGAGAGCAGGTCTGGGGCCAAACGCAGCTCTAGAGGTAGCTGAATAGCTTTACATCATCAGCGAAGAGAACACTTGCTCTTAATATGATCACAGAGGTCATTTATGTAGAGTATGAAGAGAGTTGGTCCTAGAACACTGCCTTGGGGGACACCACTGTTGACAGGTACAGAATTTGATAAGATGCTCCCAATTTTGATCATTTTTTGTCTGTTTGACAGGAATGCTTCTATCCAGTTATGAGGGTGTCCAGAGAAACCATAAGATTTTAGTTTTAGGAGTAGTTTGTCATGTACCACTGAATCAAAGGCTTTACAGTAGTCTATGTAGATTGCGTCTATTGCTTTGCCCTGATAGAATTGTGTAGTCCATATGTTTTTGCAGTGTAAGAGTTGCAGATTACAGGATAGTTTTTTTCTGAAATCATATTGTTCGTTAGAGAGTAGGTTGTTTGTCTCTAAGTGGAGGATAATGGATTGGTTAATAATTGATTCCATGACTTTACAGGTGACTCAGCATAAAGAGATTGGTCTGTAATTTTCAACTAGACTGGGGTCTCCCTTTTTGAAGATGGGGATGATGGTGGCTTGCGACTATAGGTTTGGCAAGGAGCTGATCCTGAAAGATTTTTCAGAGATTATGCTTAGAGGTTTGGCTATGGCAGCGAATAGCTTTTTTAAGAAGTAGGCACATATTCCATCCGGTCCAGTAGATAGAGATGGTTTTAGATTGCGTAATGCTTTTTCAACATTGTCTTCTGTAAAATCGATATGTATTATATCATTGTAGTTGTCTGTGGTTCAACTAGGAAATATTGGGCATGAGCCATTGCTGTTTACAAATACTGAGCCAAAGAATGTGTTAAAGAGGTTGGCTTTAATGGTGTCATCGTTACAGTCTGTACCATTAGGTCCTTTCAGGGGTGGGATGGATCTTGAGTCTTTTAGTTTGTTGTTTACAAAATTGTAGAAAGCGCGGGTGGAATTGGTGCGTAGAAGGTTTTCTTCTTGTTTAATGTGATAATTAGTGCATTCAGTCTTTAACAGGTGGCATAAATTTTTGTATCGGCTTTTGAAGTTGGCAGTGTGACCAGATTTGTTTTTCTGCCAAAGTGATCTTTTCTTGGATTGAAGTTTCCTTCAATATTGAATATTGAATATTGAATATTGAATATTGTTCTGCTTCCTGATCCCTCTGGAACTCAGCATTTCAAGCACGCAGTGAATTAAATGTTCTCTTTAGCATTCTATCAGATTGTCATCTATAGAATAGAATAACTTTATTGAAATGTAAATCTTTAAAAATGGGGGAGGGGATTATATTATTCATTATAAACTTTAAACCAACGGCCCCTAATCTTTTGGGCACCAGGGACTGCTGAAAGGTTTTTCTGTGGATTGGAGGGGGCATGGTTTTGCATGCTGCCTGCATCCCATGAATGGGGCTTCACTTGTTTGTGCAGACCAGTTGCTGGCATACTGCAGACCTTTGCCAGTCCATGGATGAGGGTTGGGGACCCCTGCTTTAAACAATAGTCTTGATCATGCTAGTCTAAAGCATTTTTTTATTGAAAAGTTTTACAAAAAGGACATTTTTTTAAACAATAAGCCCACCTCCCCACCCACCCCTCCCTCCCCCTCCCCTCCCCAGACTTCCCAGAGTAAAATACAGGGTGTTATATCTGACAATCTTATTCAAACATACGCTAACAAACTATAAACACTTATACCCCCTTCTGCATTTTAACTCCCTTAATACAGACTATAATAATAATAACATATCTTCTTAACATATCTTCTTAACTTCTAATCTTCATTCATAAGCTATTTGAAACTTTTTAGTCCCATATCTATTTTGAATATAATCAATCCATTTTCTCCAGTCCCAAATATATCTTTCTTGTGATTGTTCTTTCAGGTAAGCTGATATCTTTGCCATTTCTGCTAAGTTCCATACTTTTAATATCCAATCTTCTATAGTAGGTACGTCTTCTTTCTTTCAGTGTTGTGCCACTAACAATCTTGCTGCTGTTATTAAGTGTAACATTAATTTAGTTTCCAAAACAGTACAATCTGTAATAATACCCAACAAAAACAGCTGCGGCTTAAAACTTATCTTTTTCTTTAAAATCTTCTGGGTAGTCCACCATATTTTTATCCAAAAAGCCTTAACTTTTTTGCATGTCCACCACATATGAAAATATGTTGCATCATCACTACCACATCTCCAGCATTTAGGTTTTTGATTCGGGTACATACATGCTAATTTTTTAGGATCTAAATGCCATCTATAAACCATTTTATAAAAATTCTCTCTTAAATTTTGTGCTTGAGTAAATTTCACATTTCGCACCCAAATTTTTCCCACATATCCATTGTTATTGGCTCCTGAATATTCTGTGCCCATTTTATCATACAGTCTTTAACTAATTCCATTTCTGAGTCAATTTCAATCAATGCATTGTATAACCTTTTAATATGTGATTGACCTTGATCCTTAATTTGCTTTTCTAAATTTTCATCAGTTCTCATAATACCAATTTTCTGATCTTCTTTCCACCTCGCTTGTAATTGTCCATACTGGAACCATGTCTGAACTATCTGTTCCTCTTTTAATAAATTAATAGATTTTAGTTGCAGTATACCCCCTTCCATTACTAAAAGTTCTTTATAGGTAATTACATCTTGCTTCTGTTCCACATTTATATTTTCTATCGCATGTCTGGGTATTGCCCATATTGGTATTTTATAATTTAATTTATATTGATATTTTTTCCAGACACGTAACAGAGCATTCCTTAGTATATGAGTCTTAAAAGCATTGTCCACCTTTTTATCATACAATAAATACGCATGCCATCCATATAATAAATCATATCCCTCTATATTCAATATTCTTTCTTCTGTCATGTTAAACCAGTCACTGATTGTTGATAACACAGCTGCATCGTAGTATAATCTCAGGTTGGGCATTTTAAAACCTCCTCTTTCCTGTACATCTTGCATTATCTTAAGCTTAACCCTTGGTCTTTTCCCTGCCCAAATAAATGTATTAATACCTTTCTGCCACTCATTCAAATTTGTGTCTTTCTTGAGTATTGGTATCATTTGGAACAAAAAAAGAAACTTTGGCAAAACATTCATTATTCCCAGCAAAGATAACTGTAGCTTTTTCCAACTTTCCATTTCTTTTTGTATTTTTTGCCATAGTGTTTCATAATTATTTTTATATAATTTCGTATTTGAAGCTGTAATATATATTCCTAAATATTTAACCTTCTTAGCTATTTCAAATCCCGTTACTTTTTCTAAGACCTCCTTTTGCTTTATAGTCATATTTTTTGTTATTATTTTCGTTTTATGCTTATTTATCTTAAATCCAGACACTTGTCCATACTGTGTGATTATCTCCATTAGTTCTATTACTGATTGATTTGGTTGACTTAATGTAATAACCAAGTCTAAAGCATATTTTCTTCCTGTTTATAGAATATCCCATTTCTATTTCAACCAAGAGGTTTTTGCTATTTATATTGTCTACTTTTGCTATTAATATTATCTACTAAGCATAAAATAATAATCTGATAAAGCCTATTACTACTTAGGGAGACCCTCCAATAATTAATTTTTATTCTATTTAATCACTTCTGGCAAAATAATCAAGCTACGTTGTTAAAATGGAATCGTTACCTGTAGGATCCATTCAGGGAAAGTCTACCATGGATCTTCAAGAAGGTTTATAAGCATGAAGTCAGGTGCTTTCAATTCATCCAACATTTAAGTCATAGAATCTCAGAGTTGGAATAAGCCATTTTATAAGCTATAAAGTACAAATTCCTGCTCCATGCAGGAATCCAAATTGAAGCATCCCAGATAGATGACACTCTAGGTTCTGCTTGAATGCATTCAAACAATGAAGAGTAGCCTTCCAACCCTCTGGGTAATTGATGCCAGAGTCATCCTGTGCTTGCTATTATGAAGTTTTATCTAACTTTCAATTGGAAGCTGCCTTCCTGTAACTTATACTATGATGCTGTGACCTGCACTCTGGTATAAGAGAAAATGGATGACATCATTTCAGGTAGTTGAAGAATACTATCATATTTCTCCCCAGTCACTCTTTCACCAGTTCTTTCAACCTTTCTTCATAAAATTTATTTCATAGCACCCTGTTCCCATTTTTCAGAATCCTTGATAAAATGCAGTGCCCAAAATGGGACACAATATTGTGGTGGCATCTGACAAAAGAAAAATTAAGTGAAATGAATATCTTCTATGATTTTTACTTCTATTAATGCAGCCAAGAGAGCATGCCAGGATGGCAAGGAGTGCAGAGTGTTGCTTAAGTGCTCTCTGAGTTTATTTTGAGTTTATCTTGCTTTTATTCTTTGATTTTATCATTTCTTTTGATTAAAAAATATAGAATGATTTTTATAGGTATGTTTTTAATAGTGAACACTTCTAAACATTTTATGGAACAAGCAATAGAATGGGAAAAGAAGGAAGCAACATAGAATAAACTCAGGGATTACTATTACCTCAATGCCTCCAAAGCAACCAAAAATTGCTGCCATTTCTCTGGAAACTTTAGTTTCCACTAGGGTGGAAGAGGAGAGGAATCTCACAAATGAAAATCCCCTAGATTTTATTTCTACCCAATGCCTTTTAACAACACAGGCAATAAACTTTATTTATATTAAGGACTTTGCCTGGTTGGACAGCGAATGAATGAATGAATGAATGAATGAATGAATGAATGAATGAATGAATGAAGAATGAATGAATGAATGAATATCATTTTTATTTCTCTCTAGTAAGTAACTGCCAGACTCACTCATCTAAACAATGGAGCAGTGAAAAGGACATCTGCCAACCCATTTTAGCAGTAGTAAGTGAACCTGGGTTTCCTCTCCCATATTGGTCCAAGTCATTTTCATTTAGACTTAGATGCTATTTTAATATTTTTAAGTTGTTTTTGGAACTGTCACAAATATGAGAAGTGCACCCAGGAGTCCTTTCACTAGACCACATATTTTTCACTAATCTATATGAAGTAGATCTTAGCTTTTCCCTTCATAAGGGAAAACTATGACATATGGCCTACCTTCTGTTAGAGAATGTGAAACACATCTGAAAGGAATTTAGCCTGATACATCAGACTAGGGAAGTATTCTCGCTTGGCTTCCAAAACTAGGCATTACAGGCACAGAAGCCTTCTTTTAATTAAGACAAATTGTCAAAAAAAAAAGTCCTACAGTTCTCAAACCTGCCAACTATTGATAATTCACAGGACAATTCTTCTAACTGTAGAAGGCTCAGGTGCTTTGTGTGTTGATATTTGGAGCATTTTTTATCTTTTCAGGCACTAGCACTCCAATCTCCCCATCTGGATTATAGTCTGAAATGTCAAGTGAAAGTGTGAATGGATGAACAGTAAGTCGTAAACAAAACTCATGACTTAAGGGGGAAAGAACCTCACATCTTCTAGCTCAGTTAATTATTTCTCTCTGACTTAGTGTATCACTGGAACAATCAGAACCTTTAGAACAGCCAGCAATGAGTGACCTTGAAAGGGAACAGAACAATTGTACTACCAGGAACAAACTGGCAGCCAGAGAACATGCTGGAGAAGGTGGTGGGAATGAAACAATTTGGCCAGTCTTGGAGATCAGCAGTTTGTAAAGTCTATTTTAGCAAACAATAATTTTACATCCCATCAATCACGAGAGTCTACTGGAATTGGAGTTAATGAGGGTAATTGGAGTGGGAACTCTGCAACTAAGTGATGTAGTCATAAAGCACAACATCACATATCTAGGTTTATGACAGCAGTTCTGGCAGTTCCACTTGCAGGAGTTAAGCAAATCCACATAGCTGTTGGGAGAACATCAAGCAGTCATTATTTATTGCCTCCTACTGGCTTCCCCATTGACTTTGCTTATGGGAAACCAATAGTAAAGGTGGCAAATGGCCTCAGGAGGTTGCAATATTGAAATTGTGAACCTGTTACCAAGCACCTGAAATGCAATCAAGTGACTGCGGGGATGCTGCAACAGGTAAATCTACAAGGACCAGCCATAAGTCTTCTTGTTCTGTACCATTGTAACTTCAGACATTCACTGCACAAGCAGTCCCTGAATGAGGACTACCAATAATTTCACTTTTAATCTCTGCAATTTTGACTTATCAATCATTTTAGGAGATATAAACTAAACTGGCATATATAAACTATCTACTGATCATAGGGGTCATCTAAGTGTTTTAGTTTTGGCTTGCAACTAGCAGTCTTTAAGTCAACCTAAGAAAAGAGCTTTCATTTTCTACTGGATTACACTCCTGTTTTAAGCAGGATGGAGAAGCCAATAAGGAGCTTTTTCTTGCAAAGATAGGATAGCGGTAACATGAAAAGCTCATCTCTTTATTTATACATGCCATTCGGATGATTGTGGGGATGCATAATCCAATATATCCCCTGGGGCACATTGCCCCCTGGTGATGGATTTGAAGTTCAAGAGGATAGTAAATTATAAGAGGAAATATTGAATTTATATTTTACTGACAAAGAAATAAAATATAAATTCAACACAAAAAAATAGTTTGTTGTGACAGTGACTTCCTGCGAAGGCTCCTAGATTGGGGCTGAAAGGTGAAAGCAGAAGCAGTATGCTCCATCCCATATTTGAGCAGACCAGGTTGCCCTGATAGACCAGTTTCACTGGAAATCACTTGATGAGAGGGAGGTAGGGGAACAGGGGAAAAACAAACACTCATGTGTGGTATTAAGCTCTTTCCCAGAGTTTTCTTTTTCTTCCTTTACAACAGTGAATATAAATGCACTCAATTTATACATCAGAACTTGTAAAGAATTTGACTTCCGGTGGCATTTCCATCGTGGATTGATCGAAGTCCGCGATTGTGTATGGCTTGAATCCATGCTACCCCCATTGGAGGGCTCCGAATGGAGCTGGAACCACTCTGTGGGTGGTGAAGAATGGGGAGACTGCCTGTCAGGTTGAGGGGAGCCACATCTCCCCTCATTGACTAGGTAAACTCCCTCTGAAGAAGGGCTGTAGTGGTGGTCAGAAATGGCGACCCTGAAGACGGGAGGCTATTTGGGAAATAAAATGATACTGGAGCAGTGAAGAAGTGGGCAGTGTGGAGACAAGGCAAACTAGCTGAAACATATGGATATTAAGGTATCCCAGAATTAAACCAAAAAGGAATTTTAAGAAAGATTGCGATAGCGGCGACAAGAGAAAGTGAAAAAAAATTGGATATAAAGGAAAGTGGCTTTGAACTTTGAAAGAGCTAAATTGAAGGAGGAACTCAGAAAATAGAATAAATTTTTGTTTAAATTGGATAAAGAGATGTTTTTGGCACTAGACAGGCAGAATTAAGGCTGAACTTGAAAGTATCAAAAAGGGGAAAATTTGATAATTCGATCTATTGAACTATTGAAATTTAAAAGCCTTAAATTGGAAAAGAAAGTGAAAAGAAAGCGTGGAACTTGGACATAACAGAGACTGCCACCTAATGGTAAAGGAAAATTTTAGTGATTTTTTAAAAAAGTGTCTGGTTCTTTTAAACTTGGAAATTGATATAAAATTGATACAAAATAAGAGAAACTTTGTTATACTAACATTGAAACCCTGAAAAGTGAAAACACAGAATATTAAGATAAAAGGAAAAAACATGAAGAAATTACTTTGGGTTTGTTTGGTGATTTTGACACAAATTTCAACTTATGGATATCAGATTATTTGATGATTTTGGAAAAAAACTTAAAGAGGAATTAATAGAAGCTGATCATTGCAAACAGACATCAAAGACACTGGTTGAATTAAATTATTGCATTACTGGTTTGGACTTAAATATTAAAGAAAAGGACAGAGAAAGAAAACCTAAAAGAAGTATATAAAAATGACAGAACTCCTCTTGGAACTTAAAATGGAACTAAGAAATATAAAGGAAATGTTACATGAAAGAAATGAATTATGCTGTACTGCCTTACAACTAATTGAAATAGTGATTCTGGAGAACAAAGAACAAGGAGTGCCACAAAAACAACAAGGAGTGCCAGAAGAGGAGGAGCTGATTAAAGAAGAAGCCAGCTTTAATGAACAAAGGGAACAACAAACATTAAAAAATAAAAATTGGAGATTTGAGGAGATAATTAAAAAAGGAAATGTTTGGAAAGCCAAACAAAGGAAAAGGAAACAACAGAAAAGGGAATTACAGAAGAATCTTTTAAAGGGGGAATTGGATAAAAACTGGAGTAAGAAATGGAGGGGGGAAATGAAGACAAAAAAAGGCAGAAAAAGAAAGAACCAGAAAGTAAGGAGATATGAAAATGAAGCAAAAATGAAAAGAAATTGTTTAGTTATGAGATATAGAGATAATGGGTAGACAAAGATTAAAGAAAGGGGATTCTGCAAGGTAATAGTTGTAATACACAAGAATGTAGTGTTTTAAAAAGCAAATGGAACTGGTTTTTTTAATTGGTTTTTTTAAGGATTATTGTTATATTATATATGGATACAATTGAAATAAATGTGAAAATTGGAAGTCATGATAAGAGAATGATACAAAACAAAGAATACAGTTAAAATGAACTATGAGGATTATAATGAAAAGATTAATGTCAGTTTCTATAATTAATTGAATAAATCAATGTATTTGAAATAATAAATGATTTAGAAAGTATGAGGGAAGGAATACTATGCAGAATCCAGCATAATGTGTGTGTGTGTGAGAGAGAGAGAGAGAGAGAGAGAGAGAGAGAGAGAGATAGTAGTTAGGAGATTATTGTTATCAAACCAGAATGTGATAATTATAAAGTGATTATATTATGGGTTAAAGGGGAATAAATTGAGGGATGTATAAGACAAAGGGGTGGCACACTCTAATTGGTAATTAAAGGGTGAAAGCTTTCAGAATTATTAGATTTAAGATGAAACTTACTGTACAACAAAATAAAAGTATGTGATAAAACTGCAAATGTGACAATAAAAGCATTAAGGTATAATAAATTTAGAATAAAAAAAAGAATGTTAGATTATAAAACAAGATGTGAAAATATTGAAGTAATAATATGATATAGAATTGAATGTCAAAGATAAACATATATTAAGGTCATGTTTGTACTGAAGTGTAAAAACCTGGAACCACATTGTTCACTGAAAGAGATGTTTTTAAAATGTAAAAATAAAAAAATTATTGCAAAAAAAAGAACTTGTAAAGAATTCTAGATTATAGGGATTATAAAGATTATAAAATTGTAATACATTACTGAAGTAATAATTGTCTGTAATTGCTTGTACTAATTGTCTGTGTTAAACATAAAATTAAAAGATTTGGATAGCTATATATTTATCTTTTATTTGTGTGCTGCTGAGGTTTTGTCGGTGATAAGTTATGTATAATTACTTTGTATCTTAAAACCTATAATTGTTTAGAAATTAATGGTTAACAAGCAAAACAAACTTTGAAACAATTCTGTCACATCACACAAACACACACAGGCCAAATATTTTTCTAAGAGGATATAAACAATCTATGCCCACCGCCCCCCACCCCGTGCAAGTTAAAGAGAAAGTTCTCTTAATATTCAAATGAATACTTAAAATTTGGGTTTTATTTTATTTATATTGTGCAGCAATGCATGATTTATTCATGTGAAGAATTCTATCAGAATTCATGCTTAGTTTTATTAATGGAATAGTAAAAAAATAACTTCACTGGGGGGGGGGAAACTGGTTCATACATTTACATCTGTATTTGCTGTAAAATGATCATAGAAGTGAGTAAAGGTTATATATCCAGCTGAAATGGATAAGTGATCCTAATATAGAACTTAATCGTAATAGTTGATACTAAATACCTTCTTGAATGTTTCCTAGTTAGAACTGTTCTAAGTATTAATGAAAACTGGGTCTTTTCAACATTCTAGATGATCAGAGTTTTATATACTGTATTATGCTCACTTATTATACTTTTAACATTCATTCTTCTTCTTCAATCTTTTTTTCCCTGCAGATGGTTTACAGGCTATTCTTTGTGGCCAAGAATGAAGAGTCAAAGATGTCATGAAATCCATTATTATGCATTTCAACATGCCATATAACCAGTCATTCCACCAAACCCCCAAAGACTGAATATAAATAATAAAAGTATGGCTTGTATTATAGCAAGCATATCACATGTTTAATGCTGAATTTGTTCTATTTTTTTCCTTTCAAAGAAATCCTGTGAAACTTCATGTCAGAACTGAATTATGTTGAAGAAGAATTTTAGGATATATTTCCACTAATGACTTACTAAACAAGAGGAAGAATGAAGCAAAACTCAAACAAAGCTTCAGTTCTTTTGTATTCATAACACAGTGACTTGTATCTTCTGAAGCTACTCCAAACAGAATGGATGTAGCTATTATTTCAAGAAGAAATGGAAACAAGGAGAGTTTGATGTAGGGAAATAGCTTCCAGTTTCATGTTTGCATATCTCATGATGAAAGCAAGAACACTGAGAATTTTGCAGAATCCAATATGGGTCGATCACTGGGTCCAGAGGTTTAGTCTTCTGAGCTTAGAGAATCATGCTGAAGCCCATCCAGGGGTGGGATTCAAATTTTTTAACAACCGGTTCCATAGGCATGGCTAGGTGGGTGTAGCTAGGTGGGTGTGGCCATGTGACTGGGTGGGTGTGGCCTCCTTTTTTGTGACACCCCCCCTGCACTCCATTTTTGGGCCTCCTGGGCCTCAGGGAAGCCTCCTGGGGGGGGCATTTTTGCTCCTAGGAAGCTACCCTGATGCCCAGGAAGGCAAAAAATGGAGCAGGAGGGCACCACCCCCTGTACTCCTTTTGCCTCCTGGGCCTCAAGGAAGCCTCCTGGGTGAAGCAGTAAGATCGCAAGGGGGATCCCGGCTTAGCTGATCATCGGAACAGTTGGTCGTTGAGAGGGGAAAAAAAGAAATACCTTAAGGAATGTCTGGGTGGAGTACAATGCAGTCAGCAATGTCAGGCATGTGTGCGATGTCACACATGCATGGTAAGGACTGACTGGGAGGGGAGGGATGGGCAGAGAGGGGCAGGGCCAGCCAGGGGCACAATTTGCCAGTTCTCCAAACTGAGCAGAATCACAACAAGCAGTTCTATAGAACTGGTCTGAATCCCACCCCTGAGCCCATCCTTGAGGAACTTCTCTCTCACCAGAATGTGGGGCACATATGTCGGGCACCACAATCCTGGAACACATATATTTGCCTTCATTCAGTGGAGAGTTTTGGCTGGTATGGAAATTAGAAACAGATGTATTCAGAAAACCATGCAATGATGATCTCGGATTATAAGTATATTTCACATTATGCCAGCTCCAATTTCCTTATTATTAAGCATGGCAGACAATATTCCAGCTGCCTTCGCTAATATGGTGATCAAAACCTTTTAACACAAATTACATTTCATTAACAGGGAAAGGTTAAGGAATGCTTCAATAGCTCATAAACAATTCTTATGTAAGATGAAGATGGGAAGGGACCAGCATTTATACAGTTGCTATCTCAGGAGTCTAAAACTATAATAGGATGAGGGATGTGGGGGAAAGAACATGTTTATTAAATAACTTGATCGTTGATCTGGGTTTTATAAAGCAAAAATTATACTACAAAACTTTTGGAGTGCTACAAACCTCTTTCAGGCCTGATTTATATTCTAAATTGAATCACCAATTATAACTTTCTATGATTGTACCACATCAACCTGAAAAAAATGGTTTTAAATACATGAGTAGAAACCTGTATGCAGTAGAAATTAGCATGCCAAAACATTGCTTATAAAATGTATTTCTGTCTTGATAGTGATTCACAAACAAGAAGCATTTTCTATGAAGGTCACTCTTCCATTCTGAAGTGGTTATAGAATGGTCCATGATTTTGCCTGCAAAAATTAGGTCAACTTTCATCCTAGAAGCCCGGAATAATTTAAATGTCCATTTGTTTACAGCATTACCTATAAACTAGAAGCAGAAATTTTAATTGAGTCTACATTGTCTAGATAAATAGAGAAATAATAAATTTCTGAGTAGTTCAATATTTAAACAAAACTTTATGTGTATGTACAGCCACAAAATATGAATATCATTCAAATTAGTATTATATTTACAGTTATAAATAAAATTAAGAGAGAGAGGCATATTATTACTACTAATTCCTATTTATATCTTATATTGCAGCTCACCAAGCTATTGGATACCAATGCTAATTTTATTGGTTAGTTATCTTAAAAGAATTCAGTAGTTGTTGTGCTTTATATTACTCTTTTTCTGTTTCATGGCAAAAAAAGATCAAACTAATCTTCTACAAATTAACCTTGTCAAAATAATTGGTAGGAAGAGAATGGAAAGAGTCTGTGCACTGTTGTGTAATAAAGGATATTTGAGAGATGAAGCAATGGCTGCAATGTTTCAATTTTATACAGAGATGGATGTATAAAAATGGAATCATTGGCTCATCTATGCCCTTGCCAAACACCACTTAAAACAGAGTTCACCAACCTTTTCACCTTTGTGGAGAGGCTGGGATAGGAGAGGGTTTTGCCTGCCAGTCGGGCACATGGAGCGCATACGTATGTGCTCTCCCACTGCTGAGTGAATGGCGATGCATGGCACGATCACCCACCAGTTCTGCGGCCCAGTTCCAAAAGGGTCAAGGCCTGGTCCTGGGCCATGGCCCAGGGGTTGGGGATCTTATTAAAGTTCTTCTGGACTAGGGTTTCGTTTTGTTTTTTAAATCTGTGAAGAGGACTTGCTCATTTATATAACATTGTTTGTTTTTCTGTCTTTTGACATTTCCTTTTTCATACAATAATTATAGAATGTGAAAAATACATGTGAATCTAATTTGCATGATGAGCATATACATACCTGAGCCTAGGTGGCAGATTGAGTTCATAGTACCTTCCCAAAGTAACCCAATGAGTTTCCACTATTGAGGGTAAACTTGAGCCAAGAATAAATAGTGCACTGGTTGTAGCCATAAGTCTACCTGGCTGCCTACGTGGCCTACTATGTGGCCTACTGTGTTGCCTACAAAAGTACCTCATTAACTTAATATCTGGACTGTCTTTGTTCACATGTACATTTTCTCTCAAATAGGACTTTGAATCAGAGCCCTAATTCTTCACATTGTGCACAAATAATTCTGGACCCTGGAGATTTGGACCAAATGCATCTGAATCAGCTAATGGAGTATTCAAATTCAGTGCAACAGGAGCCAAAGCCCTTCGTTAAAATGCCTTGGCAGAGCAAGCAGGCTTCTCAATTGTCAGGCAGAGATTATACTTACATTTTCAAACCATTGGACATTTCCACTTTAGTGAACAAGCTAGGAGTTCTTATATTTATTGTGTGTGTGTGTGCATGTGTATCTAATTTGTATGTATGTATATATATATAAACTAAAAATGCACATGTGTATGTTTTATATTCGTAAGTAATCGGTCATTTGCTTATATTATAACAATATGTATTACTGTGGAATAGTAGGATTCTTGCCCAGAAGTTTGAAATCAGATGCAACAAAGAGGGTTGCATCTGAAAAGTGTGAAGGTATTATGTCTAAACTTATTATGTAATAAAAGAATTTAAAATTACACTTTACCTTAGAAAGAAGCCTCCAAGAAAGAATACAATTAGAATTGCTTAAGCTTTAAATACATTATAAGCAATAACTCTGTTCAGAGTTGAGGTCCTATCATGTAGACCCAGGGGTGGGATTCAACTGGTTCGGACTGGTTGGGCGAACTGGATGTTAAATTTACATCTGGCACACCAAACCAGTAGTTGAACTGATCAACTGGTTCCACCCACCTCGCTCTGCCCCTCCCAGGAGTCTCCACGCAGCCTGTTTCGGATGCAGGTAAATGCAGGATCTGTGTGGAGGCTCTGGGAGGGTGAAAAACAGGTCTCTCAGAAGTTTCAGAAGTCTAGAAATGAGCCAGTTTCTGGCTTCTAGGGGGCCTCTGGAGCCCAGGGGAGGCTATTTTTGCCCTCCCAGAGTCTCAAGGGAAGCCTCTGGAGCAGTGGTAGTATTCAAAAAAATTTACTACCTGTTCTGTGGGTGCTTGGTGGGTGTGGTGTGGCTTGGTGGGTGTGGCATGGCTTGGTGGGCATGGCTTGGTGGGCATGGCAGGAGAAAGATACTGTAAAATCCCCATTTCCACTCCATTCCAGGGGAAGGATATACTGTAAAATCCCCATTCTCTCTCCACCCCACTAACTCCATTCTCCTGTGCAGGGCAACGAAAGAAGACCCAGCCGATCAGAAAGAATCCAATCAGATGGGACTCAGGAGGCAGGGAAGAGATTGGGGTGGGGCCAACCAGAGGTGGTATTTACTGGTTCTCCGAACTACTCAAAATTTCTGCTACCAGTTCTCCAGAACCTGTCAGAACTGGCTGAATACCACCTCTGCTCTGGAGCCTGGGGAAAGCAAAAAATGGCCCTCCTGGAAGGTCCAGAAATCTGGAAACAGACCTGTTTCTGGCTTCTGGAGGACCTCCAGAAGGTATTTTCGTCTCTCTGAGGCCCAAGGAAAGCCTCCGGAGATGGGGAGGGCAAAAAAATGAGCCTCTGGTAGTTCTGGTAGGCCACACCCACCCAGCAGAGAACTGGTTGCTGGGATTTTTGAATCCCACTCCTAAGTTTCCTCCTTGTTGAGTAGAATTTCCCTCATATCCATATTATTATTTATTTATTCTGGATCCCTCTCTTCATCCTGAGGAGATTTAAAAGTGAGATAGCCTGGTTTACAGTTCATGCAGGAATTACACAGCTCGCAGAAACGTCTAAATCCTTCTAGATATCACACGATATATAAGTTTATGGCAAATATGCACAGATAACTTTGTTACATTTACACACGTTTTCCCCAGTATTTTTCATTCACCACCATGCATCTCAAAACACCATCTGCATATTGGAAATTACAATTCATTTTGCTCTAATGTGCATCAATTTATACTTCCTTATACTGGACCATTTGGCATTTTATTATCTATTCATCTAGTTTGGAAAGATCTTGTTGGTGTTTTTCACAATTCATTTTTGCTGTTAAGCACTCTCACTAATTTGATACCATGAACAAATTTGGCTATTTCCCTCCTTATTCCTACTCTAAAGACCAGTTTATTTAAGAGTAAGCTATTATACAAAATCTTTGAAGTATTTACATATTACATCTGATTGTAGGAACTGCCCGTTTGCTTTCTTCCATCCTTGCTGTTCTTTAACCAGCTGCCAATCCGTGACAAGGCCCACCCTCTTATCCCACAATGAAGTTTGTGCACAAATTTAGAGATCGCAATTATACAAAAGTGCACTGCTGCCCAAGTGGTGCCAATCTTCTTACTCCCTCCCTCTTCTCTATCTCTTAAAGACGCCACTGAACATGCCATGTTGTAAAAATTATGCAGTTATTCATATGCACCCAAAACAATTAGATAAATAGAGTTAAAGACAAGATGGAGGAAAATATTCCATTATCACTGTAATATTTTCCATATACAAATAGCTCTCAAAGAGCGTTAGCTCCACTTACTGGCTGTTAATTTAACTCCTGCAATTAAAGCCTCATTCTTCTATCACATGGCAGCTTATAAACTGCCTATATTCAGTGCTTGCTTATTATAAAATAAGGACTGCTTCTTATTTCCCTATGGAAATTATTCCTTATAATTGGAATAAGTGGCCATAGAGAAGACAGTAAAATTGCACTGATAAACATCATACTGGGGGGGGAGCACTTAATGGAATTGGGCAAATTTCAAATCACCATATTTTTTTTGTGTCTGTGCGGTTATCTATTTTGCTTATTTCTTCATTTAATTTAATGAAATCTGTGGCTTGAAAACCAGGGAAATTTGACTGGCAAAGAAATTTGCTTCTTGCACTGCATCCAGAATCCTGCTCTCCTTTATACACAGACCTTCTAT
The DNA here is from genome assembly GCA_009733165.1 of Naja naja. Classification (NCBI taxonomy): domain Eukaryota; kingdom Metazoa; phylum Chordata; class Lepidosauria; order Squamata; family Elapidae; genus Naja; species Naja naja. The sequence continues at coordinate 291,113,427 of CM019148.1, forward strand.
GCTAGAAGAAGTAGGTCATGTGCTTGGATTTGACTGACATTTAGGCCATGGGTTTTAAATTATGTTTTGAAACACCCTGATGGCTTCTAAAAGCTTCTCTCTCCAGGACTGTACTAAAAGAAATGCCTCTTAAGAATGGAACCAGTTTGCACTAATAGGAATCTTTGCTACACTTAGATGAATCTGTTTCAGGATAAAAAGCCACATAGCTTAGCAGCTGGAGTCAAAAAGGACTGGGCCCATCTTTGTCTCTATCCTGGCCACATAATTGCACACGGCAGGTGCATAAGTAATTTGTCTGTTGCCTGCCTGGGAAGCCTCTTTTCTATATTAAGCCTGAACCAGAGGTTTCTATATAGATGTTGCTTTTGAAGACCAAGCTTTGGAAAACAAAATGCCAATATCTATAAGAAGACAGAACAGGGCCAAATCTATTTGAGCCCAGGGGTTCAACCGCTTTCTTACTGAGCTCTAGATGGGCCAAAAAGAAAAGCTTTAAAGATTCAGTTAGTACCTCAGGCTGGCTTTCTGCACAGTTGAATGTTATCCTTTTGTGCTGGTACAATGCTTATTCCTCCCTCCCCTTATGTTCACATTATGGTTCATACACATACCATACGTTTCCACATGTAACTATGAAAAGTCCTGGGCTAAATCAGGGCACAGTGCATAGGGAAGGGAGGTTTAAAATACCAAATAATTGTACTCCACTGAAAGTTATCACCCTATCCTACCAGCATGTCTTTTTAATCATTGTTTTCAAAAAAAGCAGTGTCTTTTTAATCAGTGTTTTCAAGAAAGAAGTAACTAGTAGGTAAATTTTTAAACAGGAAAGGGCCCTCCTCCCTAGATAGAAGAAGAAACCATGAGGCAGCAAATAATCCAAACACAATACAAATAATTAAATCATAAAGGGAAGAAAAGCCCTGTCTGGCTCATTGGCAGAACTCATACCTCAGGCAAGCTCACCTAACTACAAAAAACACAATTAGCACTAGAATGTGGCGAAAGAGCAAACATAGTAGCTGTTGCTTGTTAGACCAATTACCAGAACAAATAAACACAGGAATTAGATTTCTCAACCTTGCTTCCTTTCAGGAACAGAGATTAACCTTCCTCCTTCCAGACAAAACTATCCCATCAATAATCACAGGATTAAACATCACCAAGCACAGAATTAATGTCACCAAAAACCAGTTTTAGACAAAAACTCAAAGGGTATATAACAATCACGTTTGAATATCAGTCTTTCTACCTAGCCAAGAAATTTTTGCTGAATGTCACTCGTCTTGGTTTCTTGCCATTAAAAGACCTCTTTCCGGCAGTTCTGCTTCGTTATTCCATTTATTCTTCAAAGCATTGTTTCCTGGCTGGAAGGATCCTCACCAGGAGACATTTTCCTCCCAACACTTCCCTCCATACAATAGTATTCCAAGTCAGAGCCTCAAACGTTTATTTGTGAGAAAAGCTATAATTCAGGGAGACAGCTGAAGGCTGTGCATTTAACATAATTTTGAATCTGACCTCTTCTTTTTTGACTAGTCTGATCAACTGATGAAGATTTGACTTAGAGCTTAAAGGAGACAAAGCTGTTCGTTGTTTTTATGGTAAATGCAATCCTCATAGGAAGCTCTTTGCTGTATCAAGAAAGAAAGAAAGAAAGAAAGAGAGAGAGAGAGAGAGAGAGAGAGAGAGAGAGAGAAAGAAAGAAAGAAAGAAAGAAAGAAAGAAAGAAAGAAAGAAAGAAAGAAAGAAAGAAATGTACTCTGCAAATATCTCATCGGGTTAAAGAAGAAGCCAAACCCCAAAAACAAAGCTATTTTATCAGACATTTGCCTATTGTCTACCAATACTTTGCACTTGGTTCTAGTGATATTTTTAATAATGAGCAGAAAAATTCTGACATTGTTTGTGTTGGGACTAATGATGCACCAGACAGTTGGTTTCTGACCCTAAAATAGTAGGCCGAGGGAATGCAGTGGTGCAGTGGCTTAATGACACTGCAACTGCCAGCCAGAAATGGTCTGCACTCCAGCGGTTTGAGTTCAGCTCCATGAGATGGAGTGAGCTCACATTGCACAAACTTTAGCTCCTGCCTATCCAGCAGTTTAAAATATTGTGAATAGATAAATGGGTACCACTTTGGTGGGAAAAAGCTAGCTGCATTTGTTTGTGCTGAGACCAAAAGCCTGCACTAGACCTGGCCAGATGTGAGGAAATGCAACATGAGATGAGGTGAGACAAAACCAGCAGAGGAGCCCAGAAGAGCTTAATTTAAATTGCTTACATCATTGGTTCATAATGCCCTGTAGTGTTTAAAATGATTGGCAACATCTTTCCATGTTTTCAGACAGTTTCCCAACCTGACAGGAGATGTAAGGACTAATCTTAGGATTGTCCACAGGCAAAGGTTGTGCTTTACCACTGAAAACTAATATCTAGGATTCACCCAATACATGCTAGGAAGAACAAACAAACAACTGTTGATTCCCCATTATAGGAAATACATTATAACAAAATATTTTTTTCTTCCAGATGCCAGATATAGCCAGTTCAATAGCTTATAGAAAACAAAAGAGATTAATTAGACGGGGTTTTCTTTAATCTCAAAGCTAGATGTAATTTCTATGTATGCCACTTTTTCTGATTTTTAAATGCTTTACAATTCTAAAACACCAACTAAGACTGGTGATTCCAAGCAAATCAGAAGCGCATTCTATCACCTATTCTTATAGGAAAGCAAAGGAGAAAAAATTGTGACAAAAGAAAATGAATTAGTAGTAGAATGTCACATAGAGTTCTTGGTCATATGGAGATTCTTATAGTTGTAGGGCTTGGAGCTTTGACTATATGTGGATAGAATGTGTGCTAATTAACTCACTGACAATCCAGAAAGTCAGACTTCAAATGAAAGTTTCAAAGCAGTAATTATGTTCTTGATTCAGTAGATATATTTGGTGATGCCCATTTCTTCTACTCCAGAAGACAAGCAAACTCATCTCCTTTGCCATAAGCATTTGATATTCTCCTGACAGCCAATATTTAGCTTAGCGTAGCGTAGCGTAGCATAGAAAGGAATGCTATGGAAAGGAAAGGAAAGGAAAGGAAAGGAAAGGAAAGGAAAGGAAAGGAAAGGAAAGGAAAGGAAAGGAAAGGAAAGGAAAGGAAAGGAAAGGATTTTGCTGGAGGAGAGTAAATTGTGATCTCAAAATAAGAGCTATTTACAGTTCCATAAGCACGTTTGAGATGGCTAGGTTTCCAATTCTAGGCTTGTTCGAATACATTGTTGGCCTTGTAATTGACTGTCAGCTTGATTTATAATGGCAGCTGTGATGAGTTTGTTGATTTCATTGCAAAAAGCTCTTTGAAATATGGGAGGAGAAAAGTCAATCTACTGCAGCAACTCAATTTGTTAATATCATCAAAGCCTACAGAACAGTTTAGGTGCCACATCAACTCCAAATACTTGGCTCAAAGATGCAACACCCTAGGAAGAGGCACTTTATCAACCCAACCACTGTAGCAGCCAGCATGAGAGATAGGAGAAAAGAAGCAGAGGGAAAGCAAAGCTTCTCATTCAGTCATTTCCTAAGAATGAAAATATTCTAGTCCCTCACAGAAAGAGCAAATGGCAACTTGTTTTGCCACTATTGGCCAAACACTTTCAAAGTCACGACGACTGCTATCAAAAATTATGAAACCCTGACATCTGATTTTCTTGAATTCTCTAAAGAGCTTGTACCATGTAAATAATCATTCAAATTATTCAGCAGTTGTAAAGATTACAATGCTATTGCTTCTTTCAGTTCTACAGTTCTTGTCTCCTATTTTGTGCCTTACCCATTACTTGATCTACCACAACATAGCAACCATTTACTAGTTTGTTTACAAATGCACACAACATAAATTATACAATGGGATAAGTATCCTAGTAATTTATTTGGTTTCCCTTTTGTGTAAAATGGTAGGATTAAAAGTATTACTCCAGTGGCCATCCCAAGTAAGTAATTAATTAAACAATATTCATAATATTCTCTTATTGGTCAGTTAAAAGACACTGTTTGGCCTATATTGATCATAACATGTTCTTGATGTTTTGAAACTAGTAGAGGTGAAGGTAATAATGAGGGGTGGGGACTCAAATTTCTTTGGGGTAGGCAGGGAGAAGAAAACGTTCTATGAAAGGTATGGTAAGCATCCATAATTTCAAGTTATCCATATTACTTTCCTATATTTTCTTTTTCTTATGCCATTAGTTTCCCTGCCTGGATAGATAGATGATAGATAGATAGATAGATAGATAGATAGATAGATAGATAGATAGATGGATGGATGGATGGATGGATGGATGGATGGATGGATGGATGGACAGGCAGACAGACAGATTACACACACATATATACATTCACACATACACATACATACAAACACGCATACATACATACATTACATACTAAGAGATTGAAGCATACATTTGTCTAGAATATAAGGTAGCCAGTTTCCAGAAACATAAGTTCACCAAGGAAGCAAATAGGGAGACTCAACAAAAATTTGGCAGCATAATCAATGGGGGAATTTAAGGAGAAGTGCCTAGCAAATTTTCTTTCTAAATCAACAATGTATACTTAGCTAATATGGGAAACTGGAAACAAAAAGAAATAAATGATAGTACCTTAAGTAATAAAACTGAAGATTAGCAGAACTATATAGTTGTGATGCAGAGTTCATGTGGCATGTTCACATTCTTGCTTGAAAACCTAACTAAGGGGACTTCCGGTGATGTCGCATCATGGCGATGTAGGAGAACTCTGCTCCGCTCTCCTACATCGGGTGTTTTGCTCGCGGATAGTCGTTCATGGTGTGGTGCGATCCTGGAGGGATCACCTAAGTGAGGAGGAACTCTTGGAGCCTAACCGGGAGCTGCGATCCTGGAAAGGTAAAGAAGAGAGCCTGAAGTTTGGGGCAAAAGAAGTCAGCCTGTTGTGGGCTGACCTGAGGATGCAATGAACCATCTAAAGAAGGAAGCAGAGAGGAGATATTGAATTTGAGATTGGGCAAGATACCAGCATTTAAACTTTGTGTTGGATTATAATTTGAGGTTTGTGATTGGAACTCCAGAATGAAAGGGGGGAAAGCAGAAAGTGGCAGCAGAGACCTAGTTTTCTACCCCCAACTCTGGGTTAAAGTGGAAATTCGCTCTTAATAGGAGATTGAGAAGGAGAAGTGAATGGAGATTGTTGGAAAGAACCCTTTGCCTTTAGTTGTACAATTTGGAATTGCTGAAAGTATTTTTTCTGAGAACTTTGAAAACAATTTGAGGAGTGACAGTGCAATTTGCGGAGGTGGCCATTGAGACCGGCAACTTTGGGAGAGTGTAATTATGCAGCTGGAATGACTGATAGGACTGAGAACTGAGAACTGAGATCTGAGAACGGAACGGAAGGGAATAGATATAAAAAAGAAGATATAAAAACAAGTTAGAAAAACACATTTTTACATTTATTGATATTTGAAGAGTTATTATTATTTATCACTAGAATATTAAGGTAACGGCAGGAATCTAAGAGACGTTGAACCTCACCGCTTTTTATTGCTTCCTTGAATTTATTGGAGTTGCATAGTTCTATCCCACACTTACTTACATTATATATTTAAACAATAGAGAATAAGACTGATTAGCTATCTTACATAAAACTTAGTTTGGAGAGTGACATTTATCTCTTCTGGGTATTTTACACCTTTTTTCTTTTCCCTCTCCCTTATATATTTGATTGAATATAGATTAATGAATTTAGTATGTTGGTTAATATAATGATAATTTAATTAATTGCTCTTCCCCCTTCTCTCTTATACCCTCTCTCTGTTGGATATTGTGGTCTATTGAGATTTAAAAAGTATTAATTTGAATCTTGAATTTTACTATATATCTGGAGAAATAATAGATGAAATATTATAGTTAATTTAAAGAAATGTAACTGGTTATAGTATTGAAGAATATTTAAATATTAATATATTTGAGTAATTAGTTAATATTAGATTATTTAAGAACTGATAACATATTGTAATTATTAAGATTATTACATTAAACCCATTGTTAATGAAAAATAATTGATAAAATTAAAACTGTAAAGTACGGGTAAGGTTGATGGTAGTTGGCAATACAATTTGGGAAAATATACTTAGAATAGTGGAGAAACAGCATAGAATCATCAAAGATATGACCAGCACTACTACCACTATTACGAAAACCGGGAGAAAATTGGTACCAACAGTAGCACCACCTACTCCCACAATATCATCGACTCAATGATTGATTGGCTCCGGAAAAATCCATTACCCAAACCTGTACCCAATCGGTCCAAGCCACAATCTTAGCAATCCAAGGTACGATGTTGGCAAAAATCATACAGAAAGTAAAGCCGAAAGGGAAACAATGAAAATAGAACTAAAAAATGAAATAGGGGAAATGAAAAGTGAAATCAAGAATTTGGATGGGAAAATAGGCCAGATACAGGAAATGATTAAGATAAATGAAGAGAAGATTAAAACAATTGAAAAACAAGCTGATCAAACAGAGAAAAAAGTGGAATATATTGAACAAAAGCTTATGGATCAGAATAAAGAGACAAATGAGACCTTAATCCACCTCGAGATGGACAGGGCCTCCTACTATCTCAGATTCCAGAACGTGGAGGAAGAGAGAGAAGAGAATATAACATTGGTAATGGTGGAAATATTAGTGGAACTGTTAACAAGGGACAAAAATGAGATGCTGAATGAGTTGGATGATGTATACAGAGTATAATGAGTTATGCGAGACAGCACAGACTTCCCCGAGAAGTGCACATTAGGTTCGCTAGGAGGCGAGTGAAGGATATAATCTATAGGATTATGAGAGATGAAATGATGGAATATAAGGGTCGGGAAGTAATTGTGCTAAAACAGGTGCCAAGGAGAGTCCACAAACAGAGGAAGGATTATCGATTTCTTACAAAGTATCTAAACAAAAAAAGTATACCCTTTAGATGGATTATCCCGGAAGGTATTCTGGTAATATGGAAGGAGAAAAGAGTGAGAACAGATAGTCTAACCAAAGCTCAGAAATATTTCGACCAAATAAGAGGAACAGAGGAGGAACTGAGTAGCAGAGATGACCCTGAGATCTTGAGCCAAGAAGAACTACAATCTAGAATTAGAGGGAGGGAGAAAGAGAAGGAGAGGGAAGGAGATGAAGAGATACTTGTTATAGAAGAGATAGGAGCGAGAACCAGAAGTCAAACAACGAGTAAATTTAATGAGGGATAGAAGTTAAGGGGTAAATAGAAAGAGGAGTGAAATTAATATCTATGAATATTAATGGATTAAATGATCCATCTAAGAGAAAAAGAATATTCTTTAAATTAGAGAAACAAAGAGCTGATATAATCTGTCTCCAAGAGCTTCATATTAAAGAACAGGATCAGAGATAGCTACAAAATAAAAAACTGGGGAAAATGTAAACAACATTGGCAGAAGAAGAAAAAGAGGAGCTATACTATATACCAAAGAGAATATAACTTCAAAATTGATTTATAATGATACAATGGGGAGAATATTAATGGTAGAGGTAGTCATACAAAAAAAAACATTATTAGTGGTGATATATGCCCCTAATAGGAATCAGAATGAATTTTTTAAAAATTTTATACAAGAAATTGATAGAAATTGGCAACCCAAGAATTTGTATAATAGGAGATTATAATGCAATAACAAACAAGCAAGTTACATGGAAAAAAACAGTTGAAAAACAGGAAGTAGCCATAAACAATGGTTCAGTTATGTAAGGAGATTCAAATGCTGCCCTTCTCCCTAAGGACTCAGGGCAGCTAACAATAAAACAGGGCCAAATTTACATAAAACAAGCATTAAATATAACAAGTCAGAATAAATAACAATAAAACATTAAAACATTAATTAAAATAATTAAAACAGTAAAAAATCCCACCTGGGTCATTCCAGGCCAGCCTGTTGAAATAACCAAGTCTTTAGGTCCTGGCGGAAGGAGCGGAGGTCAGAGGCCAAATGGAGATCCATGGGGAGATGGTTCCAGAGGGTGGGGCTCCCATGGAGAAGGCCCTAGCCCTGGGAACCACCAGCTGACAATGTCTGACCGATGGTATCACCAGGAGGCCCCTCCTGTGGGAGCGAACAGGACAGTTGGCATATGATGATACTGGCAGGAGGCGTTCCCACAAGTACCCTGGACCCAAGCCATTTAGGGCCTTATAGGTGGTTACTAGCACCTTGAAGCTAACCCGGAAGGCCACTGGCAGCCAATGCAGGTCGCGCAGGAGGGGTGTAACATGGGAGTATCAGGATACTCCCATCACAGCCTGTGCAGCCACATTCTGCACCAGCTGTAGCCTCCAGGTAGTCCACAAGGGCAGCCCCATGTAGAGAGCATTGCAGTAATCGATCCTAGAGGAGACGAGCGCATGAGTGACCATTCAAAGGGCATCTCGGCTCAGGTAAGGGCGTAGCTGGCGTACTATACGAACCTGGGAGAAAGCCCCCCTGGCCACAGCCCCCACCTGCTCCTCCAAAGAGAGCTGTGGATCCAGAAGGATGCCCAGGTTCCTCGCCCTATCCACAGGGGGCAACACCTCACCCCCTATGGCCAAAGATGGAACATCACCGGAAAACCGAGATGCCGATAAGAACAGCCACTCCATCTTGGTCGGGTTGAGTTGGAGCCTATTTCTCCCCATCCAGACCTGCACCGCCTCCAGGCACCAGGACATCACAGAGAGAGCATCACTGATCTGGCCTGGGGTGGAGATATAAAGCTGGGTATCATCAGCATATTGATGATACCTCACCCCAAAACCTCAGATGATCTCACCCAGTGGTTTCATGTAGATATTAAACAGGAGAGGTGAGAGGACTGACCCCTGTGGCACCCCACAAGTGAGGGGCCTTGGAGCCGATGTCTGCTCTCCTGCTAACACCGACTGTAAGTGGTCTGAGAGGAAGGAGGAGAACCACCGCAGAATGGTGCCCCCCACCCCCAACCCCTGGAGCCACTGCAGAAGGATACCATGGTCGATGGTATCGAAAGCCGCTGAGAGGTCTAATAGGACTAGGACAGAGGAAAAACCCCTGTCCCAAGCCCTCCAGAGATCATCCATCAGCACGACCAATGCTGTCTCCGTGCTGTGTCTGGACCTGAAGCCCAACTGATATGGGTCTAGATAATTAATTTCCTCCAGGAACAAGGGGAGTTGCTGCACCACCATGCTCTCAACAACCTTCGCTAAAAAGCGAAGGTTGGAGACTGGACGATAGTTATCTAAAACGGCTGGGTCCAGAGCAGGCTTCTTGAGGAGAAGTCTCACCACTGCCTCCTTCAAGGTAGCAGGGAAGACTCCCTCACTCAAAGAGGCGTTGACAACTGCCTGGAGTCAGCCACGTGTCACCTCACTGGAGGCATAAACCAACCAGGAGGGACACGGGTCCAATAAACACGTGGTGGAGGACAACCTCCGCATGATCCTGTCCACTTCATCAAGGGAGACTGGGTCAAACTCAACCCAGATAGAATCAACCAGACCCACCGCCTCCCCATCATCAGACCATTGCCAGTCCGAGTCCAAGCCGGCCCAAATCCAAGCGACCTTATCCATCAGATGTAAGCTAAATTCCTCTGCTCTGCCCTGCAGGGGGTCTGCCCCCTCCCTCAACTGAAGGAGGGAACAGGTAACCCTAAACAGGGCCGCAGGGCGATCATCGGCGGACGCAATCAAGGCAGAGAAGTAAGCACGCCTCGCTGCCCTAATCACTTCCAGGTAAGTCCTAATATAGGCTCTTAGCTGCCCACTGTCAAATTTGGAACGGCTCGTCCTCCACCTGCTCTCTAGGCATCTTCTCTGCCGTTTCATCCCCCGGAGCTCCTCCGAGAACCAGGGAGCTGACCGGGGTCTGCAGCGGGGAAGAGGCCACAAGGGACAACCTGGTCGAGTGCCTCCGAGGCCGCCTGTTGCCAGGCGGCCGCCAGCACCTCAGCCAGGCTGTGGTTAAGGGAGGTGGGCAAGAACCCCAGAGCCAATTGAAACCTCTCCGGGTCCATCAGGCGTCTGGGGTGGAACCATCGAATTGGCTCCTTATCCCAGCAGTGAGGGACAGCCGCCTGAAAGACTAGCTGCAGGAGATAGTGATCCGCCCATGATGGGTAGGGTAGATACAGAACCCACCCCCAGATCACTGCACCAGTGTCCCGAGATAAAAACAAGGTCGAGCGTGTTCTCCCCCTCATGAGTGGACCCTTGAATCACCTGAGTCAGGTCCATGGCTGCCATGGATGCCATGAACTCCTGGGCCAAACCCGATGCCCCCCCGAGAGATGGCAGGTTAAAGTCCCCCAGGACAATAAGCCTGGGGAACTCCACCGCCACCCCCGAGAGGACATCAAGCAGCCCAGGAAGGGCCGTCGCCACGCAGCTGGGGGACAGGTACGTCAGCAACAGACCCAACCGACCACCCCGGCCCAACCTCACAAGGAAAGTCTCACATCCACCTATCTCCAGAACATTAGTCTCCCTTGGAAACAGGGTCTCTCTAACAATTATGGCTACCCCTCCACCCCTTCTCTGGGCTCAAGACCAATACAGCACATGGAAACCCATGGGGCATAAATCGCACAGAGGGACACCCCCCTCCAGCCCCAACCAGGTCTCCGTAATGCACACCAGGTCCGCAGCCTCCTCCTCAATGAGTTCACGGAGGAGGGATGACTTGTGAGCTATGGACCTGGCATTCACATAAATCAGTCTGAGCCCAGGGACCACACCTCCCAAGATCCCAGGGGGGGCGGGCAGAGACATGGGGGTTGGAGCACGCCACCGCTCGTAAACAGCGGGGATGCACTCCCATCACAGAATTTGGCCCTGGTCTTGTCCCCCCCCGCCATAGCCGATCGTCCTCGGAATATAAAGATCTTAACTAATACTTGGGCAGACCACAATCCAGTACAGATAATTTGGAAAGACCGTATCCACAAGAAAAGTAGATGGACATTGAATTCGCAATTATTGAAAGAAGAAAACTATATTCAAAAAGTTAGGGAAGAACTAATTAATTTCTTCAAATTTAATAAAAAACAGGATACCTCATTGCAGAACCTATGGAACACAATGAAAGCATATTTGAGGGAATATCTATAGCTTATATTGCAAATAGAAATAAGAAAAGATGGGAAAAACAAAATACTCTAACAAAAAAAATAGAAAACCTGGAAAATAGGCAAATGAAAACTCCAGAAGACAAGCAAATTAGAAATGAATTAGTATTAGCTAATGAATGAATATCTTAGAACAGGAGGAATTAATTAAGAAATTACAATATACAAAACAAAATTACTTCGAACATGCAAATAAACCTGGTAGGTGGTTAGCGTATAAATCGAAAAAAGAAAACCAGAAAAGAATGATATACCAATTAGAGGATAAAAATAGAAGAATAGAGACGGATTTGGGGGGGGGAGGAAATTGTAAGAGAGCATTTTGAGGATCTCTACAAGCAAGATATAGTTGATCCAAATAAAATAGAAGAATATCTGAAAGAAGGAACTTTATACCCACTATCAGATGATAAAAAGGAGTTGCTTAATAAAGAAATAACTTTAAATGAATTAAAGGAGGTGATTAAAAAACAAAAAAGCAACAAAATGCTGGGTCCAGATGGATTTCCAAGTGAATTATATAAAGAGTTAGGAGATATATTAGAGAATGTGTTGTTAGAGATCTGCAATGAGGTATTACTGGAAGCTAAAATTCCAGAATCATGGAAGGAAGCGTATATAACACTGATTCCCAAAGAGGGTGCAGATGCCAATCAAATAAAAAATTATAGACCAATATCCCTTTTAAATTCAGACTACAAAATTTTTATGACTGTAATGGCATAAAGAGTAAAAAGTGCTCAGTGATAAAATTCATTCGGATCAAAACGGATTCCTTTCTACAAGGCAGATTAGATATAATATAAGAACGATAATAGACATACTAGAATATTATGAAAACCATCCAGGAAGCCAAGTGGCCTTGGTCTTCCTGGATGCTAAAACTTTGATAATTTAAATTGGGACTTTATGAAGAAGCAGATTAATTTGATGGAATTTGGTGGTAATTTTGCAAAAATGCTTAACGCAATATACACCACACAAAAGGCCAATGTATTAATAAATGGAGAGGCTACTAAACCATTTGAGATAAAGAAGGGTGTCAGACAAGGATGTCCATTGTCACCCCTGCTTTTTATAACAATTTTAGAAACACTATTGGATAGAATTAGACTGAATAAAGAAATTAAAGGAACTAAAATTAAAAGTCAGGAGTATAAGTTGCAGGCTTTTGCAGATGACATGGTATTTGTCATAGAAAAACCAATAGACTCAGGACCAGTACTATTAAATGAAATAGATAAATTTGGCAAATTAGCAGGATTAAAAGTTAATAAGGAAAAAACCAAAATGTTAGTCAAAAATTTAACAAATAGCAAACAAAAAAATTAGAAGAAAAAATGAGATTACAAATTGTAAATAAGATTAAATATCTGGGTATCTGGTTAAGATCTAGAACATTAACTTTATGGGAGGATAATTATATCAAATTACTGACAGAGATTGAAAAGGATTTAGAAAACTGGAATAAGATACAAATTTCATTACTAGGCAGAATAGCAACAATTAAAATGAATGTTTTACCTAAAATTCTCTATCTATTTCAAACAATTCCAATATTATTGGATAAAAATTTTTTCAAAGATTTGGATAAAATCATTATGAAATTTATTTGGGCAGGGAAAAAAGCGAGAATTAAAAAAAATCTATCTACAAGATAATAAAAGCAGGGGTGGCTTTCGACTTCCTGACTGGGAGATTTATTATAAATTGATGGCACTAGTGTGGATAAAAGACTGGATTAAATTGGGAAACAAAAGAATTTTAACACTTGAGGGCCATGACTTGCAGATAGGATGGCATGCATTCCTGTGGAGTCTGAATAACAAAATTCATACTTTACTAGACATGTACTGTGTAAATCTTTGATTAAAATTTGGACAAATATTAGAAAGAACTACTACATTAAAATTCTGAGGTGGATTTCAAGGATGGAGGCGATGTTTCATCCTAATACGATAGATATTAATAAAAAGCTTAAATACCACCAAATTCTAGATAATGAGGGAGGACTTAAATTGATACAGGAGTTAGAAACCCAAGGAATAACTATTGATAATTAGTCCTATTTCCAAGTTAAAATGAGATATAATAAGGATGTAAAGGAATATGGAGTTGAAATAAAAGATATGCAATTAGATAAAATACTTTTGGGCCCAGAGAAAAGTTTGATATCCAAATTATATAATTATTTATTAGAATATGAATTGGCTGAGGAAACAGTGAAAAGACCAACATTAGCTTGGGCAAAAAATTTTGGTCACACTATAGATTTGGATGATTGGGAGGAAATTTGGCAGAGAAATCTCACACTAATAAAGTTAGTATCACACAAGGAAAATCTTTACAAAATGATGTATAGATGGCATCTGGCACCCTCTAGATTAGTTAAAATATTTCCGACAGCAAACCCAAGCTGTTGGAAATGCAAAGAGAAAATAGGTACTTACTTTCATCTTTGGTGGACATGCCCTGAGACGAAGAAGTACTAGACAAAAATAAAAGCGTGGATAGAAGAAATTATAAAATGTGGACTGGAGTGGAAACTGGAACTGTTCCTCCTGGGAATGATTAAAGGGGATCACCCCCCTAAAGAGAGATATTTGATCATCCACTTATTAACAGCGGCACGGATTTCGCTAGCGCAATATTGAGAAAAGCCTAACGTACCACCTCTACACATTATCATTCAAAAAACATATGAGTGTGCTGAAATGGAGAGGCTCACCCTTAAACTAAATGGGAAGGAAGACTCAGACTATTACTGGGTATGGGATAAATGATACAACTGGATAGAATGTAAAAAAAGTCCAAGAAGAAGAAATGAACCCAAGAAACATATTATATTCAGCTGTACATATGGAATGTATAATCATAACAATGGTCTTAATGGTCTCATTTTATTTTATTATAAATAATATGAAGATTATATCAATTAATAAACAGTTATAATCCAACAATAATAATAGTAGAATATTGTGTATTACTTATTATTCAGGATGTAAACCTAAAAAAAAAAATTTAATGAATATACGCCATTTATTAGTTATTATTGATTATTATGTTCTATCAAATTTGATATCTAATGTAAAAAATAAGAAAAGTGCTCAATGCACTATCTATATATTATTTCTGTACATTCTTAAGTCTGTACATTTTTAATTTTTTGTAAATAAAGTTGTTTTTAAAATCTAAAAAAAAGAAAAGAAAAACCTACCTAGGGATGTGTACCTATTTAGATTCAAAGCCATTCTACTGATTCCAACTAAATTGCTGAACATACTAGAACATGGCACATATTTGTTGTATCTGCTTGCTTGCAGAAGGGATTGAAGAAAAAGCACTGAAGCAGTGAGTAGACAAATTCGACTTACAAGATAGCGTTACATTTTTATTAGACCACAAAAGAGGGCACTACAACAAATATAGAGAAAGCAACTATTCACATTGATCAAATAAATGAACAATCAGAAGGGACACAAGTCACAATCAGAATCCAGAGACACAAAACAACATTCTGCATATTTTGCAAAAGAAGCAAGTACATCTCCAGATATGAAATAAAAGGCTGGCCTAACCAGGAATTGAAACCATATTGTCTCCTAAAAACACAAAAGGGGGATATGATACAGCAGTTGCGAAGACTCATCAAGCCAGATGACTGATATGTCATGATGCTTATCCATGTGGAACCATATTTTATTAGGCTTCAACACTCAAGGAAGCAAGATAATGCACTTGGAAAATCAGGTGGCCTAGCTACCTTTCTTTTCAATCCCAGCAAAAAGAAAGGGAAATAAGAATATTGTAGATGAAAAGCTGGCTAGGGAAATGGTGTTGCAAAGAGGACTGGCTTTCTGAAACCATAATTTGGTTTACAAAGTTGATGAGCTGCTACAACAAGATGAATTGCATCCACACAAAGAATGGGGTGGGTGGGAAATGTGTTTGGTTGAAGTATTTTGAACTTCATTAAGAGGCTTAAAACTATATCCTGTGTGGATTGGATCTAGGATTCCAGAATTAGAAATTTCAGATAAGGATTTGTCCTCTGGCAGAATGCATGATTGAATAATTAAACTGATGTCTAAAAAGCTATTAATTAATGAAAATTAATTAATTAATGAAAAAAATCGGAAGCAAATTCATTCATAAAGTTCATGAATATTTACTATATTTTAACTACCTATATTTTAACCCTAAACAGTTCTCTTATCCTTAGGATATGGGTGGTGAGGTGGTTTAGCCTAGCTCGGGTGTTGGCAACCCATGGCTCTAGAGCAGCATGCAGCTCTTTTTTTTTTTTAATTACATTTATATGCCCTTCTCCAAAGACTCAGCTTACAATTTTTGGAGCACAACCCAATGCGCTCAGCAATAGCCTTCATTCCATTGTATATGCCTGCTTATTACTAAGCGGCATTTTTACAAGGTCAGCTAATTGCCCCCAACAATCTTGGGTCCTCAATTTACCTACCCCGAGAGGATGGATGGCTGAGTCAACCTTGAGCCTGGTGGGATTCGAGCCTACAGTAATTGTAGACAGCTGGATCTTAAGAGCAGGCATTTAACAGCCTGAGCCACCAAAGCTCTTTGACCCCTCTCCTGTGGCTCCCTGCTGAACTGATTGCATAATTTGCTCTCAGCCCTGAGAAGGTGCAAGCCTCTCTGCAGAGCTGCATGGCTGAAGCGCCTCGCATTTTCTCCACATTATCCACAACCGGCTGCTTTTTGTGATTCTGTGTCCTTCACTGGCAGCTCAGCACCAGCTGCAGTCCCCTTTGTGTCATCTCAAGAAGCAGGGGAATGGGGAGGAGCAGCTGCCGCCGCTGGATGCATAGAAATAAGAGCTCCAGCTCTCCTGTGCAGCATGCACTGACAGCAGCAGGAGGAGGAGTTGCTGTCACTGTTGCTGTCCCCATCGCTGAGATCTCAGCCCAGGAGGGTATCCTGCTTGCGCACGCAAGTGAGAGATGAGAGAGAGAAAAGGGGAGAAAAAGAAAGAGAGAGAGAGAGAGAGAAATGAGAAAATGATGGAGAGAATGAGAGAGAAAAAGAAACAAGAGAGAGAGAAGGGGGAGAGAAAGGGAGAAGGAGAGAGAAATGAGAGCGAGCTAATGAGAGAGAGGGAAAAGAGGGGGAAACAAATGAGAGAGAGAAGGGGAGGGAAGAGAGGAAGAGGGAAAAGAAAAACAGAAATGAGAGGGAGCAAAAGAGAGAGAGAAATGAGAGAGAGAAAAGGGGAGAAAAAGAGAGAGAGAGAAGTGGGGGAGAGAGAAGGAGAGGGAGATGAATGATAGAGCTGGAGGATAGAAGAGAGAGAAAAGAAAGGGAAACAAATGAGAAAGAGAAAGGGGAGAGGAAGGGAGAGGAAAAAAAAAAAACGAGGGTGTGAGAAAAGAGAGAATGAGAGAAAGGAGAAAGAGAGAGAGAAATGAGAAAATGAAGTAGGGAGAGAATGAGAGAGAGAGAGAAACAAATGAGAGAGAAGGGGAGAGCGAGAGGAAGGGATAGAGAAATGAGAGAGAGCTGGAGGGAGAGATGAGAGAGGAAAAGAGAGGGAAACAAAAGAAAGAGAGAAGGGGAGAGAAAGGAAGAAAAAGAAAGAAAGGGAGAGAGAGAGAGAGAGAAGGAAGGAAGGAAGAAGGAAGGAAGGAAGGAAGGAAGGAAGGAAGGAAGGAAGGAAGGAAGGAAGAAAGAAGGAAGGAAGGAAGGAAGGAAGGAAGGAAGGAAGGAAGGAAGGAAGGAACTCTGTCAGACCTATGATGAAAGCAATGGCAAGCTAGATCTCTTGCCAAGACAACTGCAGTTTTCCAGAAGGCACAAATTAGAAGCAAGTCTGTCTTTTTTAATGAAATAACAGAGATGGCAAAAAATGCATTTGAAAATAAGATTATTTATAATTTCGGATAATGCATTATATTGTCAAACTCAAAAGAAATCAATATATATATGCTATTGCTGTTAGAACAAGCTTGCCAGCTTCTATCAACTTAGAGTTCGCTATGAAAAGATTACAGAAAAGCAATTTCTCACAATTAAAAACTTTATTTTGGATTTGCTATCGTATGCAATGAGAAAGAAAAGAAAGAGGGAAAGGGAAAGGGAAAGGGAAAGAAAGAAAGAAAGAAAGAAAGAAAGAAAGAAAGAAAGAAAGAAAAAGAAAGAAAGGAGAGGGAGATAAAAAAAGAGAAAAACAGAAATGAAAGGGAGAGGAGAGAGTGAGAGAGACCCATTTCCCACAGAAAACATTGGGAGCCATGAAACATAGGTAAGCATGGCTGGGGGTCATGTGACTGGGTGGGAGTGACATTGAGTTGGTCATGCCCACCCAGGTTTTGTGGCTCCTGGTGTTTTCTTTTCTGTGGGAAACAGATCCAAATGGCTCTTTGAGTGTTTAAGATTGCAGACCCCTGGCCTAGCTGATATTGGCATTGTCTCATCCTTGCAAAGGCCAGGGTGTAACTAAATTAGCTACCTGCTAGCATTTTGTCAGGCTAGGTTGGATGAACTCGGCAGGCTTGGATGATTGACCATTCTTTCTTTGGATTCCCTGGCAGAGCCTGGACAATAATGAATCATTTCTGTCTCTCTGCCTTTCTGCCTCTCTCCCTCCCACTCTCTCTCTCTCTCCCTCTCTTTTTTTTCCTAGAGGGAGTTGTTAAGCTGAGCTTGGCTTTGAAAAGGAAAAAACTATTCTGTTCGCCCGTTGAGTAATTTCAGCACTGAATCTTCCAAGTGTGGAAAAATGTTTTCAACCATACTCTTCCCTTATCAAAAAGGCTTGTAGGAAGAGGTGGAGAAAATCTTTACCAAATTTGTATAGGATAAAAAATAATATTGTAGACTAATATGGTACAACATTATTTAAAATTAACTAGATAGCTTAGGGCACAAGATCTCAAAATGTGGGTTGCAATCTCATGTAGGGTGACAAGCAATTTAGAGAGGGGTCATTGCATTTTATAAAGTTCTTCTGCCTATGACAGGCAAAGCAAGAGCACTTGTCAAAACTTGTGGAGGGAAAGAATGTAGCAAGTTTTGATATTGCTCCTACTTTTTGCAAAGTAAAAGCAAGAATCAAAGCCCACAGTGGGTTTTGAGAGATGGACAAACCCATGGCCCTAGCCATCTGTCAAAACCATCTGGAAATCACATAATTGGCAGATGCTTTTTTACTGACATACAGTGTAGCATATACTAGTACATCTTTAGTCATTGTAGTAGCTCTAGAAATGTATACACTAATGAAATTCTGGGGTTTCCTCCCACTCCTTATTTCAAAAGTAGAGCCTTCTATATTGGAATAGATTTCTATATTTCTAAAAAATATATGTGAAAGCCTTGATTGACCAAAATAATGACAACTGGATGACAGAAATTAACATTCATACCCCATGTGGCAATGACTATGTCATATAGAAGATGTCAACTTGAAATGTAAGAGGAGTAAATGGCATAATTTTACTAATGAAATAAACAACAATAGATCTATTTTATGTTTATGAAAAAGAAAAACTGTAACAGAGCTTTACTAATTAAAGAAACAATAATAGATCTATTGTATGTTTATGAAAAAGAAATAATGTAATAGAGATAAACAAGGGCAATCTAATGTTATGGAGTACAGATACCTGCATGGAAGTGAAGATATAGGTTTCATTATTATTGTGAATAAAAGGGCTAAATGTATATCAGAAAGAATGAAATGATGTCATCTAGATTCTTGTGGGTGCGTGTGAACATAGAAATTCATAAGCTAGTGACACTGGCATGCTAAATGAATAGTAATAAGGAGAAAATGAACAAGGATGAATTTTGGAAAAATTACACACCATTCTAAATGAATACAATCTGAGGGGAGAATTATCCTGATAGTCAAAAGAAATGGCTAGTTGAAAACAAGATGAGAAACTACAGAAAAAATATTGGACTATTCTGACATTCCTTTGGTATCCCAATCACATGAGATTGGAGGGATTCCTACCCTTTTAGCCATCCAGAGGTACATGAAGACCTGGCTCTTTTTCCCAATCTTTGGGCTAAGGTGAGGGTTGAACTGGGAAGATATTTGGTCTGGCATATGGAGGGGAAGAAGGCTATTTCTGCTTGTGTTTTAATGGATTATTGTGAGTTGCCTAGAATCATTACATGAGTTAGACAGCCATATAAGTCAGATAGATAGATAGATAGATAGATAGATAGATAGATAGATAGATAGACAGATATTCTTAGATAGTTTTGTTCATATATATGGATTCAACAAAAGATTATTCATGTGCACATATGGCAAAGCAATTATTGAAACACATCATTACTTTGCTTGTTTAGGATGAAAAATGAAGAAAAATGATGAAAAGTATTACAAGTTTCTGAATATGAGACAGAACACTGTTTGATAGTGTTGTGATTAGATTTTGAGAAAAATTTTCATGGATGAGATAAAGCTAGAATGGAAGTAAATGATGCCTATGGATAAAGAAAAATACATATAAGAGAATGGTCCAAAAATTAAGATGAGAAAGTATGTTATATAATATGAACACTATCAAAAAAAAGATTGTTGAAAAGAATGTAGTCAAAGCAAGGTTAACAATAGAAAAAGCAAAGAAAATGTAGATCATTTTGATAGGAATTTTTAAAATGGATTTGGAAGCTAATGAAAAGGGCTAAACAAATAGAGTTTATAGAATTAAAAATAAAAGCCCTCAAATTATTTAGCATGAAGCTGAATGAGGAAATATCAGAAGGGGCATTGTAGAGATTTTTTTATGAGAATGGTAATGATATGCAGAAGAGTGGATTGAAATTAATGCTATAAATATCAGCACTACAGAAAATGTGCATAAAAAGAAAGCCACAAATGTTGTAAAAATGTTGAAACATGGTAATGCTGCATAGTGTACTGTAACTGCAGAAATGTTCACATATGGATATCTTTTGCTCATAGAAGGGAAGCATAATTTGTTTAATGTTTTTACAGTTCTGTTATGGTTCCCCTACTACAGCAAGATACTGAAAAAAGGAAGAAAATGTAGGTTACAAACATGATTAGACAACTATTTTAGGGAAGAGCATAGACAGTCGCATTGAAGGATTATAGATTTCATGTGGAGAATTAGGCACATACTTAACTCTCTTGCATTACAAGTATGCTTAACTTCAGCTAGACTGTGGTTTTTATTATCAATTTTTGTCAAAGCTCAGAATGACTTGCTACTATCAATATATGCATATTTTCCAGAAAAAATTTTAAATCATTACTTTGCAAATGTCTAGTCTTCTACTTTTTTCCTACATTCTGAAGTTCATAAGTTTATGGATCTTCTTTCTGCCTAAATGCCAAGTACATTTTTGTTCCAACATTATTATAAGACTAGTTGAACTGAATAGCTGATTTTTTTCAATCTCTTGAGACATGTCTCTCAATTTGTTTAATTCTGCCTCTGCATATTATAACATACCTGCTAAAACCTAAGGGAGCTCATTAAAATGCTTTTCTTCTGCCTTCTACCCCAGAGGATAAAGTAGGACAACTGTATTAATTACACCATAATTAGATCCCAAACTCCCATTAACATCTCCCAAAAGGCACTTAAGCATGAAACTCCTTCAATTCTCCTCCACCCCCCATAGAAAATTTATTTATTTTGTTGCCTGCAGTACTCCTGGGATTATTCTCTAGGAAGTCTTAAAAAGTAGTGGCACAACAATCTAGTATACCTGATGTGAATCTGTTGGAGATTAGCTCTGATTTCCATACGAGAACTGGGATTAATGTACCAAAAGTAACAATGAAAAGCAAACAAAAGCAAACTGTGGAATGTCCTTGAAGAGTAAGAGCATCAAAATGAATTATTCTAGAAACAAACCTAATAAAAAATAGGAAAAGTTGTGACTAGAGCAAGTAATAACAAAATACTGTACAAAATACTGTAATATGCTCTCCAAAAATGTTAAAATACATATTTTGTCACCCCCAGCATACATATCCCTCAGGTGATCTGTAGGTCTATACATGTGAAGAATACTTAATAGAAAATTACTCAAATATATTAATATTGGTGAAACTACCACAGAAGAAACTTTCTTGATATTCAAGAACTTCAAAACCAAATTCTGGGGCCAAGATTCTTAGACTTTTTATCTCAGAATCGAGGGAGTGATCTTTATTAGGCTTCAAAAAGATCTAATTGTGAAAATACAAATGTGTCCTTGTGCTTGACATGGGTCAATTTTCCCTTGTAATTTGCAAATATCTGGAAGAATTTTGTCATATTTGACATTCTTTGAAAATATGTTCCTGATTTTACCATGGTGTATCTGGCAAGGAGAATTCTACCTGTAATGAGTGAAATAATAAAATCGCAATCCTTTATCCTTGAAATAGAAGAACAATTCTTTTCAGGACCACTGAGGATAAATATAAGGTCATTTAACTGATAATACTTAAGACAATGTTTTTTACTTCACTTTTAATAAAGTAAAAAAAAGTATTGCCTGAAATATTATCAGTATTAGTTTGCTTTAAATGATTCTTTTCATCTTCACCTATTTTCACTTCTTGCCAATTTATATCTGAATAAAGTTTTTAAAATGCCTAGTAAAGCTTTGAATGATTTTGATATTATTATAATGTGTTCTTTAAGTTATTAAATAATTCTGAAAAGCTGCCAAGAGCAACATGTTGCTAAACAATTCTCAGGATTAAGTACAAATATTTTCTTTCCTCTGGAAGAAAGGTCAAGCTTGTCACCAAATGATTGACAGGAATCAACAGGAAATATCATTGATCTCTTGAACATTGCTAGGTGACCATGTAAAAGGAGCAACACATTTTTCCTAAACTTAATTGGATTTTATTTTGTTTTCTACAAGGTACTCTGAGTATGAGTCCCTGCAGCTTGATAATTTTATATCCCTGCATTGATGTTTGGAGCTCAATGAAGATTCCAGAGGTAGTTTGAAAAATATAAACAATGCAAATCCCTGCATTACTTTGAAAGTAGTAACCTGTTCATTGGCTCATAGAAAAGCCAATATTAAGGAACTAGAGAAGTCTACCATAACACATTGTGCAATAAATTGGACCCCAAAGTGAAAGTAATCCAGATGCTGAAAATCCTATAATCATATTCTGTTTGCTTTCAATAAATCTAGCTAAAGAAGATTTTGTGGGAACCTTGCTTTTGGCTGAATTGCCCACCAAGAACCTGTTGACTCTTCCACTTATTTGGGGTCTCAGAGTGTCAAAGGAGAACATTTTTAGCATGCTTGACAGTCTTTGTCATGCTTTTTTCAGGGAAGTTTTTAGCTTGCCTACTTCAGACAAACTATTTAACATGTTCTTGATTCTTGCCTATATTGGCCTTAAAAGTAGATGAACATAAATCATTGTTATTGATACTTATTATCCTGAGCACTTACTATGACAAATTACTAATGCTTGGGATAATCTGGAAGCATACATATCAGAACTGGCTTTTCAATTCGCTCGTGATTGTTTAATCACATGGGATGAAATATTTAATTATGAAAATAATTAAATGTTGCTTACTGCTTCGGTAGTATCCCTTCCATTTTGTAATGGGTATGGAACCCTCCATCCATGTTTCTTCTAAGTGCTATTCAGTTTGATTCTATGGATATAGAGTAAATCCAAGAGACTTCTGTGAGTCTGTTTCTTCAGTAGAGGTAGCTCAACCATAAACTGATGCAATGGGTAATCCAGATTAGACAGCTAGCTTGATAATACAGTTTGAAGGTCAGGACTGTCAGATCAGATCACCTCATTATTTTGAATCTTAAGCTTAATTTCAGTCTTTTATTATGAATTTGTCATTTGCCGGTCAGCTAAAGAAGGCTAAGCAGCCGAGATCAGCATAACATTTCAAGAAGAGGAAGAATTTATCTTGCTGCAATTACATCTTGATTTGACATGTGGACTGGTTCCATGTGGAATTCTCTGGCATGGTTTTAGACTCTTCTAAGCATTTCTGTCACTGAACTCTTCAAGATAGCAGCTTTGTTTCACTGGCATAATTTACAAGGCTAGCAACATCTCTTTGAAACTCTCAAAGACTTTGTCTAAATTACCAGCTCTTAGCTATCTCTCAGCTACTGCTGGAAGATTTACAACATGTTAATAAATGATTTCCCATTCGTAATTGCCTTACTTTTTGTTTGCAGCAATGTGAGGCTTGCATGGGAGACAAAGATTCAGGAATTAATCATGAAGGATTGAGATTGTCTTAGATGACAATTAGGTTTGATTTTCTCATTTTATATGGATCAGTAGAGAGGGTTTGTGAGAGGAGGAGCTCACCTAAAGGGTTCAATGTGATGCTTATAATCACTCTTATTGAATATCATTTTCTTTTAAGGTGGCAGTCACCATATTGTGATAATCTTTTCATTGCTACAATATTAACTATAAATTCATGTGTTTGTCTACAAGAGTTATACTGCTGAGCCAATCCCTATTTGGGAAAGGATCTGAAAATAGTAAGGAAATGGAGAACTCTATTTCATTTCCCCTTAGATTAGATGAAGCAATGCAGCTTTGCCATATACAGGACTTTTTGTTTCAACTGATATAGGCAGTTTTCAGCTTTTGATATCTAGCATTTAAGACTCTCTAACTAAAGCTTCCAATGAAAAACCCAGCACTAAACCTAATACTATGGTTATGCTTGATTGCAAAATATTTTGAAACTAGAGCTAGGTCAGCTGAAGAACTTTGTATCTTCAAAGATCTTTTTATAAGGTAGTGTCTTAAGAAAGTAAAAAAAATAGGGCCTTTGTAAACAGAAAAAAATATGGTGGTCTAGACTAGGACTGTCAGACTCAAAACCCATGGGCCAGATACAGCCCATGGGGTGCTTAGATCTGGCCCATGGCGGTGCCCTAGAAACAACAAAGGACCAGTGTTACCTATGCCAGCAAGAATGGAGCTCAGGGAACCCGGGGGGGCCTCCCTGAACTCCGTTTTCACTGGCAGATGACTGCAGCTGAAAATGGAGCCTCAACAAGTGACATCAAGATGGCCATGCCCAGTCTGGCCATGCCACATACATACACACACACACAAGGTCAAACACAACCCTGATGCAGCCCTCAATGAAATTGAGTTTGACACCTTGTCTAGACTAAATGCGGAGAATGCTTATCCAAAAAGGAAAATGATTCCTTTTCTTTCTGGTACCTTGTAGCTTTTATCTTCCCCAAAACAACTTCTGAGCCACATTGTACTGCTTAGTGCTTATCCTCAGATTTTAATTAAATGTTTTGGCACTCTACTTAGTGGTGTCATAGGAATTGTGGTTTTACCAAAGTTTGTTTTTGAAATTGTACACCTGCCCCTGTGTTTCCTTTATGGGCTTGTCTTAGGTAAGGAATGACACAGCCACATAGGGACACTTAAATTCACTTTAATTGCTAAAAGCAAACAGTGATTGGTGAGAAACTCCAATGGCATGTTGTTTACTCATACAGATTGCTCATTTCAGATCCCAACAGACTGGAGCAGATCCATTACTATCACATTACATAAAAACAGAGACAATGCCCCATCAAAGAGCCACCAGTAAACCTAAGAACATTGTAATAAATATAAGAGAGTATTTTCACAGAAAAGCAAGCTAGATTCAAAGAAGGGTGATCAGCATTTGATCAGTACCTGGTTCTCCATCATTTAATATGTAGTACACTTCTTACCATCAAGCAAAAGTTTGTGGAGGGGCTTACGTTATGACGATACGATGAATGATCTCGGGGCTCCAGGACAGGCGTTGATATCCCCGCAGCTGGACGGTCCATCTGTACCTAAACTGTCCCATAGAGACAGTGATCAAGGAAAGCATATCCTGTTGATCCCAGGAACACTGCAAAAGTCCCTGGTTGATCCAGGAAAAGCTCTCCAATTTGGCTGCGAAGGAAAGTGGCTATTGAAGCTGCTGAAAGGTTGGGACAGCTCCGGAATGGAAGAAGAAGAAGAAAGAAAGTGTGTCAGCTCTGGGTGAGATTTTTTTTTTCTAACAAGAAATAAGAGAACACCCTAAGGGGGGAAAGTTTTTCGAAAATAAAAGACAGAAGAGGAAACAAGTGGTGAAATTGTGCCTGTTGTCAAACTAATTGGAGTTATTTGGTTGAATTTTAATAAGGACTTAACTTTTAACTGGACTGGACTTTACTAAAGTAAAGACAATTTTTAGAATTAACCTTTAACAAAGACTTTGTATTTTTTTTTACTTCTTGTTGGCTTTCTTTTTTCTCCTTAAAGTGGAATTTTTTGTTTAGAAACTTCTTAGACTTTTTTTTAAGGTTTGTTACAGTCTAACAAAGTACTGATAACAAAGTAACTTAAGCAACACTGCCACCTAGAGACTTTAAAATGTTTTTTTAAGGAGTTGAAGATAAATTGCTGGGAATGTTTTCCTAGTCACAGGCTGTTTATATTAAGATAGAGAGTAGAGCACTGAATAAATATTTATGCAGGTGCTTCTCTTGCAAAATAACCTAACAGCTGGAGACTGAAGTTGAAAGAGACAAGATTGCTGTGACCTTGGATTATATATTATTGAAACTTGTTGAAATTTTGATATTGTGCCTTGGACAGTGTATGGTAACTGTAATTTATTTTGTGACTTACTTTTAAATTACAACTGAATCTTTTTCTTTTTTTCTGCTGGTTGGTGGCCATTCTTGGCCTATTTTTTTCTTTTCGTTGGTTTTCTCATTTTAGCCTCATTGTTGGAATATAATCTTTTTGGTTTTTTCTTTTTTCCCTTCAAGACCACTGGTGGGTTTACTTTACTATTTTTCCTCCCTTTTTTATATACATACTATTTTTAAACATGGTGTTTTTATTTTTTTTTAATTTTCACCTTTCTCTCTTCTTCACATTTTTACATCTCAGTCTCCTTTTTTTATTGACTTTTTGTTCTCCTGGTTTTTTGGCTTTTTTTCTTTTCCCTTTATAATTGGATTAAGGTAAAGAAGAATCTGAAGAAAATTGTCCCTGGCATTGTAAGCAGATACTTAGCGACTAGCATTGCAACTAATTAGAGATGAGGAAGATAACTGCTACAGGCTCATCAATCCCTACCTCCTCCTCTCTGGTCAGTGGTCGATGGTCAATTCACACTATGTTACAGGAGAAAGAGAATGAGAGGGAGAGGGAGGAGAAGGAAAAGGAGGTCACATTACAAATGATAATGCAAGCAATACAAGAACAAGGGAAATAATAGAGAAAACAGAGGAGAAACTAGAGAACATACAACAAATGATGAAGAAGAATGAAGAAAGATTTCAAAAGATAGAAGAAAAAGGAGATCAGACAGACAAAAAAAATTGGAGAAATTGATAGCAGGCTGACAGTCATTGAACAGGACAAGGGAAGTGGAATGCTGGTCTGGGAGATGGACAGGGCAGATTTCTATCTCAGATTTTGAACAATTGAGGAAGAAAAGGGAGAAAACTTGCAGAAATAATGATGAAGTTCTGGCAGGAGCCTTGAAGATGTCCAAAGAGAAAATGATGGATGGAATAGATGAAGTGTTCTGAGTGTATACAAGATATGCAGTGAGAAACAAATTACCTAGAGAAGTCCATGTAAGATTTACTAAGAAAACAATCAAAACACAAATATTACAGAATGCAAGGGATGACACATAGAAATATAAAGGAAAGGAGATTACAGTCCTAAAACAAGTACCAAGAAAAGTGAGAGATTTGAGAAGAGATTATCAATTCTTGACAAAAATTTTAATTAAGAAGGGAGTAAATTATAGATGGTTGATTCCAGAAGGTTTAATATTTACTTGGCAAGAGCAAAGACATAGATTGGATTCAATAAAGAAAGCAGAATTATTTTATGGTGAATATTGTAGAGGAAAAGAAGGGGAGAGAATATGAGATGAGGAAATAGTTAAACTCCAAGAAGAGATGAAGTAAGAGATAACAAAAAAAGAGATGAAAAGATATGAGAAGAGGGAGCAGTAGGTGGAAGGGTGGAACTAAAAGAAGCAAGAGAACAAAGAACAACGTGAGCAATAAACCCTACATATAAAGTATAAACAATGGAAGAAAAGAAATTGATTACAATAAATATAAATGGACTGAATCAGCTTTCAAAAGGGAAAAAACATTCCTTAAATAGAAAAATTAAAATTAGACATAATCTGCTTAGAAGAAGTTCACATTAAAAAAACAACATGTTCAAGTATTGAATTATCCTAGAATTGGGAATCTATACACTTCACTGGCACAACAAAATAAAAGAGGAGTGGTTCTATACATTAAAAATACAATCAAAGCTAAATTAATTTTTACAGATAAAGAAGGAAGAATACTGATAGTAGAAATAATTGATAATAATCTAAAGATGCTTTTAGTAGCAATTTATGCACCAAATGAAAAGCAAGATGATTTTATTTAAAAAATTGCATAAGAAAATAATAGAATTGGAATATGATAATATATGCATCTTGGGAGATTTTAATGCAATAGTGGACACAAATTGGATTATAAAACACAGGAAGTTAATAAACAAAATAGAAAGACACTTCCAAAATTCTTCTTCAAGATGGTAGAGAAATTAAGTATTCGAGATATTTGGAGAGAAATGAATGCTAAGAATAGACAATATACATTCTACTCCAACAGACATTTATTATGGTCAAGAATAGATATGATTTGGATATCAACAGAATTAATCTCTAATATACAAGAAGTAAATATGGAAACAAGTACTTGGGTGAACCATAACCCAATATGGTTCAAGTTGCAGGGACAAAGGAAAAGATCAAGATGGACTTTGAATAACTCAATATTGAAGGGAAAAGGTCATTCTGGTTTGGGACTCTTTGGAGACAGACTGAAATCCGTGACTATGCACGGTTTCGATCTGTGTTCAGATCCTCTGTTCACAGAGGAGGAAAACAAAAAGAGGGTGGAATCTGGAAAAATGGAGGATACCACCTGGAGCTAAAAAGTATTAAGAGTGAAAGACTTGAGAAGGATACATCTTAGCTGCAATCCTGTTACAAGATAACAAAGCCCCTCGAAAGAGAAAGTGAGAAAAGAAGCAAGAAACCACTATAGATTATTGTATGATTCCTGGAATTTTGGCAGTGGATCCTAGTGAAAAGGACTAAAATTAATTGGGGGTTGTTTAAAAAATAAAAAACTTTTCAAAATGCCATCACTCCTTGAAGAACTGAAAATGATACTTAAAGAATTTAAAGAAGAAGCACAAATGAAAGGAGAGACGTTTTGCCCCGCATTTCAATTTATGGAAATGGAGATTCTGAAATATCAAAACCAACAAGAAACATTTGCTGAACAAGAAGGGCGGGATGAAGAAGAAGCCATCTTTAATGACCAAGCAGTTTTAAGTGTGGTAAAAAAGAGGAAGGGGGGAAGGGAGTTAAAAAATTAAGATCTGAAGCAATAACCAAAAAAAGTGCAATTTGAAAAGTAATTATAATGCCAGAAAGAAGCAGAAGGGGGGATCTCAGAAGGGAGATTTGGACAGAAAAGGGAACAAAAAAGAGAGGGAAAAGAAGAGGGGGGATGGAAAAGAAAAGAAGCTATAAAGGATTGGAACAAGATAGAAAGGGACAGGAAAAGCATACATGGATTAAAGGTATTAACTTATTTAAGAGACACAGAGACAATGGTTAAAAGTTTAATTTAAAAAGATAATTCTGCAAGGGTACATGGGATAATATTGCTATATTATTAGAAAATGTGTTAGATGTAATGGAATATTTCTTCTTAGTAATTAAATGATGTAAAGAGGATAAGAGAACAAGGTTTTTAATGATTTAAAAATTTAAAAATTTAAAAGAAACATGAAAGGATTTAATGTTTTTTAAATATAGTAATAAGTTAATATGAAATACAGATGATCAGAATGAATGATAATTGATGTTATTTGTTAATAAGATGGATATTAATATTAAAGGTGGAGCTGAATTTGAAATACAAATATGTATTATATATATATATATCTTCTTTTTTTTGTTTCTCGTTAAATAATTTAATGTGTATTTGTAAGGGAATGTACCAAGCAGAATTCGGTTGATAGTTATGTTAGAAAATGATTTGTGACGGTGTACTTTAAGTGTTGAGTAATAATTGAATAGATAATAGTTAAAAGATATAAAGGTGTTATAACTCCAGCTTTAGCAATTACAGGCCAAAATATGTATAAGGAAAAAGAGTATGAAATTGTAAACAGGACAGAAAGTGTTAAAATATTAAATGGAAAGATATGGAAAACTAGAAAAAGAAATGCAATTGAAATTAGAAAAGAATGGAATAATTAAAAATAAGATTGTAGAAAGTAGAGAAATGGAAAAGCTATGGAAAAAAATCGTGAAAATGGATATGAGATATGGATTAGAATACATAAGATGAATATGTAACTGAATTTATGTTGGTATGGAGAAGTGACAACCTGGGAGCACACTGTTCTCAAAAAAAGATGTTTTATGTTCTTTATGTATCTGTTTGTCTATGTCTGTTTTCAAAAAAAAAATTTAAAAAATATTGAAGGAAAAAGAATTTATACAAAATATGGAAAAAGAATTGGCTTTTTTCTTTAAAGAAAACAATAAGGAGGTAACTTCATTGCAAAATCTATGGGATACCATGAAGGCCTATGTGAGAGGTTTGATTATAAATTATACAAGAAGAGGGAATATCAAAAAAAGACAAACACAACAAATATTAGAGGAAGACTACAAGAAACTCGAGAAAGAACTACAAAAGTATCCACAAAAGAAAGATATTAAAAGTCAAATGGAAATAGTTAAACATAAAATGGGGTTGATGGAAAAAGAGGAACTAGCACAAAAAATCAGGAGAACTAAACAGAATTTCTTTGAAAATGCAAACAAACCAAGCAGATGGCTGGCATATAAATTGAAAAAGGAGAGAGAAACAAAAAAGATAATACAATTAATAGATGAGCATGGCATGGTTTGTAATGGATATGAAGAAAAAAAAGAAATAGTACAGAAGTATTATGAGAAATTATATGATCAAGAGAATATCGAAGAAGAAAAAGTTAAATAATACTTGCAAAAAGCAGAATTACCCCAAATACCTTATGATACTAAGATAATGCTGGAAGGGAAAATAATAATGATGGAACTAACAGAGGCAATAAACAGACAAAATATCAGAAAGGCTCCAGGCCCAGATGGACTACCTGTAGAATTCTACAAGAATTACAGGAATCTTTAAACATTACAATGCTTGAAGTAATGAATGAGGTTTTGTCAAAAACCAAAATACCATGGACAGAGGCTTATATTACTCTTATACCAAAAGAGGATACTGATTTACAACAAATAAAAAACTATAGACCTATATCCCTGCTGAATGCAGACTATAAAATATTTCCCTCAATAATGGTAGAAAGGCTTAAAAGATACTTGAATCACTTTATACATTCTGATCAAAATGGATTTCTGCTTAAGAGACAAATAAAAGACAACATGAGAATAATTTTGAATACATTGGAATACTATGAAACACACCCAGAGAAGCAAATGGCCTTGATATTTTTAGATGCACAGAAAGCCTTCAACAATGTAAATTGGTGATTTATGTTATTGCAAATGGAAGAAATGGGCTTTGGAGAAATATTCATTAAGGCAATTGAGGCAATATACCATAAATAATCTGCAAAAGTAATGATAAATGGAGATTTGACAGACAATATTAATATTAAAAGGGAATTAGACAAGGATGTCCTCTGTCATCACTGTTATTTGCATTGACTTTGGAAGTATTAAATAGAAATATTAGGGAAAATAGACAAATAAAGGGAATGAAAATAAAAAAGGAGGAATACAAATTACAAGCATTTGCAGATGATCTGGTCTTCATATTGGAAGAACCATTAGAAACAGCATCTAAATTAATAGAAAAGATCAAAGAATATAGAGAGGTAGCAGGATTAAAAATAAATAAAGATAAAACTAAGATTTTAGTCAAGAATATGACAGAAAAACAAAGGAAAGAATTGACAGATAGACTGAATATCCAGATCACAAACAAAGTAAAATACTTGGGAATACAGTTAACAGCAAGATGCGGAACATTAAAGGAGGATAATTATTATAAATTAAAACAACAGATTACGACAGATTTGAAAAAATGGGAAAATTACAATTAGTCTAATAGGGAGAATATCTACAATCAAAATGAACATATTAGCAAAAATATATTTGTTTCAGATGATTCCAATCAAATTAGGGAAATAATATTTTGAGGATTTAAAATAATGTTGAAATATATATGGCAGGCAAAGAAGGCAAGAATTAAATTAAAATTGTTACAGCATTGTTACAAATTGTTACTAGAATGAGAGGAGGTTTTGGACTACCCAATTGGGAATTATACTACCAGGCAGTAACACTGATGTGGGTGAAAGAATGGATTGTTTTGAGAAATACTAGATTGTTAACACTGGAAGACCATGGTATGCAATTGGGGTGGCATGCATTTTTATGGTATAAGGAAAGTAAAGCACATGGATATTTTAGGAGACATTATATTTGAGATGCTTTATTGTCAACATGGGAGAAAATAAGGAAACAATATTATATGAAAATACCAGTCTGGTTATCATCTATAGAGGCATTCGTGTATCCAATTGTTTTTAAAATGGAACACATAGTTAGATATAGTGAAATACTAAATGAAAAGGATGAACTCAAAACATAGCAAGAATTTGATGAACAGGAGATAAAGATGAATTGGTATTCATATGTGCAAATACATTCTAGATATGATAAAGACAGTAAGACAGAAGGGTTTTACAAAGAACTTACTGAATTAGATAAAATTTTAACAGGTACTGAGGAGAGAATGATTTAAAAAATTATATGGCTATTTACTTGGAGTGTAATTAGAAGAACAAGTTAAAGAAACAATGATTGCTTGGGGAAAAAAATTCGGATATGGGATAGATCTAGAAAAATGGCAGAAACTATGGACTCAAAATTATAAATTAGCAATGTCGACAGCATATAAAGAGAATTTGTATAAGATGTTTTACAGGTGGTTTTACAGAATAGCAAGGATGTTCAAGGACAAATCGGTGAAATGTTGGAAATGTCAAGAAATACCTGGATCATATTACCATATGTGGTGGACGTGTGTGGAAGCTAAAGGATACTGGACTAAAATTCACACATGGCTGCAAAAAATGACAAAACAGCATATAGATTTGAAATCAGAGATATTTTTATTGGGAATCATACCTGAAGGATACAACAGAGAATTGACATATTTGATTATTAATGTTTTAACTGCAGCTATTTGCTCAAAATTGGAAAAATGAAAAAAATTTGACAGAGGAGGTGATTAAGAAAATAACGGAATGTGCAGAGATGAGTAGATTAACATTAGGAATTAGAAAGCAAGAAGAAAAAGAATATTATAAAATGTGGGATTTATTTTATCAATGGCTAGATAGAAAAACAGGAAAATGAAATATAATATAAATATAATACAATAGTAAATAAAATACAATAGTAATGATATGTTATAATTGTTTATTATGGAATGGATTATAATATGAATTAAAATCAGTAAGAACTGAGATTTGCTCTAAAAGGATAATGCGGATTTGAAATTAAAGTCTAATCATGATGTAATAATAATATAACATGACATGGAAAGTTGATTAATATAATTTGAATGTAAACTTAAATCTAAGAAAAAACATTATATAGACATTATGCACAAGAAATATATATCAACCGACACACTGTACAATTGAAATAAGGTTTTTATTTGTTGTTTTATGTTTATGTTTGTTGTTAAAAAATTTTTAAAAAAAATTACAAAAATAAAAAATAAAAAGTTTATGGTGCAGTTATCAATTTAAGGGTCACTTTCAGTTTGACCCATAAACAGGTTTAGAGGGAAAATACTTACTGTCTCCTCCCTAAACATAAAACTACC
Organism: Naja naja; assembly: GCA_009733165.1. Classification (NCBI taxonomy): domain Eukaryota; kingdom Metazoa; phylum Chordata; class Lepidosauria; order Squamata; family Elapidae; genus Naja; species Naja naja. The sequence goes on from CM019148.1 coordinate 291,146,629, forward strand.
TGAAATTCATTACAAGGCTCCTGAAATACTTCAGAGCATATTTTTTCCTCTCCTCTTTAATTCCTATTCAACAAGAGAGAAAACAAAGATGCACATTGGTACACTGCCTTTTTCCATTGCTACTATATATATCACATTACCACCTTTATCAAAACTAGAATTTTAACTTTGCATGGGGACCAATACATCTCTTTCAATTATTTGGTATATATATTAGAATGGCATCTTCTCTCAATCTCAGGTGACTGCTAGCATCTACTAAAAAAAGAAAACTCTAGTCATCAAGCATAACAAAGCAAAAGTTGTTATATTCTGCAGAAGATCTGCTATTTGATTCCTTGAAAACTGGTTCTTGGATATATATATACCAGTTCATCCAATACATTCAAAAATCCAGATGTTTGCTTTTAAGTTTCAGCAGTTCAGAACAAACAATTATGGAGTCCATCAACATCTAATAACACTGTAATGCTATTCTGCATTATACAAATCACAATGATAATAAAAAATATATACTAATTAAAGTTTCTGAGCCTTTTGGTTATTGCACCCAGAACTGATCTGCATTTGATTATTCCTGATAAGGTCCAAACCAAAAGTTTACGAACTCTACTGGAAATCCTCCAGTGGGTTCCCAACTCATTGGAACCCAGTTTAATTTCCATAGAGCAAATATGCAGCTTTGCTACTAAACTTTCGGCTTAAATTAATTTTCATTCAGAACTTTCTTGCTTCCTTGACTTAACAGGATAATTTCAAATTATCACGGATGACAGATATTAATTTCTACCAAAAATTGGGCAGCATATCTGCTCAATATCTCATTTCAACTACTTTTAAGAGAGCTTTGTTTAAGTTGGCAGCCCTTTGTAATAAGTCAAATCAGGAAACAGACACCACAATAAAATCCTAGATACTAATTTTCTAGTACTATTTTATTCTATTCATGTGAGCTATAGTAACAAAATGTTTAATACCCAACAATATTTGGGGTCTTTAATACCCAACAATATTTGAGAACCTGGGGGTCCTCCTGGATGCACGGCTCTGGTTGGAGGAGCAGGTGGGAGCCGTCACCAGGGGGGCTTTTGCCCAGGTCCGGCTGGTTCTCCAGCTTCGCCCATTTCTGGACCGCGATGCCCTGCGTACGGTCACTCATGCCCTTGTTACCGCGACTTCGACTACTGCAACGCTCTCTATTTAGGACTGCCCTTGCATACCATCCGGAGACTGCAACTGGTGCAAAATGCGGCGGCGCGGGTGGTGATGGGAGTTTCCCGGTTCTCCCATGTTGCCCCCCTCCTGTGCGGCCTGCATTGGTTGCCAGTTGCGCTCCGGGTGAGATTCAAGGTTTTAACCTTAACATACAAAGTCCTTCATGACATGGGTCCTCATTATTTAAGGGAGCAACTACTGCCGACATCGAATACTAACTGCCCTGTGCGAACCCATAGACAGGGGTTGGGGTCCCGTCAGCCGGGCTGGCAGTCCCCCGACGACGGGCCTATTCTGTCGCGGTCCCTGACCTCTGGAATCAACTTCCCTTGGAGCTCCGCCTGGCCCCTGACCTCCGCACCTTCCGTCGCGATCTGAAGACCTGGTTGTTCAATCAACCCGGGCTGTGACCCTGGGGTGGGGTGGTTTTTAGGGTTTTAATTTTGGGATTTTAGTGTTAATTCGGTTTATTTGTTTAATCTGGTTTTTACTTAATTTATTGTTGTGTTGTTTTTAATTTGTAAGCCGCGCCGAGTCCTTCGGGAGAGGGGGCGGCATATAAGTCGAATAAATAAATAAATAAATAAATAAATAAATAAATAAATAAATATTTTCCATCCTCCCTTTTATATTAAAGAGAGTTCAGATAAAGGCTGTTTATGTTTCTTTTTAATATTCACATCTTTTCCTGGCTTCAAATCATACTGTATTTTGCTAATGGTTATATTCCTTCTCTGTATAAGTTGACACATATTTATGCTTTTTAGGTCAGGTCTACTGCCATTTACTATGCTAATAATTTGTGCCCAATTCACAAGAAACTCTACTTTGGATAGATTTGTCATGTGGTCATCATCACAGATTCAATTACATTCCTTGGCAAGAGACCTTTACCTGTGTCCAAAACAAGAAGTTGAATGTGTTGTGCATATACATCTTTATTCTCTCTTTTATATGACCTGCTGGAAGATCCAATAATGTCTTTCTTATTCAACTATAATGGAAGTTCAGAAGAGAAAATTGTTATTTTCATATTTGCTGACAGGTCGATGGCAATTTCAGAAAAGTTGTGAAATTCTATTCAATTGCTATTGTCTGTTCCATATTATAGTTCTTGTTGTTCATTATACTGTCTGTGTTCAGGTTTTGTGTTAGTGCATTTTTCTGACCTTTGACCATAAATAAACGTGAAGTTGGCCACGGAATGTCCCTGCCTGAATATGTTTCTGTGTCATCATCAGGTGAAATAGGACTTAAATTAGTTTGAACTAGTGAAAGATGAAGGAATCCAGTTCAATTTATTACCCAACTTAACATATTCACAGAGAGCTTCAGAGAATGTACGTTATGGAGGAAAGATGCAATAGCTATGTTTGTTTAGTAGTAACAAAGAGAACATGAAACAACTGAGTTTTCCTTTTGTGTAATAAATACTGGGGTCTATTCTTAAGTGGTATGGCTCCCCCGACGAGGATTCTGTGTGTCTGTTGAATCAACTTCTTGAACCTCCCTCACTTCCACCGATCTGAACCGGGCTGTGACCCTGGGGTGGGGTGGTTTTAGGGTTTTAATTTTGGGATTTTAGTGTTAATTCTTTTATTTGTTTAATCTGGTTTTTACTTAATTTATTGTTGTGTTGTTTTTATTTGTAAGCCGCCCGAGTCCTTCGAGAGGGGCGCATATAAGTCGAATAAATAAATAAATAAATAAATAAATAAATAAATAAATAAATAAATTTTCCATCCTCCCTTTATATTAAAGAGAGTTCAGATAAAGGCTGTTTATGTTTCTTTTAATATTCACATCTTTTCCTGGCTTCAAATCATACTGTATTTTGCTAATGGTTATATTCCTTCTCTGTATAAGTTGACACATATTTATGCTTTTAGGTCAGGTCTACTGCCATTTACTATGCTAATAATTTGTGCCCAATTCACAAGAAACTCTACTTTGGATAGATTTGTCATGTGGTCATCACCACAGATTCAATTACATTCCTTGGCAAGAGACCTTTACCTGTGTCCAAAACAAGAAGTTGAATGTGTTGTGCATATACATTTTTATTCTCTCTTTTATATGACCTGCTGGAAGATCCAATAATGTCTTTCTTATTCAACTATAATGGAAGTTCAGAAGAGAAAATTGTTATTTTCATATTTGCTGACAGGTCGATGGCAATTTCCAGAAAAGTTGTGAAATTCTATTCAATTGCTATTGTCTGTTCCATATTATAGTTCTTGTTGTTCATTATACTGTCTGTGTTCAGGTTTTGTGTTAGTGCATTTTTTCTGACCTTTGACCATAAATAAACGTTTGGAAGTTGGCCACGGAATGTCCCTGCCTGAATATGTTTCTGTGTCATCATCAGGTGAAATAGGACTTAAATTAGTTTGAACTAGTGAAAGATGAAGGAATCCAGTCTCCAATTTATTACCCAATTCTCTATTACATATTCACAGAGAGCTTGGGGCAGAGAATGTACGTTATGGAGGAAAGATGCAATAGCTATGTTTGTTTAGTAGTAACAAAGAGAACATGCAAAAACAACTGAGTTTTCAGCTTTTGTGTAATAAATACTGGGGTCTATTCTTAAGTGGTATTTTAAAGGAATCCAGCCCTGTTTAATGAGGCAGTTGCTAGTGCAATGTCTGTTGTAAGTCAACTTCCTGAATTCTTGTTCTTGCTGGCCCTTACTTCCACCAGATACTGAATCAAACATAATGGCCAGGTTCTTTTATTTAGCTGTTTCTTGCCTGAGTGAAGAGTCCTGTCTTCACCATTCTTTTACACAACAGCAGAGTGGGGATTGTTTGCATTTCAGGAGAATCTTCTTCCAGGGGACAGGCACTGCTACAGAGAAGGCATGCATCTGGGGTCCTGAGAAATGGCATTGTTTAATCAAAGAAACCCTGCAGGCAGATGTTATGGAAGAGTCATGGTCCTTTAAATAACCAAGCTTTGTGTCGTGTAGGATTTTAAAGTTAATTGTGCAAAGACCTTCCTAACCATAACTAATACTTTCATAGTACTGCCATGATCAGATTGCATTACTTCAGATTTGGAAAGCCCAGCCTGAAAAAAAAAATCGGAGCTTACACAAAAGGTTCATTTAGAAAATCATTGTATTCCTGTAATTCACTATGGAGGATAGAAATGCATGTCTTCTAAATTACATATTTTCTTGGGTAAAAGCATAATTTTGGAACACTGAAACTGCAAATTAGGTTTGTTGAAAAAATAATATTATTCTTATTATTTGCCAGCTGAGAGATGGGCAACTTCATTGTGCAACTACATATAATAAATATTTCACTGAGAACATCTCACTATCCAAAAAAAATATTTCTCCCAACAAACATATGCACCTATATACACAGCATAATGTTCATACTGCTTGTTAAAGAATTATGTTTATTTTTTCAACAATTATTTATGCTTTAAAGTTTGATATAACTGAAATTGAATTGATACCCCAAGACTTTCTTTCTACCTCAGAATTGCCTAGCTGTTTACAAAATGTGTATTCTGACAAATACTAGCCTACTGACATTATTAGATAACAGAATAATAGAGTGGGAAGAGACCTTTGAGTCTTCTAGTCCAACCCCCTGCTCAAGCAGGAAACATTATACCATTCCAGAAAAAAATAGTGTCCAATCGCTTCTTAACTTCCAGTGTTGGAACACCCACAATTTCTGGAGGCAAGTCATTGCACTGATTAATTGTTCTCACTGTCAGGAAATTTCTCCTTAGTTTTAGGTTGGTCCTCTCCTCTATTAGTTCCATCCATTGCTTCTTTCCTGCCCTCAGGTGCTTTAGAGAATAGATTGACCCCCTCCCCTCTTCTTTGTGGCAGTCCCTTAGATATTGGAATACTGATATCATGTCAACCCTAGTCTTTCTTTTCATTAAACTAGACATACCCAATTCCTGCAACTGATCTTCATATGTTCCAATCTCTGAATCATCCTTGTTGCTCATTTCTACAGGCTTTCTAGATCTCAATATCTTTTTATATCATGGCAACCAAAACTGGATGCAATATTCCAAGTTTCATCTTACCAAGCCACTATATAGTGGTATTATATGAGCCACAGTGGTGCAGTGGTTAGAGTGCAGTACTGCAGGCTACTTCTGCTGACTGCTGGTTGACTGCTATTTGGCAGTTCAAATCTCACCAAGCTCAAGGTTGACTTAGACTTCCATCCTTCTGAGGAGGGTAAAATGAGGACCCAGATTATTGGGGGCAATATGCTGACTCTGTAAACCACTTAGAGAGGGCTGTAAAGCACTGTAAAGCAGTATATAAGTCTAAGTGCTATTGCTATTAACACTTTAGGTGATCTTGGTCCTTTCCCTCTGTTAATGCAGCCTAGGACTTCTGTTGGCTTTTTGGCAGCTGCAGCACAATGCTGACTCCTATTCAAGTGATTGTCCACTAGGACTCCAAGATCAGTTATTATATATCTGTGTGTTTGGTTTTTCTTGCCTAAATGTAGAACTTATTTTCTGACCATTGAATTTCATTTTGTTAGATAGGGACCAGATTCAAGTCAAAATTGTTCTGTCAATCTTCAAGACTGTTGGCTATTCTTGCCAGCTTGGTGTCATCTTCGAATCTGACAATTTCCTCTTCTATCCTCTCATCTAAATCATTGATGAAGTTATTGAAGAGTACTGGGACTAAGACAGAGCCTTGAAGTACCCCACTGAATACCTCCTTCCTTGTAGATGCAATTCCATTAAGGACTACACATTGAGTAAGGTTGATCAGCCAGTTACAAATCTATCTGGTGGTAATGCTGTCTAATCCACGTTTTTCTATCTTATCAAGTAGTAGATTGTCATCTACTTTAGCAAATGCCTTACTGAGTAAGTATATTATATCTATCACATTTCACTGGTCCACTAATTTTGTCATTTTGCAATAAGATTTGTCTGGCTTGATCTTTTTTGACAAACCCATGTTGGCTTCTGGTTATGACTTTGTTTGCCTCTAGGTGTTTGCAGATTTGGTGCTTAATTATCTTTTCCAGAATCTTTCCAGGTATTGATGTAGGTCTGTAGTTTCCTGGATCCATTCTTTTCCTTTTTTGAAGATGGGAAAAACTATTGAAAAGCAGTTATTTTTATACTTACTTCTTCATTTTCTTCCTTATCTCCATGGAGGCATTGACTTAGCCAGGTTTCTCTAATAACTTCGCAGCTGAATGAATTGGAAATGACTCCTCTCCCATTCTAAGCCAACATTCCAATAGATGCACACAATATGCTGTAGCCAGTAGGTTCCCATTTTTAAATGGCAAAATAGATATCCTTTTTAGCAAAGGTGAACCACAATCCCTTATTGAATCTCCAAAGCTCCCCAGGTTTACAACACTGAAATTCAATAGCAAAAACAAAACTGGCAGGACTTTTTCAGCATCTTTAATTTAACAGGTTACAGATGTTGAGTTTCTAATCTTACTTTAGGTATTAAAGCCAATTGGGTGACTTTCAGCCAGTTCAATCAAGCAGTCAATCAGTTTATTACAGTCTTAGACCAGAGACCAGAACAAATGAAAATGCTCAGTAAATATACAATTAAAAATTCTAGTATAAAATAATAAATAACAGCTAAAAATGATAATAAAATCCAGTCTGTCAATTATACATGGTCTAACTATACTAAAATTACAATCCGTAAACTTTGTGGCCCGTTGTAGGTTCAACGCTAAAAGGGAAAAGACTAAGCAGTACAAAGGGTTTGCCACATTTGTTATATAACACAATTATGGTGGAGAAGACAGGTGTTTGCAATGAATCACCAGTGCTGCTGCACAGAATCTGGCCACCTGTGCTGTAGTTATGGACTGTTCATCCTTAAGCAGCCACTGAAGATAGGTAGTATCGGAGCAGCCAGGATACCTAGCAGTTATTGGCAGAATATGTTTTTTTCCTAATCTCTGTGTAAAAGGAACATTTAAGGAGCATGTGATCCACAGTCTCTACCTCTTCTGAGCTGCAGGAATAGAGTCTTTCTGTCAATGGTATCCATTTATGTTATGTATGTAGGTTTGAAGTCATTGGTTTAGTTTGAACTGTTCTTGTAAAATGTTGGAAATGATTGGTTTAAAAAGTGCGGGAAAACCCTGCACTCTGATTGGCTGGCAACTGCAGCTGCTGGCTATAAGTAGCAGCCACAGCCCAGCCAAATTGGGTCCGTTCTGAGCTGTAGTCACTAATAAACTAAGAGCTTGAAGCACTCCGCGTCTGTCTCTTCATGCAAACTTAACACTGGCGACGAAGGTGGGATTCCCCTGAAGAAGACGGCAAAGCGGAACAGAAGGAGAGCGAGATGGCTGCACTGAACACCCCCCCAGCCCCATTCGATCCAACGGCAGAAGGCTGGGAGTCGTATGCAGATCGTTTCCAAATGTATCTGGAGGGAAATGATCTTGCCGACATTTCTGAGAAGCGGAAGAGGGTGGTCTTTCTCACGCACTGCGGTCCGGCAGTTTTCAAGATGGCGAAGGCATTGGTGGGAGCTGCAGACGTGAAGGTAATGGACTGGCCTGACTTAGAAAAACTGTTAAGAGCCCATTACGTGCCACAAGTATCGTGCCTCATTAAGAGACACAAGTTTTACCGTCGTGATCAAGGGGAAAGCGAAAACGTAAACGACTTCGTGGCAAGTTTAAGAGACATTGGGGGTGCATGCGAATTTAACAATTTAGAAGAGGCCATGTGCGATCGATTTGTTCTGGGCCTTAAAGACAAGGTGCTACAGAGCAAGTTATTACTGAAACATGATCATGCTGAAGGAAGCAATAGAAGAGGCCTCTTCAGCAGAAGCTACCAAGTCCTCAGCAACAGCCATGAAGAAAATCAACAAGGCCACAAGCCATCCTGATGTGGAAAAGTCCACAACAACTCATTGTGAGCAAATAGATTCTGAGTCAGACTGTAGTGAGGTGGAGGAAGGAATTTACAGACTCAGAATGGAGCGGAAAAAGAAAGACCTGGGAAGAAAGAGGCAAGATTTCTACTGCAGAGGTTGTGGGGGAAGCTACCCCCACACTGAATGCAAGTTTTTAGACACCATTTGCCTCTGTTGTGATAAAAGAGGACACCTAGCAAGAGTCTGCAAATCATCCAGAACTCCACCCAACAGAAGAAAGTTTGCTACAAGCAAAGACAAAGAATTCAGGCCCAACAATCTCAGTGAGAAAATGGGGCACAGCACAGAAGCAAATGGGAAGAATGAAACTCATCAAACAGTAACTATTGGTCATTCATCACCTTTAAGAAGCAGAAAAGTGCATGTCAAGGTACTTATTGAAGGAAGGCTTTGCCAAATGGAAGTGGACTCAGGCTCATACCTATCTATGGTGTCATGGGACACTATTCACAGACTTCTTCCCAACATCCAGAAGAAGCACTTCAAGAAGCAAGCATTGACTCTTAAAGACTACCAAGGGAAAAGATTCCAGTAGTTGGAACAAGAGAATTCAATGTGAAATTCAAGGGCCACACCAAATGCCTACCACTGACCATCGTGGACAAGGACCGCCCAAGTCTGCTGGGCCTTGAGTGGTTCAACCCGCTGGGCATCGAGGTGACTGGCATCAATCACGTGAGCAACACTGAGTGGGAAGAGTCCTTGAAGTCTGAGTTTCCAGAGGTCTTCAGCGACGGATTAGGCAAGTACTTGGGGACCCCCATCACATTTAACCTAGATCCCAAGGTACAACCAATCCGTTTAAAACCCAGAAGGGTCCCATTTGCCTTAAAGGAAAAAATTGATGCAGAATTAGATAAACTAATAGCTCAAGGAGTTTTAGAACCCACTGACCACTCCAGGTGGGAGGCACCCATAGTCACACCAGTCAAGGCTGATGGGTCTATGAGAATCTGCAGAGACTACAAGGGGACATTGAACCATGCGCTACAACAGAGCGCATATCCAGTTCCAGTAGTGCATCATTTATTACACTCTCTTGGAGGGGGCACAGTTTTTGCCAAGTTGGACCTGGCACAGGCATATCAACAGTTAACAGTTGATGATGCCACTGCTGAAGCCCAAACCATTGTGACCCATAGAGGTGCCTTCAAATGCAAAAGATTGCAATTTGGAGTAAGCATGGCACCAGGCATCTTCCAAAGCCTTATGGAAACAATGTTACAAGGGTTGCCAGGAGTGGTGCCCTATTTTGATGATGTTTTAATTTCTGCTGAAAATGACACTCAATTACATGAGAGACTCAGGGAAGTCTTAACTAGATTCAAAAAAGCAGGGTTAAAAGTCAAAGAAGAAAAATGCACACTTAGAACAGATAAAGTGGAATTCTTGGGTTACATGATTGATAAACATGGCATCCACCCACAGAGGCAAAGGTTCAGGCAATCAAAGAAGCCCCCAGGCCAAAATGCAAAACAGATTTGCAAGCATTCTTGGGACTCATTAACTTCTATCATATGTTTCTACCTCAGAAGGCAACCATTGCAGAACCCCTACATAGGTTGCTGGACAAAAAATCTGCTTGGGTCTGGGGGAGGAAGGAACAAGCTGCATTTAACAATATCAAGAGACAAATCACGTCTGATGCTGTGCTGATACAGTTCTCTGAGAATCTTCCTGTTGTTCTGACTTGTGATGCCTCCCCTTTTGGAGTGGGGGGGGTTGAGCCACATGCTTCCCAGCGGGAGGGAAGACCCTATTGCATTTTACTCTCGCACTTTGACTAAAGCAGAGAGAAATTACAGCCAACTGGACAAGGAAGCCTTGGCAATTGTTGCAGCTGTCAAGAAATTCCATGAGTATTTATATGGGAGAACATTTACTATTGTCACAGATCACAAACCTCTGTTAGGCATTGTGGCAGGGGACAAACCAACGCCCACGATCCTGTCACCAAGAATGCTGAGATGGACTGAATTTCTTGCTGCTTATTCATACAAACTGATCCACAGACCTGGTAAAGACATTGGGCATGCAGATGCTTTGAGTCGCTGCCCACTGCCCATATCGAGGACCCTGTTCCTGAGACTCACACCTTTTTTCTAGAAACTGTTGCCAAACTTCCAGTACATGCTGCTCAAATTGCCAGAGAGACTGCCAAAGACACTTTATTGGCTCCTGTCATAGGCTGGATTAAGAAAGGTTAGCCACTTCAAGATCTACCTCAACTCACCCAACCTTTTAAATCCAGGCAAACTGAGTTATCTGTATTAAGAGGATGCATTTTGTGGGGTAACAGGGTGGTTATTCCTGCAAAACTACAAAAAGAGGTTTTGGAAATGTTACATGAGGGTCATCCGGGAATTGTCAGAATGAAGGGATTGGCCAGGAGTTATGTATGGTGGCCAGGTATTGACAAAATGGTTGAAAACTGGGTTGCATCTTGTCCCAACTGTCAGGAAGTCAGGCCTGCTCCACCTCTCGCCCCCAAACAGGAATGGGAATGTCCTAGGGGCCCATGGTCCAGGATTCACATTGATTTTGCTGGCCCTACCAGAGCGCACACTTTCCTTATTATAGTTGATGCATATTCCAAATGGCTAGAGGTTATCCCTATGGCATCCACCACAACTGAAGCTGTCATCAAACAGCTTAAAAAGCTTTTTGTAACTCACGGGTTACCTGATGTGCTTGTTTCTGACAATGGCCCTCAATTTACATCCAACCTTTTTGAATCATATATAGCACAACAGGGTATCAGACATGCCCTGACAGCCCCTGGGCATCCTTCGGCTAATGGCCGGGCTGAACGTATGGTACGATTTACCAAGGAAAAACTTCAGCAATTGGGTCCAGGGGATATCATTGAGAGAGTTGAAAAACTTCTCAGTGTTCAGCATGTCACTCCCAACCCCTCAACTAATTTAACCGCAGCTGAATTGTTGATAGGTAGGAAACTCAGGTCTCCCCTTGACTGCCTTCATCCCACTTACGCACCCAATGCACCACTAGATTCCACTAGTAAAATTTGCACTTTCACTGTGGGTGATTCTGTTTATGCTAAGAATCTCATGGGTGAACCATTATGGATTCCTGCTGAGATAACCCAAATCACAGGTCCCAGGTCTTACAGGGTACAAACGGAGGATGGTGCCCTCTGGAGCAGGCACATTGATCAGTTAAGATCCAGATTGCCTCAGGAGCGCTTTTGCTCCTCTCTGGTTCCCACACCTACTGCCTCTTCTAGGGGAAGGGAGGATTATGAGAGTAATCAGCAAGTAAGAATCAACCCCATGTGTAACGAGCTAACACGACAGGAACCATCCCAAAACCTGTCACAATACCAACAACCATTTTCACAAATGGAAGATTGCACATCACTACCTGATTTAGGTGCTGACATTGGGCTGGAGATGGATTGGGAGGAGAGACCAGGTTGTAGTAACCAAACAGGTTCTACCATTACTATAAGTCCAAGTAAGGAAATGTCAACAGACACATTTCCTCTCTCACAAGGTGAGAGAACCTTAAAACATCTGAACCACGTAGGTCTCAATGTACATGTAAGAGCCCCACCTATTTAAAAGAATACATTAGATAGGTTGGGGTTTGAGTATGGACTGAACCTAGTGGGGAGGGGTGTTATGTATGTAGGTTTGAAGTCATTGGTTTAGTTTGAGCTGTTCTTGTAAAATGTTGGAAATGATTGGTTTAAAAAGTGCGGGAAAACCCTGCACTCTGATTGGCTGGCAACTGCGGCTGCTGGCTATAAGTAGCAGCTGCAGCCCAGCCAAATTGGGTCCGTTCTGAGCTGTAGTCACTAATAAACTAAGAGCTTGAAGCACTCCGTGTCTGTCTCTTCATGCAAACTTAACATTTTATACTTGCCATACAGGACAGCCGATGGAAGCACAGCATGGCACTGTGTGAGCAAAAATGCTTTCCGGTGGTTTCAGTCAGTTACTCTCTCTCAGCCCAACTTATCTTGCAGTGTTGTTGTGGGATGAAATAAACAAGGAAGAATGATTAGATATATTCACCACCTCTAGGCTTTTTAAATAAAAATAATAAAGGCATTTTTTTTAAAAAAATAGTCACATTAACCCTCTGAAGAGCTTAACACCCCTATTTTTTGTGTGAACTAAACTCTATCTCTTTCTCTGCCTCCCTCTCCAAAATGAACATTTGTGCTTTATCATAAAGATCAGGTGTATCCAACCTGCAGCCCACGGACCCCATGCAGCTCTGGACAGCTAGTAAAGTAGTCTTATAAGATTTATATTAAAAAATAAGTTATTATTTATATACATTAGCTATATTCTATATTTTTATGTTGCCAAGACAATTCCTCTTCACTCAATATAGCCTAGGCAAGCTAAAAGGTTGGACATCCATGATATAGGTATTTTTTAAAAAAAGAATAGAAAGGCATGCTTCATTAACAAAACAAGAGGAACCTTGTTCCCATCATGTAGTAAGGCTCCTGTATATCTTTCTATTGCAAAGGTACAATTTTTCACTACTGCTTCCTGAAAGCAGAATTAAGCATGAGCATGGTTCTAAATTAAAAACTGCTTTTGTGGTTGTCCAAAATGTATTATTAGTAGTATGACTGCAACTTTTGGAATCAGTAAAAGTTCTTGGGACCATTTTTATTTTTTTCTAAAAAAAGTTTCTAGTAGAGAAAACAGAATGCAGATTCAATGGGAAAGAAAGAGAAACTTTTGTATTCATGGTTCAAGTCAGACAGTAGATAAAAAAATTAGAAAGAAAGAATCTCCAGCGATAGTTGATAGCCTTTAAAATATTGCTTGAATTAATGTTCTCAGTTTCCATTTCATGAAAAATGGAATGCTAGAGCCTCAAAGTGATAAAATGAAATCTTTATATCTCTTGGTGGAATCATTAGTTTTTGGTATCTGCTGCACATATAAGAATGAATCATTACTTTTAAGTTAATATTAAGGTAATCAACAAGAAGTTGATTGAAAAAGTTGTAACAGGCAAGCAAAAGTCCTCAAAGGCAATAAAGAGAGTTTAAAGAGACTGAAGGAAAGGTAATGGGGTCAGTTTTATCATTATCAACAGGAAGTAATTCCACAGATAATGTGGCCCTTTTTACCTCTAAAGCTGCAGATAGAATGTATCTAGTGCTAACTCTTCTCTAGTGAATCTCTGGAAAAGCCTCATAGCTTATTAGAATATTTGAGCCCTATATTTACCAGCCTCTCTCATGTAAATAAATCATGAAATCCCAATTTTGCATTGGCAAATGGAAAGTTCTTTTCTTTTTCCATATGTTGAGGCCTGCGTATTAGCTTCCTCTGTAGGAAAATAATTGGTATTTACATTTTCATCCAGACATTTTTAATTAGACTTTTTAAAAAGAAAAAAGTTGAACATATAATCATGACATTTTTTTTATCCTTTTCTCAATTTCTCTTTGAATAATTACTTGGAGATTACAAGTTAACAGAAAATATTATGCACTGATAGAATGCCAGGAGAAAATTATCTAGTTCTGACCATCTTCCTGTCAACCCTGAAGCTGGCCTGTCTGAAACCATCTTGGGACTTCAGTGCTGCCACACTAGAGCTGCTGAGGGATAGGTAAAGGGGATTAGAGAGAGCTGGAATTGTGTAGTCAAAATAAAATACTTTCTCTTGGGAATCAAAGACGTTCTCACACCTGGCCAGAGGAAAGAGGAGTGATGTCACAAGATCAGTGTATGCTGCCTTGTTTGGACCATGTGACTGATTGTTTGGGATTGGGGGGGAACTTTCACTTTTAATTAAATGAAAACCAAGGGGCCCCTCAGAGTCCATTTTCACCAGATATGTGCCAATATGATATTTCCAATAAAGCTATTCTTTGAGGAATCTACCTGCCTTGGAGTTTTGCTTGCAGTGGGTCTATTACTTGGAGCCCTGACATTTCCTAGTATTATGGTTTAGAAAGCTGTTTATTGAAGTTTACCTTTCCAATCCATTATTTATTAGTGAGATAAGGAGATTGCATATAAACAAATCCTCTTTTTTATTCTTACATATGGAATTGGAGAAGGCTTTTGACCTGTGAATTCAAAAACTGTTTTGAATGGTTCTATAGGAAATTAGCACCCACCCCTCTCCTAGAAAAATGAAATATCCTAGGAAATATTAAAAAGGCAGAATATTTCCCCTAAAAAGAGTAGAAACTCAGAAGCAGAAACTCACATCAGAAGCAAAAGCACACCCCCACCTTTGTTAATTGGTGGGCCATTAAGATCTAGGCCAGAGTATTCTATATAATAAAGGCCTCTGCCCATCTTACCACCTGGCCTGGGAAGACTGCATCAGCCAGCACTCAGGTGAAGCCATATGGTCCAGACAAAGCCTACAAAGTTAGTTAAGCCCCCTGCCCCAGCAGGTCTGACAGCCAATAGGATACAATTCTTATACAGGAACAGGAAACACCAAGGTGGGGCCCAACAGAGGGTATAAAACTAAGGGTCTCTCAGCATCCCAGCTCTTTTCCCTTTTTTCTTCACCCAAGACATGTGATCCTGTCCACCATTAAACCATCTTTCCAAACAGCGTCCATGTTTCCAGTGTCTTTTTTCCCCACTTGGAACTGAACCCAGGATAATTCTTCCAACAATTTGGCACCCCAGATGGGACTCCAAACTAACCTAACCAATGGACCAGGCCCAGGTAAGATTCCCTTGCTGGCAAGCAGACCCATTGAGTCTGTGGGTGAATTTTCCTGGACCTTGGTCATTTGGAAAAAAACATTTTAAAGGGGTTTTGAGTGTTGAGCTCAAAGGCTGCTTGGAAGGAAGGTCTAAATTCTAAATTCAAAGCATGGAAAAGCATGGGAAATATGTGCATGCCTGCATGTGTGTGAGTGAGATGGCCCTTCTCCCAACACAATTGATCTTGCTTCCTCTGTGCATTTCCTAACCACAGAAAGACCAAGAGTCTGGAGCATGGTGGGTTTGCCAGAGCACAGGAACTTTGGTTAGGGAAGGAGGAAGAGTGTGTGTGAGAGAGTGGCTTCATCCTTGGACAGCAGCTGGATCTCATTTTTTTGTTTGGCCTCTAGCCTCCCTCTTGCCTGTTGCTAGCTCCACAGAGCCATGACCATCAGGACAGGAAAAGCAAGGGGAGGGCTAACAGAGTGTGGGACCTTCTGTATATAAGAGGGAAAAGCCAAGCAGGTTATGATTGAAGAGACGGAAGAAAATTGTTGTTGTTGTTGTTTTTATCCAGTGTATCCCAAAAGCAAACCCCAGGATTTTAGGTAATTCTGAATTTAGGTAATTAGGAAGTTGTGAAGTAATAGGAGTGCCAGTACTTGCCTGCAAAGAGCAGCAAGTCCTCCTGGTTTTGAGCTCTCCCAAATCCTAAAATCTTGGCCTGAGGAAGGAGCACCAGTACTTGTCTGTTGAGGGCAGCAAGTCCTCCCGGACTGTCTTTTTGGGGGATAGTAAGTTCTCACAAACTGTTTTTCCCCCAGTCCGAAAACTGTGGCCTGAGAGTTCCCTCTGAGGGGAGGGCGCATACTTTGAATAGGGAACCAAAGTCTCCTCCAAACACTTTTTTGGTCTGCAAACTGATAGCCTGTTGATCTGACTAAGCCAAAGTGTGAGAACACATCAGAAGGGGAAACATGGGAAGTGGTAGTTCGAGGGTCCTGAATGGAACCTTCCTGGAAGAGTTGTTGGAGACTTGGGATGAGCGGCAGACCTTTTTTAAAAAGGGCAACATAAAAACAGGATCACATGGGGTTTTGTTTGTTTGTTTGTTTGTTTGTCTGTCTGTCTCTTTCCCTGTCTTCCATGTAACCATGGGGTTTGTTCCTTAAGATTTGTGCCTTCCCTAATTTAACTGAGATTTATTGTGGAAATGATCAGTGTGTGTGTAAACATCAGAGTTTTGTTTTCCTCTCTTTGTCCCTGTTTGTGTGTGTGTGTGTATGTCTAAGTCTGTGTGTCATCGAGGTAGTTGCAACTATGAAGTGTCGCTGAACCCTTCAGATGTGAATTTGAAATTGTTAAAAAAAGAGTTGGAAACACTGAAGGGAAAAAAATGTCTTCACCTAGTTTGGTCAGGCCACTAGACTGGATGAAGAACAGAGTTCAATTTTCTTTCCTCTCTGTGCTTTTAAGAAAAACCCAAGGTTATTAGCTAATGCTTTGCTTTCATTTACAAGAAAAGATTAATCCTTGCATTTACTGTGTGTTTAAATGATTTTACCTGATCATCTTTTTCCTGAAGCATGTGAGTCCAGTTTTTTTTCTTTTGTCATCTGTTGTGTCTCCATTTTGTTGAAACTGATTTATCTGTTTAGTAACTGTGATACTGATGTGTTGTTGTTTTTTCCTCAAACCCTGCCTGCAAGCTATCTACCACCACCACCCCACCAATTTCTTATATTGCAAACAAAGCCTTTCCTGGTAAGAATTACCAGCAAAGGGGGGAGGGGACCCTGGTTCTTTGTCCTTCCGCCCTGCCACACATGGAACAAGATGCTGTCCTCTAGAGACATTCCATCCATTGGAGCCAGTAATTGGGTTTGGATCCAGCCTCCACTGAAAGTTATTACAGCAACCAGAGTGGAACAGACCCTCCCAAGCCTGACTGACCATCCATACCACCAGACCAAGCCTATGCCACCCAGAGACATGAAGGAAAGGACCCTGAGATGGACCAGTAAAAGACTAAAAACTCTTTTAATCCCCAGAAGACATTTAGAAAGATTATGGGGGGAGGGTGGAAATTCATTGTAATGTGAAATTCATTGTAGTTTTCTTTCTTGTATCATTTATATTGTAATCAGTCTAATGTACTCATGTAACAATTGTAATTGGGAGTGGATGGCCCAGCAAGTTCTGAACACCACGGACTTCTGTCTGGTGGTAGAGAAAATTTTCCAGAATGTTTGTATTATCTGTATTGTAAAAGTAGCTGCATACACAAGCACACACACAAAGACACACCATTCAGAATTAGACAGAGATTATCTCCTTCACCTACCTCCACATAAAGCTGCTCCTAGCTTCCTTTTTTTACTGTGGTTTTTTTTTGCTGATCTGTGGCATTAAGGCCCAAGCAGTCATATTTCCCTGCTAATCCCATGGGGGAGGGGGCATCCCCCTCAGGCAATTCCCTCACTTGAAGAGATACCAGAAAAGAGATCTCCAAACTTCAAGCCCTGACTGTGACTCACAAATGATGCTGATCAGTTACCCAGTAAAGCAGGATACGTTGCACTGGTCTCATGAGTAGGTGTCCCAGGGCTCATTGTTTGTAATTTTAAAAATAGCCTGGATTGCACACTGGCTAACCTCAATTTGGCCTCACAAACCCTGGAAGCTAAGAGCTAGGCAGGTTTAGTAACCACCTCTTGGAAATGGGAAGCCTGTAATTTAAAGGCAAACCATGGCTGTGAAGAATGTAGGGGCTTGTGCTTACAATCTGACTGTAAACTCACAAAGTACATCAAACACCTTAAAATTAATTAGCATGAAAATTTGGATACTGTAAAAAAAAAATCCAAAACTTTTCCCAGGCTGCTAGACATTCATGGTTGAAAGCGTTTGGGAGCCACTGAAGGAATCATTTTCTGTTGTCTCTTTATCAATGCCTCCCCCTTTGCATCAGAAAAATTA
This sequence comes from Naja naja, assembly GCA_009733165.1. NCBI lineage: Eukaryota > Metazoa > Chordata > Lepidosauria > Squamata > Elapidae > Naja > Naja naja. The sequence continues at coordinate 291,164,437 of CM019148.1, forward strand.
AAAGCACCCATTCAGTTTCCCTGATCTGATCACCTTTTAATTTTTTGTCAAAACACTCACGTGTTTTTGAAAAAAAATGAGGGATTGTAGGAAGTTAGCATCCATGAAATATCTTAGGAAATATTAAAAAGGCAGAATATTTCCCCTAAAAAGGGTAGAAACTCAGAAGCAGAAACTCACATCAGAAGCAAAAGCACACCCCCACTTTTGTTAATTGATGGGCCATTAAGATCTAGGCCAGAGTATTCTATATAATAAAGGCCTCTGCCCATCTCACCACCTGGCCTGGGAAGATTGCATCAGCCAGCACTCAGGTGAAGCCATGTAGTCCAGACAAAGCCTACAAAGTTAGCTAAGCCCCCTGCCCCTGGGAGTCTGACAGCCAATAGAATACAATTCTTACACAGGAACAGGAAACACCAAGGTGGGGCCCAACAGAAGGTATAAAGCTAAGGGTCTCTCAGCATCTCAATCCTTTTCTCTTTCTTCACCCAAGGCATGTGCTCTGTCACCATTAAACCATCTTTCCAAACAGGGACATGTTTCCACTGTCTTTTTCCCCACTTGGAACTGAACCCAGAAGCATAATTCTTTCAACAGTTCGGAGACTGAATGAAACAAACAAAATGTTACAAAGTTATGATATTTATGTACTTACTTACCAAGAACATCTAAATTATATTAAAGTAACCAAAATATCTTTACAATCCCCAAGGCATGTCTCAACTTTTCAGTACCCCTAATGTTTGGAAATTGAAACTTGAAAAATTTGACCTGCGCTATGTGATGCAAGCTTTTATGACTTACTGGTAAACTTGAAGTGGCTTTATGGGTGGTTTTTTATAATCCAAGTCATTTGTATATGCTATCAGATTAACACAGCTTGAATTCAGCTAAGTTTGAGGGTTTGTGGAAATTTTCAATTGATCTTTGGAGGGTTACATGCAAGACAATAAGTCTGCACTGTCAAATGATAAAAATCCAAACATAAATGAAGGCCATACCAGTTATTGCAAAGCAATACAGGAAAAGTTTTCTGGTTTGGATTTTTTAATCATCTTGTTTTGAGTATTAAGATCACAAAACCTTTCTAGTCTTATGCTTTAACTCTACTTAACCCTATCTAGATATCTGAAATGATACTCATTGGAGAAATTATGGAGCTGCACATACTATATCTTTGTCTTCCAATTTCAACTTCATGCTGAGGCTTTGCTCATAATTTCTATTTATAACTGTAATGACACTCAGCAGAATGCAGAGCACAAATATAATCATCCTTCAAGAACATCTTAAATCCCAGTCATTGCAGTAAGGCCCAAAGTAGATGGGTGATATCAACAGGCTCAATAAGCCTATTCAATAAGCGCAGTTTAAGAGCTTGTTAGGAATGAAATGAAAATATGCCCTTAAAATAGGACATGACAGAGATAGGACCAGTTCTTTATTTACATAATCTGCTAGGACCTAAAGAAACTACTTACTTTCAAGGACAAGTCCTCAATCCTTTCCTGCTAAACCAAAAAAATCTTAACAATAGCAGAATGAAACTGACTCAAGGCTGTGGAGATCCAGCCTCATGTAATTGTTTAATACAAATAGTCCTCAATTTACGACAATGGAGCCTGAAATTTCACTCATACATTGCTATGATCATAAACTGAGGCACCACATGACCAGACTCAATTTTTCAATTGTTTTTAAAATGTTCATAGAGCCACCATGGTCATTAAGTGAATCACAAGGTTGTTAAGCAAATCCAGTATATCCAATGAATGTGACAAATCACAGTCAAAACATCACAAATTGCAGTCATGTGACCACAGGATGCTGCATGCAGTCATCAATGTAAGCTGGTTGCCAAGTGCTTGAAATGCAATGATGTAACCACAGGAAGGTGCAGCAGTTATAATAATGTCAAGAATGCATCTTAAGTAGCTTTTCTAACGTCTGTCATAATGCTAAACAGTTGTTAAGTGGCTGGTATATGCGAAGGACTATTTATACTGCAAGGGTAAGATCAGCAATGTAACTCACCAAAATTGCAAATGTTCTAGGTAAATTAGAGGTATATTTATAATCCTATCAGTGTTTAACTGATCTTTAACAAGAATACAGTAACTATATTCAGTGTGTTGCTATCATTTCTGAAAAGTGTGTTTTTTCATTTTTTTTCACAAGTAGCTCTCCTTGGTAAAACTTATCCAGTTTTCCTTTGACAGATTAGTCCCAAAATTCTGATACCATCTCACAGCCCTAGAATTTCTCATTCCACATTTTAAAAATCCTATAAAAGATCTTTCCTTTCCATTGTTTTATTCCTCTTCTTTTGTAAGCTGAAGTTCACCAATTGTTGTTTCAATAAAGTGTGGTCAGTTTATTCAGAGTCATACTCCATTTTTTTGCAATCCACAATGAAATTTTGCAAATGCCCTAAAAGGGCAACTGATCTGATTAACTTCCTATTATCAAATGATAATTTTTCTTGTGCAGTAGTTTATGAATCCAATGATTTTTTTCCCTTTACTTCTAAAAACACTTGGAGAGGAAAAGATTAGAAATAATATGCACTATGACACTTTTTACCAAAGCAATTTGCTGCATGGTTTTATATTGTGGTACTTTTGTAGCCTTATATATCATACATTGCTTTGAGAAGCCCAGTAAAAAAATAAAAGAAGATAATGACCAAATATTTACTGCCACCAAAAAAACCTATCCAGACATGAGGTGAGATGAGGGAGCCTTTTCTTTTAATATTGGCATATGAAGTCCAGAAAAACAATAGGTGAAAAAAACAGCAATCTGACAACACATCAATTCATTTTCTCACAGTCATTTCCAATTTACATTTTATTCTGATGATATTACCTAGACTGTTATTATCTACTCCAATGATATTACCTAGCTGGATAATGAAATGACCTGCAAGCAAACAACCAAACTTGGAGAGTACTATGTTATATTTTATTTATATTCTTTTAAAAAGCACCCCGATTGGTAAAGTGACCCAGTTCCAATCTGATTAATACAGCTTAGGGACAAAAAGTGCAAAAGAGAACAATTCCTTCTATCTATCCCTCTTTATCACAGAAAACAGCATAGTTTGAAAATACTTTTTTTAACATCGTAGAGTCTACCTGAACAGACTCCTGAAAAGACAGGCCACTGTCGCTGATCAATTTTCAAATAATAATTCTCTATCTCCTTTCTATAGGACCCTCTCCGAAACATTTGCTAAAGCCAATAAATGTATTCTGACACATTTGCCAATGTTACAAAGTGAGCAGGACGGGAACAGACCGAAACCTTATTTTCAGCTTTCTCAGAAACTTATTTTTAAAAGCTGTTTAGATTTGGTTGAAAAAGTTGAGGGAAGGGACCTGAAAACTTTATTTTAGAGAATCTCAGCTTCAGTATTGGAATTGTTTCCCTCAAAATTGCTTTCTGACTTGGGATAAGTAGAGTGCATATAAATATAATTATATTCTACAAAAAGGAAACGTAATAATTGCCTGATGCTTTTGACGTATACCAAAATTCTTTTTCTGTTTTTTTGGTTTGCAAAAATACCAAAGACCACTAATAAAACTTGGTATTCTCAAGATGCATTTCAGATAAACTATAGCAGTAAAATGGATTAGCCTTATTATTACATATCATGGAATGAGAACTGAAAAGTGCGGCAATGTTTCAGATGTGGTTTTTGTAACCTAATTGCCTTGCCTTATTTCACTGAATTGTAAATAGAGTCCAGATAATGTTCTACTTTTATTCCACAAAAGCTTCACATATCCTTTCCCTCAAAAATATCCAATAAAGAATAGGTATGCAAGGTCTTTTGTGCGTCAAAACTAGGACTGTTCACCAGAAAGCATCTTGAAATATTTTAAGCCCACCTCAGATGAGCCTTTTTAAGAAGGGTGAACCTGCAACCTCTCTGAAATTAAAGAGTTAAGTCTGAGCATGGAAGTTGGAAGTGGTCCTGACACTGCAACTAGTGAGACTTCGGCTTTAATTTCACCAGGAGATCCATCCTCCAAGTCCTCAAAAGCAGAAGTGTCTCTAGTTCAAGAGGCAAAGATCTGAAAGGAGAAGAAAATAGGAGAATTTCTTTGAATTATTTTCAAGCAGATGATTATCCTGGCCTGGCTTAGGAAAAGATTGGTACTTCTACATAAAAAAAATCTGCTTGAGATTGAGAAGTATTAAAATAATTTCTGTATTATCCATGCCTTGTTAGTCTTGTTCTAGATCATGGGTGTCAAACTTGTGTCATCATGGTGGCGTCACATGACATAGTGACTTTTCCCCCTTTGCTAAACTGGGCATGGGTGTGGCCAGCACATGACACATCCAGCCTGCAGGCCACGAGTTTGACAGCCCTGTTCTAGATTATGTTATTGACTTTCAGGATGAACATGTTTCCTAGCTTTTCTGAACTTGCTTTGTAAATCTCCATCTTGACTATTCAAACCTTGGATTGTATTGGTAGCTGCTCTTCCTCCGGTATGTACACTCAATAAAAATCCTTATTATGACTTCAAGACAATATGTAGACAATGACTTGTACATGGGCAATAATGAGTAGCTTGTGACCAACACTTTAATTTAGCAGCTAAAGTGAGTTGACATAAAATCTGAGATTCTAAACCCCATTCTAAACTCTGAAAAAGAACATTTAAAATATGCAGAAGGAAACAAGTAAGTGAAGAAGAATTCTCTTCTTTACTTCAGACTCATAAAATCAGACTCATTTGCTCTGGTGTATTTTCCTTCAGAACTCCTAAATTAATGTTATAATAAAATGCAAGTTGAATATGTAACATTATAGGGATAGGAAAATATTAATTTGTGTGTACTTGTTGCAAGGAGGATCAGGAGTCACTTCATTAAATATTCAGTTTTCTACCCTTCTTCTCTTTTCTATATCTTTTCTTTCTATTCTTTATTTCTGACTATAGTTTGTATTATCTTTGGTAGTATAAAATGGTTTAATTAAAAGTATTCAAAAGAGAAAGAAAATGCAGGTTGAAAGATTTATGTTTCAGTGTGACATCTGAATTTGCCATTATTGCATGGTTATTTCATAGATAACATTTTTGAAAGCAGGAAAACAAGCTTAGTTCTCTGGAAGGACCAAACTTTATTTAGTTGTCACTGGAAACATTAAATCCCAATTCAGGTCTCAAACCTGTCTTGACTACTTATCCATATTGAAGATTGTTTCAAAACTCTTTTCTGTCTTTGGTTCTGTTACTTTTTACTTTCAAATCAAGTTAGGTTTCCTAGCTTCCCAACTCACTGGATTCAATCTGATTATTTAGACATCCTAAATCAAATTGAGATTTTTTTATGGTCAGTGTCCAGATGTGAGTACAATCTGGTAATAATATTATAAGGGGAGAGGGGAGTAGAATAAAGGAATTTTATCCTGAGCTGAACAATTTACAGAAAAGAGAGGAGACGGGAAAAGAAAAGTAAAAATAGTTGGTAAGAACTAGAATACCAGACCATATATAAAGTACATAATACAGAAAAAATTGTAACAAATGTTTGACTGTTAAGAACATACAATGCCGTATTGCTGCACAACAATCTATTACATTATTAAAACATTTAGCAATTAAAATGTGATAAAATAGAGGTGTACACTAAAATAAGAAAGTTCTACCTTGGATATTTTGATGCTGATTGTTTAATACAAATTTAACTGTTTATTATAATCATAATTTAGGAATATATAAGAGGAAGGGAAGAAAAGGGAAACAAAAATAAAATAGTCCAAGGATATTGAGCTATCAGGTTAAGTTGCTTAAATGGTATCTAGTTTTAACTACTGCAGTGATAAACTTAGGTAACTAAATTAGATAACTAATGGGTGATGTCACAAGTTGAGTATGAAAAGAGGTAGTGATGACCAGCTGGCCTACCAGATAGGACAACCCTTACTGTTCATATTGGTATGATCCCCATATCAGCCTCATCCCAATTCCTTACAACCACTGCTGCAACAGTTACAGGTCCACAACACTAAAATCCAATCTCTTTGGCTCACAAATTCAGTGAAAATCCAAGCCAATGTAGTCCCTTCTTCATTTAATGTGAATTATACATCTTCAGACCAAATTACTTCTCCACTGACCAAGCCCATGTGACATTTGTAATTAGACTGAAGATGGAGGGAGTTAATTTAAAACAGCTCAAAGTTTGACAATTAAGCTAATAGTGTAGCATATCTGAGAGTTAGCTTTGAGAGGCCGGACAAGTAAGCGATTGCCAAATGTGAAATACATCACCTACAATTGGATAATTATTTGGTATAGGAATACGCTACTGAGTTTTAGCTGTTAGCTTGGAATTTGAACTGGAATGATTTAATTGACCAGCACTCCGAAATTATGCTAGCTTATTGTAGCAGTGATGGAAATATTATGGAATTGCAAGAACATATGGACAGAAGCAGAAGACTCTACTATTCTTGTTTCCATCTTCCTTAACTCTATCCACTCATAAAAAGTTTAAAAGATTGAATTTATGCAGCTGGGTAGACTCCATTATATGCTTGGGAAAAAGTATAGATGACATACTGAACTAAGAATTAATACTTACAATTCAGCTGCCCATTTCTCTATTTACTTTCTGAATGTTCAGGTCTCTGAGACTCATCCCAATTGACTTCACAGAGTGGTTGTTGCAGGCAAAATAGAAGGAGGAAGTACTATTAGGTATGTTTGCTACCTTGAGTTATTTATAAAAATAATAAAGGTAAGATGAAAAAATATAAAAATCTGGGGGAAAATACAGCATTTAGTTGATGGTTGAGAAAGGGTGATGGTGGAAAGGGTGATGCACATGTTGGTCCATGCAAAATGGCCAGATTCTCCTATGAAATAAATCACATGTAAGCCAAACCACCTTTTTAGATGCTGTCAATCACCAGAAATATTTTCAGTTTACTAAAGTACATAAGTACCATTGTGGGAAAGGGGCATTTGTCCTGGACATTTGAAGTGGCTTAAATACATGCCCTGTATAGATGCATAAATATAAGTTTACATTTCTGAATTCAAGATCAATGTATTACAATTGTGACATTTTGGATATCAAAGAAAAGCAAAATGTGATCAAACAGTTCATTTTTAATTTAGAAACAGACTGGGCATTTATGATCTCAGTTTTCAGTTTTCCAAGCTTCTTGGTTGTTTTCCTGTTAAAATTTTCATCCATGGGATTCTTCCAAAGCTCTAAGTCTGTTGAAATCAGCTGTCTTAAAGTCCATGACACTAATCTGACTTTGTTATTTGTTCTGGCATCATTTCAATATTTTGTCCAGAATGCTGTTATTTCCAATATTGAAGTTAAAAGAAAACAAAAACCATCAGTATTACCACCTTGGCTGTTCTCTAATTTACTAATTATCCAGCCCCAGGCCTTGAGTTTTGACACCCTGGTGTAGACAATGGTAAAATATTTTATGTCACTAACCTAGAATGAGCTGTAACAATTGCTTTGGCAGAGTGTAGTATGTGACTTTATCAACACTGTTTTATTTTCATAGCATTTTTTTGTGCTAGAAACAGATTCTATTAATTGAGAAATTTGATTCCAAAAACACATCCCAGTTCACAATTATTTGCAGTTCAGAACTTCATCTGTTGTGCTTGCAAATTCATAGCCTAATAAGCCAGAAAGCATGAACAGACAATTTATTCTCTGGACCATGGCTTCTGAGGATTTAGATATCATTTTAAGCTGCCTGCCATTTCAAACTTAAGTCTCTTGAGTTCTCAACCTTAGTTGGCTGTGGATTCATACTTATATATGGTACTCTGGTGCCAACGCTATTCCACGGTGGAATGACAACTGAATACAGCTCAACCCTGATCTGTACCTGATCAATAGCTTTCAGGGTTTCTCTTATATTTTTACCCTAGCATGAAATCTTACTTACAGGCCTCTGCATAATTTCCAAATTATTTGAAAGCAATCTTTCCATGTTTTCTCTCAAAATGTTCTGCATTCACTTAATTTGGTAGTCACTTTATGTTGGCTGTAACCCATAGAGCTAAAATTCAATACCATTTCTGAAAACAAATTGTACTAATAAATATTAATATTTAGATATTAATAACGTTAAATATATTCCTTCATATTAAATGCCAATCTAATAAATGCTCTAAAAGTAATAGTAGTAAATTATACTTTCGTTGCCTGGTTTTATAAGAGAGTATTTATATGCTATCTTATTTAAAATGGGAACACTTTAGTTTTCCAACATATTTTACTTAATTGTTTCTGATATGCAAAGGTAGAGATGCTTTACAATCTCTTCAAAGGCTTTTTGAAAGTCTTAGAAATTCTACCTTTTGTTTAGCTGCCTAAAAATCTGAGCTTTGCAAATTCTGAGGGTTCTTTTCCTTAGTTCTGTTATGGTCTATTGTTACAGTCCAGCAGGGAGCCTCAGGTGGAATCCAGGGCTGAGACATCAGCTGCTTAAACAAGTGGAACGGCTATCATTAATCTTTGCTTGTGAGGCTCATAACAAGAAAATGAAGCAAGCAGGGAATCTGCTCTGGATAAAAGAAGTGTCCTTCAGCCTTACAGAGTTTCATGTCCAGTCTCTAATCAATATATATTGTTCTCATAGATCAAAACAATAGTGGTTGAAGAATTGCTCAAACTAGAGACCTGTGCAGAGTGGACAGAGAAGCATTTCCCACTCCTAGAGTGATCAAATCACTCACAAGGCTCTACAAAAAAAAAAAGCAAAGATGGGACTGGGGTGATATTTCATGCTTAAAAATTGGACTTGGGTGGTAAAAATATTGAAAGTAATAGCATAACCTGTGTGTATAAACTGTGAGTCTTCACATGTGCCTTTAAATATACTGCTATACACATATATTAAATAAAACCAATATTGTAGTTGTTTACAATCCTTGGAAAATTCACATAGGGCAAAAATAGAGATTCCCTAAATCCCACAGGTTTGTCTGACAGATTTAATACAAAAGAGATTATATATGGGGAGAATAGTTTTTCTGATAATTTGTTTTCCTATAAAGGCATCACTTGGGATGCCAAAGTCAAAGCAAAATGATTTGGAGACCTACATGACAAGGAAATTCCTCCCTCGAGATCTTATCTAATCTGAAGAAAATAGGAAACATGTAAGTGATCTAATAAAATCACATGATATCCACCATTAAAAAAAACCAGTACTGGTTACTATTTGCTTTCAGGAAATTAAGGACCTGATACTAGTCTTTAAAGCCTTAAATGAGTTAGGTCCAGATGCTAAGTGTTAAGTTCGTATAGAGAGGCAGGACGCGGAGTGCTTCAACTCAAAGTTTATTGTGACTTCAGCTCAGAACGGACCCGATTTGGCTTAGCCGAGGCAGCTATATATAGCCGGCTGCCTTGGCTGACAGCCAATCAGAGTGCAGGGTTTTTCCGCACTTTTAAACCAATGATTTCAAACACTTTACAAGAACAACCAATCAATTCAAACTCTGCATACATAACACCCCTCCCCACTAGGTTTGGTCCATACTCAAACCCCATCTATCTAATATACTCTTGCAAATAGGTGGGGCTCTTACGTGTACGTTGCGACCTACGTGGTTCAGGTGTTTTAGGGTTCTCACATTGTGAGGGAGGAAATGTGTCTGTTAACATCTCCTTACTTGGACTTCTAGTATTGTTATAACCTGTTTGGTTACTACAACCTGGTCTCTCCTCCCAATCCATCTCCAACCCAATGTCAGCACCTAAGTCTGGTAGTGATGTGCAATCTTCCATTTGTAAAGTTGGTTGTTGGCACTGTGACAGGTTTTGGGATGGTTCCTGTCGTGTTAGCTCGTTACACATGGGGTTGATTCTTGCTTGCTGATTACCTTCAAAATCCCCCCTTCCCCCTAGAAGAGGCAGTAGGTATGGGAACCAGAGAGGAGCAATGGCAATGCTCCTGAGGTAGTCTGGACCATAACTGATCTATGTGCCTGCTCCAGAGGACACCATCCTCAGTTTGAACCCTGTATGACCTGGGACATGTAACCTGGGTTATCTCAGCAGGAATCCATAGTGGTTCACCCACAAGGTCCTTAGCATAAACAGAATCACCTACAGTGAATGTGCGAGTTTTGCTGGTGGAATCTAGAGGTGTATTGGGTGCGTAAGTGGGGTGAAGGTGGTCTAGGGTAGACCTGCCCATCAAAAGCTCGGCAGGAGTTAAGTTAGTGGATGGACTAGGAGTGATGTGTTGGATACTGAGTAGTTTTTCAACTTTCTCAGTGATGTCCCCTGGACCCAATTGCTGGAGTTTCTCTTTGGTAAATCGTACCATGCATTCAGCCCGGCCGTTAGCCGAAGGATGCCCAGGGACTGTAAGGGCGTGTCTGATACCCTGCTGTGCTAAATATGATTCAAAAAGGTTGGAAGTAAATTGAGGACCATTGTCAGAAACAAGTACATCAGGCAACCCATGAGTTATAAAAAGTTTCTTAAGCTGTTTGACAACAGCATCTGCTGTGGTGGATGCCATAGGAACAACCACTAACCATCTGGAGTATGCATCTACCACAATAAGGAAAGTGTGCCCTTTGGTAGGGCCAGCAAAATCAATGTGAATCCTGGACCATGGGCCCCTAGGACATTCCCATTCCTGTTTGGGGGCGAGAGGTGGAGCAGGCCTGACTTCCTGACAGTTGGGACAAGATGCAACCCAGTTTTCAACCATTTTGTCAATACCTGGCCACCATACATAACTCCTGGCCAATCCCTTCATTCTGACAATTCCCGGATGACCCTCATGTAACATTTCCAAAACCTCTTTCTGTAGTTTTGCAGGAATAACCACCCTGTTACCCCACAAAATACATCCCTCAAGACAGATAATTCAGTTTGTCTGGATTTAAAAGGTTGGGAAGCTTGAGGTAGATCATGTAGTGGCCAACCCCTTTTAATCCAGCCTACAATAGGAGCCAATGAAGTGTCTTTGGCAGTTTCTCTAGCAATTTCAGCAGCATGAACTGGAAGTTTGGCAACAGTTTCTAGAAAGAAGGTGTAAGTTTCTGGAGCAGGGTCCTCAGTGTGCAAAGGAAGTGGGCAGCGACTTAAAGCATCAGTGTGCTCAATGTCTTTTCCCGGTCTGTGAATGAGTTTATATGAATAAGCAGCAAGAAATTCAGTCCATCTCAGCATTCTTGGTGACAGGATGGTGGGCATTGGTCTGTCCCCTGCCACAATGCCTAAAAGAGGTTTGTGATCTGTAACAATGGTGAACCTTCTCCCATATATGTACTCATGGAACTTCTTGACTGCTGCCACGATAGCCAACGCTTCCTTGTCCAGTTGACTGTAGTTTCTCTCTGCTTTGGTCAAAGTGCGAGAGTAAAATGCAATAGGGGCTTCCCTTCCATTGGGAAGCATGTGGCTCAACACCCACACACACTCCAAAAGGGGATGTATCACAAGTCAATACTACAGGTAAATTCTCAGAAAACTGTATCAGGACACAATCAGAAGTGATTTGTCTCTTGATGTTGTTAAATGCAGCTTCATCTTTTGTGCCCCAGACCCATGCAGATTTTTTATCCAGTAATCTGTGTAAGGGTTCTGCAGTGGTTGCTTTCTGAGGTAGAAACATATGATAGAAATTAATAAGTCCCAGGAATGCTTGTAGATCAGTTTTGCATCTAGGCCTGGGGCTTTTTGATTGCCTGAACTTTGGCTTTTGTGGGGTGGATGCAATGTTTATCAATCATATAACCCAAGAATTCTACTTTGTCAGTTCTCAGTGTGCATTTCTCTTTTTTGACTTTTAACCCCGCTTCTTTGAACCTGGTTAGAACTTCTCTGAGTTTCTCGTGTAACTGAGTGTCATTTTCAGCAGAGATTTAAACGTCATCAAAATAAGGCACCACCCCAGGCAACCCTTGTAGCATCCTTTCCATGAGACTTTGAAAGATGCCTGGCACCACACTTACTCTGAATTGTAACCTCTTGCATTTGAATGCACCCCGATGGGTTACAATGGTTTGGGCTTCTGCAGTTAGATCATCTACTGTTAATGGCCAGTATGCTTGGGCCAGGTCTAATTTGGCGAAGACTGTGCCCCCGCCCAGAGAATGTAATAAATGATGAACCACGGGAACCAGATATGCGCTCTGCTGTAGCACATGGTTCAATGTCCCCTTGTAATCCCCGCAGATTCTCATGGAACCGTCAGCCTTGACTGGCGTGACTATGGGTGTTTCCCACCTGGAGTGGTCTGTGGGCTCCAGCACCCCTTGGGCTATAAGTTTATCTAATTGTTCATCAATTTTTCCTTCAATGCAAAGGGTACCCTTCTGGGTTTTAATCTGATTGGTTGTACCTTGGGATCTAGGTTAAATGTGATAGGGGTCCCCAAGTACTTGCCTAATCCATCGCTGAAGACCTCTGGAAACTCAGACTTCAAAGACTCTTCCCACTCAGTGTTGCTTACGTGATTGATGCCAGTCACTTCGATGCCCAGCGGGTTGAACCATTCTAGCCCCAGCAAACTTGGGCAATCTTTATCCACGATGGTCAGGGGTAGGTGTTTGATGTGACCTTTGAACTTCACGTTGAATTCTCTTGTTCCAACTACTGGAATCTTGTTCCCTTGGTAGTCTTTAAGAGTTAATGCCTGCTTCTTGAAGTGAGTCTTCTGAATGTCTGGTATCAGTCTCTGAATAGTGTCCCATGACACCATGGATAAGTATGAACCTGAGTCCACTTCCATTTGGCAAGGCCTTCCTTCAATGAATACCTTGACATGCACTTTCCTGTTATTTAAAGAGGAAGAATGACCAATAGTTACTGTTTGATGAGTTTCATTCCTTCCATTTGCTTCTGTGTTGCGCCCCATTTTCTCACTGGTGTTGTTTGGCTTGACTTCTCTGTCTTTGTTGTTTGTAGCAAACTTTCTTCTGTTTGGTGGAGTTCTGGATGATTTGCAGACTCTTGCAAGGTGCCCTCTTTTTTCACATCAGAGGCAAATGGTGTCCAGGAACTTGCATTCAGTGCGGGAGTGGTTTCCCCCACAACCTATGCAGTGGAAATCACACCTCTTCCTTCTCAGGTCATTTCTTTTCCACTCCATTCTGAGTCTGTTGATTTCTTCTTCTTCTCCATTGTATTCTGACTCAGATTCAAGTTCATCAAAATGAGTTGTAGTGGTCTTTTCCCCATCAGAATGGCCCATAGTCTTGTTCATCTTTCTCATGGCTGCTGCTGAGGATTTGGTGGCTTCTGCTGAAGATGCTTCCTCTATGGCTTCTTTCAGCATGATCTTGGGTTTCATCAGTAATTTGCTCTGCAAAACCTTGTCTTTAAGGCCCAAAACAAAACGATCGTGCATGGCCTCCTCTAAGCTGCTGAATTCGCACGCACCCCCAATGTCTCTTAAACTTGCCACGAAGTCATTTATGCTTTCGTCTTCCCCCTGATCGCAGCGATAAAACTCGTGTCTCTTAATGAGGCACGATACTTGGGGTGCGTAGTGTGCCCTTAAAAGCCTCTCTAGATCAGGCCATGCCATTACCTTCACGTCTGCTGCACCCGCTAATGCCTTCGCCATCTTGAAAACTGCTGGACCGCAATACATGAGAAAAACCGCCCTCTTCTGCTGCTCAGAAATGGCGGCCAGATCGCTTCCTTCCAAAAACATCTGAAACCGATCTGCATACGACTCCCAGTCTTCATTCTTCAGGTCGAATGGGGCTGGGAGGGTGTTCAGCACAGCCATCTCGCTCTTCTCTGTTCCGTGTTGCCTTCTCTTCAGGGAAATCCCATCCTCGTCACCAGTGTTAAGTTCGCATAGAGAGGCAGGACGCGGAGTGCTTCAACTCAAAGTTTATTGTGACTTCAGCTCAGAACAGACCCGATTTGGCTTAGCCGAGGCAGCTATATATAGCCGGCTGCCTCGGCTGACAGCCAATCAGAGTGCAGGGTTTTCCTGCACTTTTAAACCAATGATTTCAAACACTTTACAAGAACAACCAATCAATTCAAACTCTGCATACATAACACTAAGGTTTGCAGGAAAGGTCACTCTGAAAGTGACTGTATTCAGCAGCCCGTTTGTCAGGTATACAGGGGACATGGTTCTCCTGTATCAATCCAAAACTCTGGAATGCAAGAAATTGTCTTCACTGCCTCTGCCTTTGCAAGAGCATCCAAAGTACACAGTATCTTTTTTGTTATTAGCTCTTAATATTGTTAACATTTTTAAAATATGTGTGTTGTATTTTTGAGTATTATTGGTTTCGCCATCTTGGATGGTTAATTAACTAAAAATGAGGATGATTTATTATTTCTGTGATTACATTTTTAGCCTTTGCTCTAAATGATGAAAGCAACATAGCATCTTCCCTAAGTTTATCCTCATTTCAATGACTGTGAAGATGATTGGGTACAAATGGAGCAAGCAGCTCATAACAATCAATGAATTCAGTGGTTGAGCTTCCCCACTCCAGTTCCAACAGTTAAACAATTTTATTACACTGACATTTTCTTTAAAACAAAGAATAAATGTGGGACAAGATTGTAGCGATGCCGGACACTCATGAAATAAATAAGCAGAGACCAGGTTCTCGGGATGAGTGACCCCCACTTCATTTTGAGACCACTCTTTTATTAGCTCCTTCCTACATCTTACACAATTAGTCACATGAAGGTAAAAACAAATTCATCTTGTGCTTAAGCAAGCATAATATTATTATAACATGTAGCAGATAAAACCACATCCCTATTCTCATGCTTGCTATTGCTGAATCACTATTGCTAAACTGCTAGCCTGACAGTCTTAAACTGCCAGCCTGACAATCTTTTTCCCACATCTCCCCCTTTTTTATTTATTACTGCAGAACGGTTAAATCTAAATATTCTTCATTTTCCTCCAGCACCACTGTGGACCGTCTGTCTTTCTCCTCACTGACTTGCAATGCTTTACAGGGTTCCACATAAACATCCTCGGACATATTGATATCTTGGTAAAGTTTTTTCTGCAAAGCCGATTTCTTTAAACTTTTCTTTAAACAAGTAGCTACCATACTGATTAAATTTGGAAAACATTGCAGGCAACAACATACCCCACTAACAATCCAGCCACTAGGATCAATATTTTTACAAATCCTGCCATCCACCCGCCAGGTAGCCATGACCACAAGGCTCCCCATATGTCCATAGCATTTTCCTCCGCGGGTGTCACCAGCGGATTAGGTTTTATCATATCCTCCATATGCTGAATAGTATGAGTGATATTGGGGCCGTTGTCATGGATATAAGTACAACACATAGCCTAGCAATGCACAAACCCTCCTTTAGCGGCCAAAAGATAATCCAAAGCATATCTATTTTGCAGTACGACTGTTCTAATCTCCTGCATTTCTTGATTGATGGCCTTAAGGGTTTTATTGTAAAATTGAACATATGAGTTGTCCAATTGTTAAGTTTATGTAGATCCGGTAATTCATGGCTGCCCCTAAATTAGGTTGTAATCCTCTAGCTAACTGAGTAGACCAACTCCCTCCCAGAGTTAACCCGGAGTCCAAAGATGGAACTTTCTCTTGTTACGCAGTCGTAATCCCTTAGGCAAACTCTGATTCACCCAAACTGCCGGTGAAACCCATCCTAAAGCACATGTCCCAAACCACCCTCCAGGGATCTCAGGGTATGCGTTATGTCCACATAGCCACCACACTTCTCCTAAATACAAAGGCAATAATTTGTTCACCGCCCATGTAGCATTAGCCTGTGTGATTATCATTCCTATTACCTGGCACATGTGTGCATTAAGAAACTTCCCTGTTGTCAACCTACAGGATGTTGTTTTTGTTCCTGTGATTATATCACCCTTTGTACAGGTCAGGTTATGCTGTATACATTCACAATCCCGAGTACAATTAAAAATTGCAGCTTTACATTGATATTCTGAGTCCATGCTATCCCAACCAAATTCTACATCACTACCCTGCTCATTTTTCCCACTCCAAGTAAGATTTTTCGCATCTATGACTATAGTTTGTTTGCAGTGTGGATAATGTCCAAGAAAAGTTCCGTTGCCTGTCTGGTTGGTAATTTCAAAACAAATCTCCGCTTCCATTTGCAGTCGGTGACTGAGTGCCAAAATGGGTTTATTCTTTTTATCAGTCAGCAAGCTTGAAAAAGTCCCCGGAAAACTCCCGGGATGTTCTGCTATTTGTTTTCTGGTTAAAGGAACACCTGCAAACACCAATCCAGAACTCCCAGTAGTGGGCATATGCATACAGACCCAGCACTTAGTTTTATTCAGCAATGTTGCAACGTCAGCCATATCTTTCATTAAAGTATTCTTTTCCCAAACCCCCATATCCGGATTGTTTTCAGAACTTATTTCTGGCTTCCTTTTCTCCTCCGTCACGACATACATAAGGACGCACACACCGACCAGGAACCCATAATGGAGACCCATCCTTCTCCACTGCTGCGTAGCCTCTTCCCCAATCTATCTGCTACTCCTATAAAATATGATTTTATATTTATACAGAGAGAGCTGTGATGGCACAGTGGTTTGAATGCAGTATTGTAGGCTAACAGAGCTCACTGCCAAGAGTTCGATCCTCACCAGGCTCAAGGTTGACTCAGCCTTCCATCCTTCCAAGATCAGTAAAATGAGGACCCAGATTATTGGGAGCAATATGTTGATTCAGTAAACCACTTACGGAGTGCTATAAAGCACTATGAAGTGGTATATAAGTTTAAATACTATTGATATTGATATTGTCCCATCTACTTTACAGATGCACTCAGTTAAGCTATATAGACTCTGTATCTTTCATTCCTGGCAATATATTAGTCTATTGCCAAAGACTGTGATTTTAGATACGGATCAATGCCTTTTGGTACTAACTGTAACAACTCTTCTAATATTCTGATCCATAACATTTCTCAACTTGATCCAATGACTTGGTATGCTCTTCCCTTTCACAAACCTGAATCTCCCTTATTTCTAATATTGAAAAAATCACAAGCTGGATCTTCCATTACAATAATCCTTTAATTAAAATTTAAAAATATAGTACAAAGTCTTCTGTAAATATGGTGATGATGGTGACCCAGTTCATTAATCAAAGAAAGTCAGCCTTCCACTCATCATATGTTTTGCCTTCTATTGTCTTATTACATACATTTTGTTGGAAAGCATGACAACTGCTTTCTCTTTCTCGTTTCAGGGTGAGTGTTCTTGTGGCCAGAGTACCAATATTAGCTAAGTCATTTTGGAACTAGCCTTCAGATATCAATGTAGTGCAAGTTTTCATGGTAATAGATTTATCTGCTAAATGATGCAGATACTGTTTTAGTTCAAAAGAGGTTATAGCAACAGGCACTGGAATCCCCCAAAGGGCAAAAGTAATTCTGGTTGCATTACTAAGACAAATAGTATAGTGAAATCAGTTTATACAGGCAAGAATAGGTCCCCAAAGGTTGGCTAAGCAAATTTTCAATCCAGTCCAATCTCTATGTTTCCCTTGTGTATTCTATTTTTTTCCAAGCAGAATAGTGTATGGCAGGCTCTTTGCTTCTTGACTGAATGTACATCACTTGTCCTACCTCAACATCTTGTTCTTATATCTTTGTGACCTGCAGACTTCGCACTTCAAGACCTTCTGACTTACAGGCACTAAATCAAGTATAGATCTGTCTCCTATATTTTCAGTTTGATGGCTGGAACACTGTGAAGATTTCAGTCCTGCTTTTTCTCCAAAACTTACTTGCAGTTTATCCATATATAAGCCTCTGTTGAAAGCCATTCAGATTTAAAGAGAAATTCAATGGCAATTTAGCAAGCTTTTGAAGGAGATCTGAAAGAATGGCCACTGTTCTAAACATTATGTTTAGAATATCAGGATGAGAAAGAAATGATTTCTAAAGTGTTTTGTTCTGTAAAATAATTTTATGCATTATATAGAATAGAATAGAATAGAATAGAATAGAATAGAATAGAATAGAATTCTTCATTGGCCAAGTGTGATTGGACACACGAGGAATTTGTCTTTGGTGCATATGCTCTCAGTGTACATAAAGAAAAAATAAAATACATTCATCAAGAATCATAAGATACAACACTTAGTGATAGTCATGGGTTACTAATAAGCAATCAGATCATACTAGGTATCAAATAAAACAATGTAAATTATAAAGATACAAACAACATGGTTATAGTCATAAGTGGGAAGTGATAGGTAACAGGAAGGATGAGAAGAATAATAGTAATACAGTCTTAGTAGTTTGACAGTGTTGTGGGGATTAGTTGTTTAGCAGAGTAATGGTTTTCAGGAAAAAACTGTCCTTGTGTCTAATTGTTCTGGTGTGCAGTGCCCTACAGCGCTGTTTTGAGGGTAGAAGTTGAAACAATTTATGTCCAGGATGTGAGGGGTCTGTAGATATTTTCAAAGCCCTCTTTTTGACTAGTGCAGTATACAGGTCCTCAATGGAAGGCAGGTTGGTAGCAATTGTTTTTTCTGCAGTTCTAAGTATCCATTGAAGTCTGTGTCTGTCTGGTTTGTGTTTGTCTTAATTAATATGTTAAAACCAACTTTCTTCAATCTGCTGCTCTCCAGATTGTTGGCCATTGGCTGAACTTTGAGGGGATCCTTAGGAGCTGAAGTCAAATACAGCTGGAGTATATCAATTTAGGAAAGACTAATACAGACAACAATGCAAGCAGATGGATCAGAATGAAATTCCAGGGTAAAACAAATTGGGATTTGGGGTTCATAGATAAAGTTCTTCTGTCTACTGCTGAATGAACTGGTATGAATAATAGTAGATTTACTTTCCGTTTTTAAAAAATAAAATATTTTCAAAAGGAAAGCCAATCCATAAGACAAGAACATTTACAATTACAGTTTGTTTGCCTTTTGGGGACAGGATGGTACTTGTGCCTAATGCAAGGTTATCTTAAAACATATGCTTCAGTGTTGCGCTGCTTTTCCTCTGAAGTCCTAGCCTCTCCAAAGTGATGGATGATGTCTCAAATGCATTCTCATGGCCAAGTGTGCAGCCGGCTGATAAGCCTAACCTTTCCTTCTTTCCTGTCAGGAAGTCTATGGTTTGTACCATACAAATCCATGTCTAGCTTTGCTTTCTCTTTAAGGCAGTGAAGATAAAAAATGCAGGTATGTAGAAGAAGTGCAGCACTAAATTTTTCTGACAATTACTTATCCAAAATGCCACTCTAGCAAAGAAGAGGAAAGAGCATAAAAATATAGTGATAAGGCAGGGCAGACTGAATTCCAGAAAACATTTTGGCTGGTTAAAAAGCAGAAAGAGCAGTAACTATCTTGAAAGCTGGCTTTGAGAAAGGAGCAATAATAATCAGTATAGATGACATGAAATGAAGTTTCTGTTTCTTGCAAAGACTAAAAGTTTTACCTTTTATATGAATAGCCACGCTTCTATATTGACTGGGTTAATTTAAAAACTCCAGGCTTTTATCAATCTCACTTCTCAATTTAGAACTTTAAAAGAGTTTCTTTGTGACAGAGAAGTTTCAGTTAGCACAGTCATTAGAGCTAGTACTTCTAGATGTGCTTCTTATCTGGACTACTTTGCAAGACAAACATCAATGTTGCAAAACGTCTCAGCCCCTTCACTTTTATACTCCAAGAAACTAGGGCGGCTCCATCTGAGATGTTTGCCATTGTCCCTTCTGTGGAGTCAGTGTCTCTTATCTGACTGTTGTCTAATCTTTCTTTTTTCTCCCAAATTCATTCCCATATACCATTACAGAGGGAGATTCAGAGGGAAATATTGTGAGGAACTATAGCAGGGCATATGACTCAAAATGAGTCATTTAGGCTTCAAAGTGCCAGCATTTGCAAGGAGAGTTCCACAAGACAAGATGGCATTCACAACAATGCAATCAAAGCCCCATTGCTTTTTGTCCATGTGTTGAAGGTTTTTGGTTAAACAGGGAATAAGCATGTGGATAAGGAAATGAGCAAGGCAGCTTATAGGGTGGGCAGGTAAGCAAGAAACAATGAAGTGGTGATGAAGTGAAGGCAGCAGAAGAGTACAGTGGATTATGTCCTAGTTACAATCCTTTACCAAACTCTCCTTTGTCTTCAGCACCCATTCCACTTCTTAACACCAGATCCAATCAGAGGTGGCATTCAACTGGTTCGCACCAGCTCAGGCAAACCGGTAGCGGTGATTTGGCATAGGTCACCAAACTGGTGGTGACCCCTGGCTGGCCACACCTCTGACCCGGTTGCCCAGTCACTCACTTGTCCCAGTCTCTCTCCTAGCTTTCCCTACCATGTGGTGGCCATGGCACAGCTCAGGCAGATGTCCCAGGGCTGCTGCACATGCGCACTGCATCCACCCACCTGCCCATCCTCCCAGAGCACATTTTCTTCCTTCTCCCAGTTGACATGCCTCTTCCAGCCCAGCCTGGCCCAACTCGGCCAGCCAGCAGGTGGGTGGGTGGATGTCCTGGAGCTTCTCGCCCCCGTTGTCACAAGATGCCTGCAGCTGCTGCATACTTTTTTCAGTATGGCTGCAGTCCAGCAACTGCACTGAAAAAAGCATGCCCTGTTGTATGTGCTGGGCCCAGCAAGTCAGAGCAGCCAGAGCACAGAACAGGGTGGTGGCAGACCATTGGAGAAGTGGAGCAAAGCCAGAGATCAGTAGCAGCCTCTTTCACAGCACAAGAAGCCTCCCCCAACTGGCCGGCTGGTCTCCTCTTTCTCTGCCTGTTTGTTCTGTATGGCCGAGGAGGAGGAGACCAGCTGGCTGGTTGGGAGAGGCTTTCTGCACTGAAAAAAGTGGTTTGAGACCAAAAAAGAGTCACCTCCAGCAGCAGCCCCTTTGGCCGGCTGGTTTCCTCCTCGTCGGTCATACAGAACAAACAGGCAGAGAAAGAGGAGACCAGCCAGCCAGTTGGGGGAGGTTTCTTTGCACTGTGAAAGAGGCGGCTACTGATCTCTGGCTTCACTCCATTTCTTCAACGGTCCGGTACCACCCTGTTCCATGCGCCAGCTGCTCAGACTTGCCGGGCCTGGCACATATAACAGGGCATGCTTTTTTTCGATGCAACTGCTGGACTGCAGCTGCACCAAAAAAAGCATGCAGCAGCTGCAGACATCTTGCGACAAAGGGGGTGAGAAGCCCAGGACATGTGGCCACCTCCTGGCTGGCTGGGCTGGGCTGGGCTGGGCTGGGCTGGGCTGGAAGAGGCACGTCCACCAGCAGAAGGAAGAAAGCATGCTCCGGGAGGGTGGGTGCCGGGCAGGTGGGCGGACATCCTAGGACCACTTAAAGGTCGGCTTTAAGAGCACCCCCATGGAAGAAGTGAGAACCAAGAGCAAATGTAGTAGCAGCAGGGGTGATGGGTGGGTGTGTCCCTCCACAAGGAGTGTGAAGGGAGGCAGACACTGCTCCTCTGAGGAAAAGAGGTACAGAAGCCCTGACTGTCACCCAGAGGGTACCATGGAGGGACCCATCACACACTCCTGTTGCCCCCGCTGCCGCTACTTTTGCTCTTGTTCTCGGCTTCTTCCATGGGGGCACTCTTAAAGTCCATCTTTAAGAGCTGGAAGACATTTTGTTAGATCGCTGCCAACTCATTGTTGGGAGAGGTATAGCCCCTGAATACACGAGAAGTCTTGGGCAAAGTTCTCTGACTTTTAAAATGCATCCACATGATGTCTGCCTTCCTTCGCATTCCTTGTGCACGCCGGGAGCGCCTAACCAGAGCGAGAGAGAGTGAAGTTGACTGCTATGAGGCAAGTGCCTTGGCTTCCCCTCTTGCTCCTCACAGTCACCCTGAGCTGGTGCAGTTCTTTAGTTGGGCAGACAGACAGCTGCAGCAGCGCCCGCAGCAGCAACAGGCAATGTTGCAACAACGAGCTACAGTAAGATTTGGTGGTGCAAATTTATCTCTGAGTGGCTTCTAGCAAAAAAACAAAACAAAAACCACCCCAAAACAAAACCCATTCAGCAGACAGATTCGGCAGGCAGTCATGATCTTTAGTTGGACTTTTTTTTTGGGGGTCAACCCAAGGGCAGAGGTGGGGGAAAAGGTACATAGGAAATCACCCTGTCTCTGTAGCATCAGTCATGTGACTGAGTGGACGTGGCCAACTCAACGTCACTCGCAGCAAGGTCCCACACCACCTTGCCGAGTTGGCCATGCCCACCCAGTCACATGACCACCAAGCCACACCCACCAAACAAACCACGCCCACCAAACAAACCGGTAGTAAAATAATTTGAATCCCACCACTGGATCCAATTATTAAGTGAAATGCTCCAGTACTTAGCTCAAAATGGAATATTAGGAACCAATTAGGAATTGTTCCTGGCCCTACAGGCAACAAAAACATACAGCATCCATTAATTTTACGTATCATAAAATTAACATGTCCTTTATCAGAACTCCCAAGATAAATATCAAAGCATATCCAAGATATTTTTTAAAAAATAGAACATTATGCTCTATGGCTCAAATTTGGCAATAGTTACCCAGGTACTTGATATGACACAGTAAATAAGATTTTTTTTCTATGTTCTGGGATAAAGCCACATTAAGTGATTGATTATTCTCTGCCAGCATGAAGTGTCCTTCATGCAATAGCCATTATGAAATAATTTGCTTAGAAATAAGCCATATAAATACTCCAACACAGGAAGGAAGGAAGGAAGGAAGGAAGGAAGGAAGGAAGGAAGGAAGGAAGGAAGGAAGGAAGGAAGGAAGGAAGGAAGGAAGGAAGGTTGTTTTCATTATTATGTTTGAAACATGACAGTCACATTATGTTGCAATGAAACATTCACTGTTATTTTCATAAAGCTGGTTCACTCAACCATTTTTAAGCCATGCAGGTCAAGACTGTGAAACAATCATTACCAATTTAACTTCACTAAGTCCCATGGGCTGCATCAGTTGAAAAGTACAGTTACCCCTGGATAAGCAAAGATCACTGAACTGTATCAGCTATGATAACAAAGCCATCTTCCTCATGATTAAGGATGAAAATTCCTAAATGTATTTCAGCCAGAGAACATTGGTGAAATCTGCCAAAATGGATTCCCACATGTGTTAGATGAGCCTGGAAAAAGAACTACTTCTGACAGTTGCATATTGAGTGGGATAGTTGAGGAGAAAAAAAAATCTGAGGTTGAATAAATAAAACAGCCTGCAGTGGGGAAATGTATGTAACCAAGAATACTCTCAAGAAAATTTGGCAGTTTTTAAAAATGTCTCTCTGAGAATTTACATTTACAATGCAAACCAAAGGGAATTGCTTATAAAGCTCTACATGTGAAGAAAATCCATGAACAAAACCAAATGATTTTAACAAATATTTTAAAAAGAAAACCCACAGAAACCTGATGGACTGAAATATAAAGCTAGAGAATAAAAATGAGTAGATTTATACCAATCCACATGTTCCTAACCATTACCATCATTTATTTATTATTTATTTATTAAACATTATTTTATGGCTGCCCAACTCACACAGGTGACTCCAGGCAGCTCGCAACATTAAAATCTACAATGTAAAAGCCTATCACCCTCTTACTCCCTTCATGGCAGCAACAACACAATCAAATTAACCACTTGATCAGCTCCAATTCCATTCACAGTTCCCAGATCTTCAGAGCCTTTTGGAAAAGCAACAAGGTGGGGACCAAATCAAACCTTCTGAGGAATAATGTGCCACAGAAAAGAGGCCACCAGGCTCTTTTCATGGTCCCATCAGATTACAATCACTAATAGATGAGACCCACAACACACCTTCCTTCCCACTTCCATGCTTTTCTACAAATGAAAAAATATTTCTATCACATTTATATAGCTGTCCATCTCACAAATGTAGTCCCTGGCAGTGTACAATAAAATACACCATAGAATAACCATAAAAGCACAATAAACATGCATAACAAGACCATGGGAACAAAATTCATATATAATAGAGCTATTTCATTAGATTTATATCCCACCTTTATTCAGTGTAACTCAATGGTGTAAATTTATGGTCCTACCTCTATTTTTTCCCCATTAACAACAATCCTGTGAGGTGGATTTAACTGAGAAAAAATGACTGGCCCCAAATCAGGCAGTTGCCTTTCGTGCCTAAGGTCGGGCTAAAACCACCATATCAAACTGTCAGTCTACACTCAGTTACCTTTTCTTTTTCTCTTGCAACAAAAATATGATCCTATGGTAGTTGTATTTTTTAAATAGGGGATATACATGTAGGAGTGCTGAAATATAAGCAATTAATAGCAACCTTAAGATAAACCAGGAAAAGCAGTTAGGCTTTCAGAATTACAGAGACACTAATTGGCTTGCAGCATGATTACAATTAAAACAATCTCAAGCATTTAAAGCAAAGCAATCTAATACTGAAATCAGTTTCAAGCTGCAACTTTAGAATCTTCCAGTAACTCAAAAGAATGGAAGAAATCAGATACAGGTGAAACTCGAAAAATTAGAATATCATGCAAAAGTTCATTTATTTCAGTAATGCAACTTAAAAGGTGCATTAAAACTAATATATGAGGTAGACTCATTACATGCAAAGCAAGATAGTTCAAGCTGTGATTTGTCATAATTGTGATGATTATGGCTTACAGCTCATGAAAACCCCAAATCCACAATCTCAGAAAATTAGAATATTACATGCAATCAATAAAACAAGGATTGTACATAGAACAATATCGGACCTCTGAAAAGAATAAGCATACATATGTACTCAGTACTTGGTTTGGGCCTCTTTTGCAGCAATTACTGCCTCAATGCAGCGTAGCATGGAAGCTATCAGCCTGTGGCACTGCTGAGGTGTTATGGAAGACCAGGATGCTTCAATGGCGGCCTTCAGCTCTTCTGCATTGTTCGGTCTCATGTCTCTCATCTTTCCCTTGGCAATGCCCCATAGATTCTCTATGGGGTTCAGGTCAGGCAAGTTTGCTGGCCAACCAAGCACAGTAATCCCACAGTCATTGAACCAGGTTTTGGTGCTTTTGGCAGTGTGGGCAGGTGCCAAATGAAGTCAGCATCCCCATAAAGCTCATCTGCGGAAGGAAGCATGAAGTGCTCCAAAATCTCCTGGTAGACGGCTGCATTGACCCTGGCCTTAATGAAGCACAGTGGACCAACACCAGCAGATGACATGGCTCCCCAAATCAACACAGACTGTGGAAACTTGACACTGGATTTCAAGCATCTTGGAGTGTGTGCTTCTCTATTCTTCCTCCATAGTCTGGGTCCTTGGTTTCCAAATGAGATGCAAAAGTTGCTCTCATCAGAAAAGAGGACTTTGGACCACTGAGCAACAGACCAGGTCTGTTTTTCTTTAGCCCAGGTAAGACGCTTCTGACATTGTTTGTTGTTGAGGAGCGGCTTGACAAGAGGAATATAACATTTGAAGCCCATGTCCAGGATCCGGCTGTGTGTGGTGGCTCTTGATGCACTGACTCCAGCCTCAGTCCACTCCTTGTGAAAGTCCCCAACACTTTTGAATGGCCTTTTCCTGACAATCCTCTCCAGGCTACGGACATCCCTGCTGCTTGTGCACCTTTTTTTCCACACTTTTCCTTTCCACATAACTTTCTATTGATGTCCTTTGATACAGCACTTTGGGAACATCCAACTTCTTTTGCAATTACCTTTTGAGGCTTTCCCTCCTTATAGAGGGTGTCAATGATGGTTTTCTGCACAACTGTCAGGTCAGCAGTCTTTCCCATGATTGTGATTCCTACTGAACCAGACTGAGAGACCATTTAAAGGCTCAGGAACTCTTTGCAGGTGTTATGGCTTAATTAGCTGATTAGAGTGGGACACTTTGAGCCTAGAATATTGCACCTTTTCACAATATTCTAATTTCTGAGATTGTGGATTTGGGGTTTTCATGAGCTGTAAGCCATAATCATCACAATTATGACAAATCATGGCTTGAACTATCTTGCTTTGCATGTAATGAGTATATCTCATATATTAGTTTCACCTTTTAAGTTGCATTACTGAAATAAATGAACTTTTGCACGATATTCTAATTTTTTGAGTTTCACGTGTAGATATTGTCAGGCGTGAACAAGCAAATCTATATGTGAAGAGTTTAATTAGCTACTTTATCATTCCTTATCACAGGAATCTTCCCAGACTGGCTTATAAGGTTCAACAGCATTCAAGGGGATCAAAACTAGCCTTCTTGTACCTACTAAAGATTCCAGACTAATTCCCCAGTTGACTTTTTCCCCTGGCTCTCTTCAACAGATTTATTATATCAGTGTTTCAAGGATGTTCATCCCTACAAACCATATCTGTTTAAAATTCATTTTAGAATAATTATTGAGTGTCTTTATTGATGTATTCTAGTCCTTGACTATTTCTCCAGAGAAGGATGCAAAAATTCTCAGGACCAAAAAATATTCTTCCTCAAATTCAAGAAAAAAAATAAACATATAATAAGGAACTCTACCATCGGGCTTTGTATGGCACTGTTAGTCTTATCATTGAAAAACAGATAATTCCCATGTCCCTTTCTCTTATTGGTCATCTTAATCTTCACAGAATTTTGTTCTCTTTAATCATATCTCTGGGCCGCACACTTTTTTCTACCATTAATTAACTGAAAATTGTCTTCATAACCAACTACCAAATCACACATTACAATGCACTTCTGAGCCGATGCGAAACCCTCTTCCTGGATATAATTATATGGTAAAAATGTCTCCTGGTGCACAATCTATTGAATTCAGTTTCATAATGCATGCCCCTTGATTGAATAACACATTCAAAGTCATAGAACAAGGGCTCGGGTTTATACGTACTAAGCTAGAATTGTTTATTTTACAAGGTTTTTAATTGTAGACGTCATCATCTTCTGCTAATTGATATGTGAGGAACATCTGAAATTGTATTTGTACCTTTGCTTTATTTTTTAGTTTAAAGGGGGGAAAAGAGGGATTGTAGGTATGACCTATCATTATCACACTCCATTCCTAAAGGAGTACCAATGGCAACAGTTGAACCATACCACTAATGAGTAAATAGCACTGTCAGGAGGAAACAAAGATATAAAGCTTTCACTGGTTTTCTAAGCAAAACTTGAGGAATTGCTAATACATCACAGATCTGCTGCCATGGAGAAAACCTTCAGTCATTTTGCCAAAATCTATGTTTGAACAAAAAGGCTTGCTCAGGCACATTTATTTATTTTTTCACATACTATCAACAAAGCTTCATTAAGGAAATATGAATCATTTGCATTCGCTTTGTCAAATGTTCTGTAAGAATTCTCCACTGCTTTTTTTAGAACAGAATTGAACCTTGTTAAGTCATGTAACAAAGGCTAAAGCAGAACCAAGAAAATGAAGTCTACCTGATCTAACTTTCATCTGTATACTAAATGCCACAGGAGCCACATCACCCCAAAACAAATTTTAAAAAATGGAACAGTACTATTTTAAAAATTGCACATGGAAAGTCTCTTTGAACAATGGATCTTTTGCTCTTCTACTCACCTTATATCTCTTTCTTCAGTTTTGTTCTTCAAATTATCCAATAAAGGTTGCAAGTCATATTTTGCATTAAAAAAAATAACTGCTAAGTTAAATGTGGGACAAAAGGTGTATGTATTTATCCTGTTTTCTACCAGAGCATGCATTGCTTGTCTTATTTTGAATTTTAAAAAATCCAAGGCCTTAGTTACGAGAATTGTAAAATCTATGTGTATTTGTGACATTTATACATAATCCTAAAATGGCATTTGTTTGTTGAACACTTCTGGCTTTCATATAACATAAAGCCAAAAGTTTTTGTGCATGATATTAAGCCAAAAGCAGCTGTGCTATATCATGGTTTACAAAACAGCATATAGCCTGTTCAACCTGATTTGAGTCTCCAGTAAATGAATTTAAGATTCTAGCCTAAACAACCCATATGTTCAAATTAGAAGTGCACATCAGCATTCAGTTTGTATCAATATAGGCAAAAATCAAATTAATTAAGTATTTCCCATCCTCTATACCAAACAAGTAAAATCAAGAGAGGCTCATCAGTATATATGCACTTCCCTCGACAAATAACAATGAAACAGTTTGTTACTGCATCTGTATTTTATGTTGTTTTATATACTTGAAAGTGAGGGAACCCACCCCCACCCCCAGTCCTAGAAGAATGAAATAATTTGAGGAATATTTTTAAAAGGCAGATTATTATATTTCCCAAAAGGAGAAATGGAGAAACATTTTAAGGCAGAAAGCAACCCCCACTTTCCTTACTAGCCCACAGCAGATGTCAGCACTTAAGAGATATAGAGCTTGTTGAAAATTAGATAGCTCCATTCATAGGCAAAGCAAATACTGCAGGCAGAAATCCATTCAAGACAGGATATTTTGAAACTCCCTGTAGCAAAGACTGAACAAAGGCAGAGTGATAGGATTAGTCTTCACTCAATATCCAACACAGGGCAAAGCCATTAAGCCACAATAGAATTCTATCACCCTCAGAGCAGACCAAACATCAACCAAACTCCATTCAGACAAATACCTAGGATTTGTACTTTGCCTATAGAGGCAGCTATGACCCTTACATAACCCCTACATGGCCCCATGGGAGTCTGAAAACAGCCAATAGAATACATGTCCTTGCACAGGAACAGGGAGCTCAAGCGCAAAGCTCAAAGAAGGTATAAAAACCCTCCACTCTCAACTCCATTTTGTCAGCTGCACCAGAACTATGTGCTTGGTGGTTCTGTTCATCATTAAACCTTCTTTCCAACCAGCCTCCCTGTTTCCAGTGTCTTTCTCCCAGCTTGGAACTGAACCAGATGGATATTTCTTCCCACAAAAGTAAAAGCTATTTAACATAAGTTACAATTGCCTAGATGGCATAAACTATAAATACATTAAGAGTGAGCCTAATATATTGTGCTGCAGTGATAACATTGCATGTTGCAATGTATTTTGGGGCTACCTTTCCCAGGAGAATCTGAACCTGTTTTAGCATGGTAATTTTAATATACTGGTCTCAAAATCCTCTGGTATAAAAAGGATATTATTAGTTTCTCACATCTGCCAGATAGCCCTCCATGTGTTATTGTAATGCTGTCCTTAGAACACCTGGTGTCTGTAATTAGGGAGGGTGGAAATGTAACCCAGCTTCATTCCCTAAAAAAAATCAGCTGCTTTGGAAGTGATTCCCCTTGAAGGACTTTATTATGTACTGGTTAAGTCCCTACTGATAAACACAACTCCTGCAAGGAAACCTATGAGCTCTGGCTGCATGTGAGTGTAAAGATCCAGCTAGCAAAGAAACAGCCAAAGGCCAAAATGGTTGAGATGTTTTTACTAAAAAAAAACACACACAATGCAAAAGTTTTTCTCATTAGCCTTTTCAGCTCTAGTGATGTGCTCGTGCTAATCCCCAGCACTTACTGTTCAACCCAGCCAAACCAGTAATCATTTCCAGTGGCCATAGTTTAATGATATTCAGTACATGAAAAAGAATCAGAGATACCAAAAGATGGAACACTAAACAAGAGTTGCCACAAGACACTGGAATGCTCATTAGGAAAACCACACATTGCAAGGAAATATACATCTTCCAGCATACTGTAAAATAAGGATTTTATTTTTCCCCAAAACTATTGGGAAAGATTGCCAAAGATAGTACTGTAAAGGCTTAAAATATATTTTAGCTGAAAGGAACAAACGGTTTGTGAATTGTGGCCTCTGCCATTCTTACAAAAATTTTGTACTTTGTTTTCAATACATGAAGCCAAAGTCTAGTTGTTTTTGATATTCAGCTTAACTACTGTCCCAAATGGAACAGTAATCACCCAGCTTACAGATATTTGTATGTAGAGAGAATCCCCAAATCAGATTTTGAGGATAGTAGAGGCTTATCAGAGAAAAAGAAGTAAGTGTTTTGATATCAGTTACTGCCATCATTATTGTTTCATTTTGGAACAAAACATAGTTGCATGCAAAACTCTAGATACCTTGGTCATGTTGTATTTTTACTGATCCCAGTAGACCAAAAATTTACTGTTACAGAAATTTACAATCTCTACATGGTTCAGAGCTACACATATCTTTCTACACATTTTTTATAGCTTCAAAGTAAGAAAACAGTAAGCACAACGAATACACATGTTAGAATAGCCTTCGGATCAATATTGTGCATCTTTTCCCCATTATTTTTTACCAAAATCTTCCAACTCAAAAATATCTGTAAAGGTTTCTTTACCTCAATGAAATATTAGCCCAGTAATAATTGACACTATTAACTATTTCATGAGATTTGGAGGAGGGGGGATCATTGTAGGTATAACAATATATTGAAAGGTTCAGTTTTATCCAAAATGTTTGGCTTGATACTTTTATATAACACATAACTGATTCCTGAATCAAGATTCTTCATGTATTCTATAAAACTGAAACACTGTACAGCTCTAATTCAGACATGTCTCCTTTTGCCTTGTGCTTTTGCTTAGCAGCAATTCAGAAACAAAACATATTGTGGCTGCAAAATGACTGCCAAATTACAGCAAGGTGATTTCTAACAAGGGAACAAGCCTGTTGGTTGACAAGCAGTTACAAAGGATGCTGGGCTACCCAATTCTTTCACATGCTGGTTCATTCCCACCCACTTTCCATTGAATTGGACACTAATTGGACATTATGCTTTTAATTCCAAGCTACTTTGTAATTCTGTATTGTTTCAAAGCATTTAGGAATCCTGTCGCTTATTGAATTTGCTACATGTTTTGTATTCATTTTTAGGGAGAGACAACAGAGAATCTTGTCAACATTCTATTGGCAGGGTTTTCACTTAGACTTGGCTGAAAAATTATAAGGGATGCTCCGTGCACTCAGAAGAATTGTTAGAAAACATACAGAATTTAGAATTTAGATAGTCTACCTCTGCTATATATTAGAAATGAGTAGTATTTTGGATTCAATCAACCAAGAACCTGCAGCACTGCATCATTGCTCAGGCAAACTTCCTGCACACCTGACTCTGGAACAGGATGACTTAAGATATTGCAGAAAGCAACATATAAACATACAGAGAATGGTTTCTAAAATTGGGTATGTCTAGTTTAATGAAAAGAAGGCTAGGTGTGACATGATAGCAGGTGTGACATGATATCTCAGGAGTTACCACAAAGAAGAGGGAGTCAAGCTATTCTCCAAAGCACCTGAATTGTGAATGCTCCAACACTGGAAGTTTTTAAGAAGAGATTGGACAACCATTTATCTGAAATACTATAAGTTTCCTGCCTAAACAGGGGGTTGGACTTGGAGACCTCCAAGGTTCCTTCCAACTCTGTTATTCTACTTCTAATTCTAATGTAAATATGAGATGGCAACAAAGAACTGTGGATGATTCTAACTAGAAGCTGCTATTTTGTTGTCTGGATTTTTATATTCCAGATCTGGTAGCTTTATAAAAATGAAGAGTACTACTATCAATGGCTAAAAGTCATGATAATATTATTTCTGGATCACAGGTATATATATTTTCACTGAAAATAAGCCCTAGCTTGGTTTTCCCATGGGTGCCTAATTATAAGCCCTACCCCAAAAATAAGCCCTAGTTAAGACCCCATCCACTCCGTCCCACCATCCAGTTGTAAGAGGTGGAATGAATGTATAAATATAAAGATAGGGAAGGGGTAGGGGTGAAGCTACCCCATGCGCCCTGTACCTGCTTACTTTAGGACCACTGCAGCCAAGCCTCTCATGCCCTGACACCTGTGATGCTGCTGCATGACTTCTTCTGTCACCACTTGTGGCCAGTCACAGCCAGAACCATGTGGGGCATTGCGCTGCTGCTGCCGTTTGTGGCAGGAGGCTACATGCCATGTTGTGCAGATGCCCTCGTTTGTAACAGGATGCCATGTGCTGTGCTGCACTGGTACTACTGCTCATGCACTCAATGGTACAACGTACCACGCAGCCTCCTATGGAGGCACAAGCGGAGGCACCATGTGGCCTCTGGCCAGGAGTGGCCACAAAAGAAGTCAGGCAGCAGGGCGACAGATGTCGGGGCATGGGAGGCCTGTCTGCAGTGGTCCTAAGTTAAGTGGTTAAGACATCCCCCACAAAATAAGACCTGGTACCTCTTTTGGAGGCAAAAATATATAAGACCAGGTCTTATTTTTGGGAAAACATGGTAGATAGCCCTTGAAATATTGCTGTAATGTAGCCAGTCCATTACAATTGTATATCATGACTGTCATTAGCTGAAGCATCTCACCCCACCATTCCTGCTCTCTTCAATAAATTCTTAAATGAGTGCATAGGTTATGTCAATGGTGAGGAAAGCCCTTGGAAACTAAGACAGCTCACTCCCACCTGCCCTGATCTCCCAAGGCCTCCCCCACCCTCCAATATGCCCTGTGGCCCATTTCCTGACCCTTGGGTCCCCACAGGCCTTTTCCCACTCCCACTGGATCCCCCCAGACCTTAGGCCTGATTCTCCTTCCCCCCGCCAGGCCAAACACCTTCCCTCCCTTACCTTTTGAATTAAGTCTCTGAGGGCTTCTAGAGTGCTCAGGTGGATTGTATTATGCCCTGTTTCCAGTTTTCCAAGTAAGAATTACATAAGTCTGATTCAACATGGTTCTTTTTATGTTTCCCTTGCAAAACATAAAACAGCTGGGGAAGTGTAATTTAGATCCATAAAGTTATCTGAGTTGTAAGGAAGGCTTAGACAACCTTTTTTTATCCTACTGTTGATACTTTAATGAAACTTTAATGAGCCTTGGTGGCTCAGGCTGTAAATGCCTGCTCTTAAGATCCAGCTGTCTACAATTACTGTAGGCTCGAATCCCACCAGGCTCAAGGTTGACTCAGCCTTCCATCCTCTCGGGGTAGGTAAATTGAGGACCCAAGATTGTTGGGGGCAATTAGCTGACCTTGTAAAAATGCCGCTTAGTAATAAGCAGGCATATACAATGGAATGAAGGCTATTGCTGAGCACATTGGGTTGTGCTCCAAAAATTGTAAGCCGCCCTGTCTTTGGAGAAGGGTGGCATATAAATGTAATTAAAAAAAAAAAAACTCACAATTTCTCTAGAATTTCTTTAACTCAGAATTTATTATGAAAAACTATTACAGATAACTACAATAAAAACTATTCTCTCTATATCTCTCTCTCAGACACACACACACACACTTGAATTACAGACTCACCATTTAACTTAGTAAATTCACATGAACCTACCTTGTGTAGGTAGTTAATAATATAGTGTGGCATAAAATTGTCTTGGAGTAACAACTATATACAGGTGGTCCTCAATTTAAAATCACAATTGAGACCAGAATTTTTGGTATTAAACAAGACAATTGTTAAGTGAGCCAGGCTCCATTTTATGATCTTCTTTTTCATTGTTGTTAAGCAAATCATAGCTGTTGAGAATTCATAATGGAGGAAATCCTTCTTTCCCCATTGATTTTGCTTGCCAGAGAATAGCTGGGACGGTCACAATGGGTATTCATGCGACTGCAGACACTACAACCTTTATAAATACATAATGGATATCGAGTGCCCAGATTTTGAACCTGTGATCATGGAGATGTTATGATGGTGTAAGTGTGAGGACTGGCTGTAGGTTGCTTTTTTCAATGCCGTTGCAACTTTGAACAGCCATTAGACATATGGTTGTAAGTTAAGGACTACATGTAGTTATGAACAAGTATACGTTAGAAACCAAACAATGCATACTTTGTTCTTAAGGAAAATTGTAAACCCACTAGGTACTATATTTAGGACTACAATGTGAATAAAAAGTATTGTACAATCTTATGCTAAGGTGGCACATCACATTTAACAAAATCAAGCATATGAAAACAATAAGTTGCCATCACAGAATCAAAACTTAATCTAAGATTCTGTCATTCCTTTCACACAGAATAGTTGTGGAGCTGCCTACCAAAAGCAAAACAACAGATTGCCAAAATCTACCCACTTAAAAAAAAACATACTACAGAGCTAACTGGTTTTGTAAAAACTGTCATATTATATAATACAAAGAAACAAAGAAGGAAAGATAACACATAGAAATACACTCAAATAACCTGCAGCAATTAGCTAATTGTACTAAATTGTACAACCTAATGTTGTAAAGTTGTATAAAACAACCTGTACAATTCACCAGTGCAGATGTGTTGATGTTCTGAATAGTTTCCCATTTGTTCCTCTTTCTTGCCATGAGTCTTTCTTCCCTGCTAAGGATCAATGATAATTATAATTAGACTTTTTATAGGTTTTATGTTTGCCATGCAGGTGTTTTCCCTGGGAACTATCACCTCTCCTTTATATCCCCCTAGCAATTTGAACCAGATCTTTCACATTACAGATATATCCCTTTCCCCAACTCATTCATCTCTGTAAATAAAGATCTGTTGGCTCCTTGATTGGGCACTTAATTAGAATTGCTAGAGGCGGTCACTACCTAGGAGATTAATTATCACAGAGGGAATTCAATCAATTGTTAGAATGACAGAAGAGGAAAAATAAGTCAGAGTAGAGGAAGAAAACTGATATATCTCTAGTAACAGAAATATCAGGAAAACTCTTGAAGAGAAAAATTGCTGCATTATTTGCATGAAGAAAAGAAAACCATAACATAAAAGAAAACACTATTAATAATTATAAAAACTATTCAATGAGCACAACTGCCAGCCTGTAAAAACCTTCCTCGTTTTTTTGCTCTAGATATATTGGTCCATACAATTCCCAGACAGCAGCATCATTTGTTCTGTAAATTGGGTATCATGAGACTTGAGGTTTGTCAAATCTAGAAAGCATCAGTTTGGAAAGATAGCAGCTTTTTAAATTGTTATTCCTCCTGATTTCTTTGAAGAGGAATTGACCACCATAGTATATTTGGGTTAAATATTAAGTCAAATATTGTTGCTAATAATGCCACTGATATTTAAGGATTATTGGTACTGCATTACAAGATAATCTTAACTTCTTATTCATTCCAAGTTTCCATAATCTTTTTTTCATGCTATAGATATGCATCAATCTTTGTTGAGGAAAAAACAGTATTTTGTGAGTATGTGTATTGAATGTCATCTGCTGGGCAAAGAAGAAACAACATATCAGTAAAGTCACCTATTTTAACTCAATAGTTTTGAAGCCCAATGCCCAAACTAGCTAATCTAAATCTTGACTTAATATTATATTTTCACTAAGTTGCAATGGGATTAATCCAGTTTAAATTCCAGCGTTGTAGCACAGAAATGGCTAAATACACTGTCTTGGACATAAACTTTATTAAACCCAATAGCAATTACTATTATGAAAACACACATAAGATGATGTCTGTTAACAGAAATATGGAATAGATTGATAAATAAATAGCTCCAGTTTTTTAGGAGTAAAGTTTTGAATGTTCTTAAAGAAAACCCAATGAGGAGATTCATTCAATAAATGAGTAGGCAATAATTGATTGCATTAATCAAGAAGATAGGTAAACATAAGCAAAATATTATAAACTGAGTTATGAGTTTATGTTGTGCCTTTACTCTGAATTTGGTCATATTCATAATATGAATAGCAAATTTACAGAGGAAGTTAACAGTAGTCATTGGAAGCACCAGAGAGAAAAGGAATAAAATTACTGTTCACAATGAGGCTACTTGGGATATCTAGAGCATATCTTATAAGCTCTACAATCTTGTGACTCTGACCACAATGAAGCAGTATGATAGAATTATTGGAGTCATTTAACACATTTATTGGAAGTATGTATTCCTAAGCATTGGTTAAAAATACAAGCCTACCATTTCTGCACCACCAGAAAGAATCTGGATAATCAGAAGAAAAAGGAGTTTCTATATCTATTTGCTATCCTCTAGTGGTTGTTTGGATTTCTGCCCTACCAGAAGCCCTGTATCACAGTAATATTTCTTCACTGCTCTTCCACAGCATTCAGCCAGAAATACAAAATGAAGTTTTTAAAAGGAATACTGAGATGTAGACCCAGATGGCATGCACAAATCTGTTCATGACATTCAATCAGCTGATAGGCTTCAGCTTCATAGAGCACTTTATTAGAATATAAATTTCTAATTCAATCTGTGTCTCGATTACCAAAGTAAACAAATGCAATATTTAAGCAATCAAATTTATGAAATTTTGCATTGGTGTACTGTACTAATGCTGGAATATAATTCTGGAACTAGCGAGAGTGTAGTATTAAATCAAATACATCCATACATTATTGAGTGACACCAGTGAAGCTCTACCAATTCTTATGTACACTGCATGGCATACAAAATGCCAAAGTGATATTACTATTAAAAAACTAAAAGTCTTTTAGAATGCTCTCAAATAGACATATGTTCTCATGTGAGACATGCTTATTCTACACTTTTGCCACCTTCAATCCTTAATCAATTTCATCCCCATCCCAGACTGGCTTTGGAATCAATTGGATCAACCTGGCTGATCACAGGACTGAATCCACTGAAGGCTTTCCACAGAATCAGCCACCAGGGCTTTTAAAGGAAGGCTGGTGCAGAATCTTTGTTTGACTATCCCCTTTCCCACACAAGCATGCATTTTCTTCTCACTACCATCAATGTCAGTGTTGTTTCTCCATTGCGTTGTCCACCAACATCAACAACTCAGGTAATCTGATGAATGTGGAGAAATATTAGAATAACTTTTGACATTATATATAAAAGATTTGTTTTGCTTTGAATGAAAAATATTGATCCATGATCCAATCATTTCGAATATGAAGTCATATTTCAGATGTAGCCTCCTCCATGTGGGGTCTAGGCAATTTTCCTCATTATGCTCTCTTTAAAAGACAAAGTAGTTCACTAGCAGGACGCTTGGGTCAAGCAATACTTTTCTTCTATCTGATTAAAGGAAGGAGACCATCTCTGCCAGTTGCCCCTTTATTCTGTTGGAAGAAATGTCCACCTGGGTTCAGTTCCAAATGGGAAGAAAGACACTAGAAACATGGTGACTGCTTGGAAAGATGATTTAATGGTGAACAGGACCACATGATTTGAAGTCCTGGGCAAAAAAGCACGCCGGTGAGAGAGGGAGAGAGATTTATAACCTCTGCTGCAGAGGTGGGTATTCAACAGGTTCTGACCAGTTCTGGAGAACTGGTAGCAGAAATATTGAGTAGTTCAGAGAACCAGCAAATACCGCCTCTGATGGGAGATTTTACAGTATCCTTCCCTTGCTATGCCCACCAAACCACGCCCACTGAACAAGTAGTAAAAAAAATTTGAATCCCACAACTGGTCTGTTGGGCTTTGAACTTGCTTCCTGTTCCTGTGGCAAGAAATGTATCCTGATTGTTTGTCAGACTCCCATGGGACCATGCAGGGCTAACTTTGTACATTTGTCTTGAGTCCAAGTTTAGTTGAATCTTGCTAGGTGATGTAATGAAGGGGCTTTGGGCAATTCCTATTATGACTTAATGGCTTTGCCCTGAAAGCTCTTGAGTGAGGGCATTTGCTTATGAATAGACTAGCCATCTCTTTATCTCTTAAGTGCTGACATCTGCTGTGGGCTATTGAGGAGGGTGGGGGCTATTAAGAGTGAGTCTGCTTCCTGCCTTTAAAAAAGCATGTTTCTCCAGTTCCCATCCAGGGAAATATATTCTGCCTTTTTAATATTTCCTAGAATATTTCATTTTTCTAGGAGAGAGGTGGGTGCTAACTTCTGACAATTCAATGTATCCTTAAATCTGCTTCACAGAGTTGGAGAACATCTGAAATCGTGCCGGAAGTGACTCCAGGGTGACAAGGACAGGTAACTGGGTAATGAAACCTCTGCAAGAAAACAACCAAGCTCAAAGAGCATCAAGGACCTCTCATTTCAACCCTGAGCTATAAACATTCTCCTTTATCGGTAAGATTGATCTCTTTTCTGACAGCAAGAGCAACGCAAAGATCTGATCCAAACAAGTTCATTGCACAAAATTCCAGACTAATTAATGTTTCTGTTTGTGCTAAGATTTCCTACATGCCTTTTTTAGGCCACATGGCTATAATGCAAGCATCCTGGCGTGGTTGTCTGGAAGACCAAGGAGCTAATGAAAATGGGAAAGAAAATTACAGGAAAAGCAAGGGGCCAACTATTTCCTGTCTTTAGACCTACTACTGTAATTGCAAAGAATCTAAAACTATTTATACAACCTCTGTGTGTGTGCACGCCTTCTGGTTTTGATTCCTGGAAGCTGCTTGAACTAGTCCCTGCAGCTTACTTGGCAAGGTTTTTGAAAGAGATTTGCCTCTTCCTAGGGTTAAGAGAGAGTGGCTGGGCTAAGGTCACCCAGCTGGCTTTGTGCCTATGGTGGCACCAGTGGTGGTATTCTACTAATTTGGCCCATTTCTGCTGAGCCGGTAGCAGCAATGAGCAGTGGAGACCAAACCGGTTCTCTCCGCCGCTCTGCTGTTGGACCCGCCCACCCAGGCTCCCATACTCACCTTTATCCTCTGCTTTGAAGCACAGCTGCTTTGCGTGGCATAGCAGACTGCCACGCGGCAGCTGCTGAAGCAACCGGGAGAGTGCAGGCTTGCAGGAGGTGAATTGGAACGCCTCTGTGCCTGCGTAAATGCCTCTGTGCCTGCACGAAGTGTGCATTTGGTGCACGCGCACACACAAAGTGTGTGCGCGCGTACAAGGCACACCCACCAAGCCATGTCCACTGAACTGGTGGTAAAACTTTTTGAATCCCACCACTGGGTGGCACTATATTTTCCTGATTTGTAACTGGTACCTTAACCACTACATCAAAATGGCTCCCTTTATTCAACCATTCTGAGAAATCTAAACCTAATAAACAAATATGAGAATCCTAACTTCCTTCCTCTTCCATAGAATGTCTTTAATAGAATGAACCAAAATATTCAGAAAATAGTGAATCCATGTGGAAAATGTTGGCTTTTTAAGGAACCAGGAGAAGAAACCTATTATTGGGTAAAAGGCATCAGATCAGCAGTCATGCCACTGAAGACATGGACTTTATATTAACAATGTGGTTTCCTTGTTGGTGTGGTATGTAAACTACTCCCCTGTGATGTAGATCAAGA
This sequence comes from Naja naja, assembly GCA_009733165.1. Classification (NCBI taxonomy): domain Eukaryota; kingdom Metazoa; phylum Chordata; class Lepidosauria; order Squamata; family Elapidae; genus Naja; species Naja naja. The sequence goes on from CM019148.1 coordinate 291,203,539, forward strand.
GAACTAAACCATGATTTCACCAGTTATAAAATGTCAGTCATACCAGAACTCCCACTGGTAATTTATTATTATTATTTTTTAATTACATTTATATGCCACCCTTCTCCAAAGACTCAGGGCGGCTTACAATTTTTAGGATGCAACCCAGTGTGCTCAGCAATAGCCTTCATTCCATTGTATATGCCTGCTTATTACTAAGCGGCATTTTTACAAGGTCAGCTAATTGCCCCCAACAATCTTGGGTCCTCAAATTACCTACCCCGAGAGGATGGAAGGCTGAGTCAACCTTGAGCCTGGTGGGATTCGAGCCTACAGCAGTTGTAGGCAGCTGGAACTTAAGTGCAGGCAATTAACAGCCTGAGCCACCAAGGCTCTTTTGTCTAGAACAACCTTCCAACCATTATGCTTAAAAATGAGGGCAGGCTTTATATTGCTTCAGCAATGGCTAGCTGATGCTAGAAGATCCTGTAAATCAGCAGTGAGGAAATGGCAGAGATCTTAACTAATATGCTGGACTAAATCATCAGACTTAATGTGGGTAGAATCAGTTACATGTTCATGGATTTCAGGCACGAAGACTCGTCATGGCAGCCTTTTCCTCTTTCATTTTAGCTACACAATTCAGGCTCATCTCCAGTTCTGAATGAAATTCACAGGTCCTTTATGAAGCAGAGAAAAGAAGCAAAAAGAAACAAGGCAGTCGTTTATAATAGGCAACAATAGAGTAATTTTTTTATAACGTGCAAAAAGAAATTACTGGAGAAGTGCCTGAGAGATCTATTTAAGTCACTAATTTAGATAAAACCCAGCATAAGAAGTAAGATAGTTCAATAAAGGACTTTCCTCTGATTAGAGAGAAACAGATGCAGCATATGTATCTGTACAACTTTGAAATTTCATTATGAATGCTTCAAGCCAAACAGTTCAAAAATACCCTGGGAATCCAGTATTATAAGCACTTTCACCAGCCATGGAATTGAAATGTTTTGCTCCTACTAGTGCCTTTTTCTTTTCATGTGGCATAAATTGCAGGCTGCCATGGATTCCTACTGCCATCTTGTGGAAATTAAATGTGGCTGATAAATGTTTTGTTTATTAATGAGAAAACCTTTAAAAGTTACCTTATGCCATAACCAGGGATATAACTGGCTCATTACAGCCCTGAATTCCCCAGACACCTGATTTTGTTTCTCAGAGCTTTTAATGTTAGAACTGCCAGATCCGGTCTGGAGAAATCCAGGCAGTTACTAGATGGAAATATTGTTTTTTTTTAAAATCTCTTTGCTGCAATCTGGTGATTTCCACTAGCAGAGTTTAAGCAGAGCTCCTAAACGTTTGGAATTTTGAAGTCATGGGCACTCTCACAAAATGGCTACATTGCAAGGCATGGGCTGTCATAAAATACCATTTATTTCACAAGAAGGCAAATTATTGAGGTTGCTTCCTCTTATTCCCTTTAGATCAGGGGTGTCAAACTCGCAACGACACATCACGTGACATATCACAACTTTTTCCCCCCTTTGCTAAAACCGGGGGTGGGCATGGCCAGCGTGTGAAGCGTGTGTCCCACAGGCTGTGAGTTTGACACCCCTGCTCTAGACCTTCAAGATCATTTAAGATATCCATACTGGCTGGGAAATTTTGGAAATTGAAATCCACATACCTTAAAATTGCCAAGTTTGAAAAATACTGGTTTAAGGTGTTGGATTGGCAAAAGGGAGATTCAAATTCAAATTCATCTACATCTATGAAGGCCAATTATTCTTTCTGCCTAGCTTATTTCACAAGGATGTTATGAATGCTTTCTACCATTGCAGCATGCCTCTGTTTTCAGTGCTGCCATTGTTTTTATCATGTAAAAATGCCCCTGGATTCAGGAGCATTCCTGGAATTAATGATTATGGTAGAGGTTGCTGTCGTTTACTGCATTGTCTCAACCTCTTTTTGTTTGAACTATGTCAGGATGCTTTTCATTGACTACAGCTCAGCCTTCAATACTATCCTGCCGAGCATCCTTATCGAAAAGTTGACTGACTTGGATTTTCCCTCTTCCATCTGCAACTGGATCAAAGACTTTCTGAGGGACCGACTACAAACAGTGAGGGCTGGGTCTGTCACATCCACCTCCCTGAAGCTTAGCACTGGCTCCCCACAGGGTTGTGTGTTCAGTCCCTACCTGTACTCACTGTATACACGATTGTGTATCGTCTGACCCATCCACTGTGATCATTAAGTCCGCAGATGATACTACCGTATTGGGTCTCATTACAGATGGAAACAAAACAGCGTTCAGGGGGGAGGTTCAAACATTATCTTCATGGTGCCTAGAAAACAACCTGCATCTAAACATCAGCAAGACAAAGGAGATGGTGTTAGACTTCTGGAAGAAGAGAGAGGAACCTGCCCCACTTTACATCGAGAGGGGCTGTGTGGAGAGAGTTTCCTCCTTTAAATTCCTGGGAGTCTACCTCAGTGAAGATCTTATCTGGAAAATCAACACAACCCAGGTGGCCAGAAAGGCCCAACAGAGACTCCATTTCCTTAGGGTCTTGCAAAAGAATAAAGTGGAACAACGACTGATGATCTCCTTTTACTAGTCCACAATAGAAAGTGTCCTCACATATTGCATTAGTATGGTATGCTGGCTTGACAGCTGTGGATAGAAAGACATTACAGAGGGTGGTGAGCACAGCACAAAACATCATGGGCTTTTCCCTGATATCACTAGGGCTAGGGCTCGCTGCCTTAGAAGAGTGAGGAAAATTCTCAGGGACGACTCACATCCCGGTCAGCACTTCTTCACTCTCCTACCATCGGGTAGAAGATATAGAAGCATAGCCAGCCGCACCAACCAGCTGAAGAACAGTTTCTACCCGTGGGCTGTCAGACTTCTGAACGGAAAATAACTTCATGTCAAGATAGTACAATAGATTTGTGGGGACGGCGTGTTGTGCAACAAGATCACATAATGTAATAAGATTGGGTCTGGGTTAGGGACTTCTGTCCTCACTGTGAGTTGTGTTGAAGGAGGGGTGCACAAAGGGAGTCTCAGCCAATCTCATTGTACACATGTTGTACTCTGACAATAAAGGTAATAATAATAGTTGTGGCTTTGGAGAGAGCACAAGCTTCAAGATATGTGTAACAGCATGCACACCCATTGGGTTGTCATGTTGACCTCACTGTGATTTGCTCCAGAAAAATAACACAAGGGTGAAGCTGTCAGGCAAATACTGTAAACTTCAAATATCAACCAGAATAGATCTGGAAGGGATCTTGGAGGTTTTCTAGTGCAGGGTTCCCCAACCCCTAGTTCTACTGGGCCGTAGCCTATTCAAGGCCAGGCCGCCAGAGATGGGCAAGGGCATGCACACACAAAGCTCCACCTGCATGAGCGGAAGGTGCTTGTGCTTGTACACAAAGCTCCACTCGCACAAGTAGAGGGTGCCTGCGCTTGTGTGAAGCTGTATTATTTGTATTATGTATCAGACATCCTGGAGAAGTGCATAACACAGCATTTGTGCACACTGTCGTTGCTCTGACACACTGTTTATTGCAAACACCAGTGTGTGAGCACTGTATGTGTTTCCTGACCATCAACACGGCTAACAAAGCACCCAGACACAGGTAAATAATATAAACAGCAATAATTTATTACAACTGTACCACAATAAAACTTATGCTAAGCTCTTAAAGTTTTTGCAGGAGAAGACAAATACAACCCATGCTACAGAAAGTGTATTGAAACATTAAGATGAATCTATGATCTGGATAACCAGAGCAAAAGAGACTTCTTCCTAGCATTGTTCCCGTGCTATGGCAGCGTCTGCTTAAAAAGAGACAATTAAAGACAGACAAAAGAGCAAAAGAGGTAATTCAACCAAAATGCAAACCAGGAATTTAACCCCCTTGAATAATAAACCCGGTACCTTAGCATAATGAACTAATGTACATAAGAAGGCTTGGGGTTTATATATAGTTTCAACAGTCACTGCCCCTTCTCGGTTCACAATCTATCCAGTTACCCAATCATCTTGATAGTTGCAACATCCTACTATTGTTAATTTTAGCATAACTGTTTCCTCGACCTGACAACTATTTTCCTTTGACCTGCCAACTAAGAATGTACAAAACAATTTTTTTTTTAATTACATTTATATGCCGCCCTTCTCCGAAGACTCAGGGAGGCTTACAATTTTTGGGATACAACCCAATGTGCTCAGCAGTAGCCTTCATTCCATTGTATATGCCTGCTTATTACTAAGCGGCAATTCTACAAAGTCAGCTTATTGCCCCCAACAATCATGGGTCCTCAATTTACCTACGCAGAGATGATGGAAGGCTGAGTCAACCTTGAGCCTGGTGGGATTCGAGCCTGCAGTAATTGCAGACAGCTGGAACTTAAGTGCTAGGCATTTAACAGCCTGCACCACCAAGGCTCTTAAAAATTTTGTTATTGAAAATACAGAGAATTCTTACATAATATTCCAGTAAAGTGTCTTAGGTCATCTGTAGGTTAAATATGGCATTATTTAAGGCTTTATATTTTTACAGGTATAATCTTTCGTATGTAATCCTACATATCACACATAAATAGCGAAACGTGTAGAAAGACACCATAACAATCCTAACAAAAAAATCCAGAGAGGAGGACTTGGGGTTTTCTTCACTTTCCGTTTAGCCTTCCATCCAGAGATGGAAATAATGCACAGCAATCTCTACGTGCATAAACTCTTAACGTGTAAAAAAAATCAAAATTACGACGTGTATAAAATGAACAGCGGCTCGGCTTACAGCTTTTAACGCGAGTCGTTGACACAACACAACCTTGTTAGGGCTCTTGTTAGGAGCCGGGCAAACGTCCTCCACGAGTAACGGTATCAGACAACGTCCGCAAACTCATCCCGGCCATCCACGATCACTCGCGTTACTCCAACTGCGTAAAGCTGAATCACGTGCCCAGCATTCGGAACGTCACTCGCGCAGCCCCCCCTCACCCCAGCAACGGTGCGGTTGCATTGTCACCTCCTCCACGACAGGGGCCGCTGTCGGTCGGGATGCGGAATGCCTTGGCCACCGGATGTTGCGTAGCTGTGCGCGGCCTGGCTTGGCGGTATCGCTGGCTCGGGTTTTCGGTGTGGAGGAAGGAGGGAGGGTGGTTGCGTTCGCCGCTGCAGCAATAAAGAGCGTCGGGGTAGGGAGGACGGCCGGGCGGAAGAGCAGACGCCAAGGAAGCACAATGCCCACCGTGGAGGAGCTCTACCGTAATTACGGCATCCTAGCCGACGCTAAGGACACCGCTCCGGAGGTAGGAGGACGCGACTGGTGTGTTTTTTTGGTTTTTGCCCCTGGGGCTTCGGGCTCTGGCCTAGCGGGTCTCCTTTTGGTTACGGAGAGCGGTGGATTTGGAACTGTCACCTCGGCCACCGCGGCGCAAAGGAGCCTGTACGCCGACCAACGTCGCCAAAGGCCGGAGGTCCGTCCTTCTCCGTTGTTCGTTTTGTTTACCCCATTCCAGGTTTCATTGCCAGTTTACGAAGGCTTATTATTCCCAAGGGGGAAGCTGGTGGAGATTATATTGCTGCTCTCGCTTCTCCCGCGCGCTTTGCCGGATGGATAGGATTCAACTTTAAATAAATAAATAAAGGAACAGCAGACGCTGCTAAGATGTGCAGAAACAATGATTGGCGGACCCTAAAATCCTCTCCCCCCCCCTCTCTCCCCGTGCAAAATGTTGTTAGTGCGTGTCCCCACCTTAAGCCGGCTCCCCAGAGGTAAAACGAAGCGGTAGGCTTCTGGGGTGCTCTTACTTCAGTCTGCCACCTGGAAGGTTTCTGTGAAAATTGACTTAAAATAAGTCTCCCTTTAAAGTTCTGTGGGGTTTTCTTTAGGCTGCGGTTTGTTTTGAACTTTTGTTAAGGGCTGGGAAGTAGCAATACGCCTTGAGGCAGCATGGATCATTTCATTGAGAATATACGCTTTTTCCTAGGAAATGGTCATCTGAGCAATAGTAAAGTATGCCGCCTCTATATTTCAGTAAATTTCAACATTTAACTCTCTGTATTAATTAAGACAGGGTAGAGAATTGAGTGCTTTTTCTGTTGTTGTGGATAATGTAAAATGTCAATTTTTAAAACAAAAAAAACAAAGTGCTCATGATTTTCCTTTGAAACATTTAATTTCTTAAAATACATTGGGATATGATAAGGTATATATAAAAAATTCAGCTTCAGAAATATTCAAGATTCCTTTTCAGTCTGGCAGGTTCTTATACCATTGTTGTATAAAATATCAAGTGTATTTTTTCCTTCAGAAAAAAAGGCACTTGGTTACCCTTTTTGCACTGCAATTAGGTGAAGCCTTTTAATTTATAATTTCTGGAGAAGAGGATTAGTCAGTTGCAGCAAAAATGTTGTCACTGAATATAGTTTTTAAGGAATCACAGGCACTCTATTACATGATTAGCATATATTATATAAACATTTTTTATGTTAGATATGCCTCATAGGATACAACAGAAGTTCCATTTTCTGTATTTCATTTCAGTCTTGTACTGAAATGTTCAGCATATTAGAAAGGAAAACTGTACAAGTAATGCATTTATATGGTAAGAAGACTAGATCCCCTCCCCACCCTGCACATTTAAAATGAATTGGCCTCTTCAGATTTTCTGAAAAGACAGTAACTATATGTTTTGTGTAATCTTCCCTTTTGGAAGAGATGTATTTAAATAAACTCCGTATCATTGGCCTTTCGAGTGAATACAGTGTAGTACATTTTTAAAAAATATAGAACCTTCTAAGTAGAGAAAATATGGTTAGGCACACATACGCATCACAACTGTTGGGATCTCCTTAATATTAAGGCAACAGGATCCAAGGTGAAAATAAAACTTCTTTAAGAATTTTCCAGTGCAGTATTAATTTCCATCTCTATGCTGAATCACATTTGGATTACTGTACAGCCCTAGTGTTAAAATACTTTCAGTCCTTTAACAGATTAAGCTTAGTGTTCAAAAGCCAAAATACATAAAGAATTGCAACAGCTATAAAAGATGCTTAGCCTCATGAACTTCCAAAGAAAGGCCATTTTTAACTGTAAAAAAACAGCAGACATTTTCTGGTTGCTTGGTATATATGAAGGATGATAACAGTGCTTGTGAAAGATTGCAGTAAATTTCTTCCATATGTATATTCATTATTTCATAGGCTAACACTTTAATATGCTAGCTGGAATGGGAGCTAGCATATTGCACTTTTTGAGTACTCTCAAAAACATGTAGCAATATAGCACTACTCAATTGTTACAAAATGTGAGTGTCAAAGTAATATGTCTCTGCTAAGTGTTTATTCAGAAATGATGGGATAATCTATGAATTGTTGTAATTTGCTTATGAGAAAATTTTCAGACAAATGTAATTCTTCTAATTTTTCATTGTTTACTTAAGAAGCTCTGCATTAGAATTCTCTCTTCTTTTCTAGCACAAAGATGCTTATCAAGTTATTTTGGATGGTGTCAAAGGGGGTGCTAAGGAGAAGAGATTAGCAGCACAGTTTATTCCAAAATTCTTCAAACATTTCCCTGAGTTGGCAGATTCTGCTATAAATGCTCAGTTGGATCTTTGTGAAGATGAAGATGTTTCGGTAAGTGCTGTTTTCTTTACAAAAGGGAAAATGCTATTGGAATGTGCATTGATACAGTACCTGAAAATCACATTAACAATACATTTTATGCGCCTATTTTGCCCATTCTCTGCAAGCAATCACAAAATCTTTTTAGCTTGTGGTGTAGCTGTTAAGATTGTTAATAATAGCCCACCCCTGTGCTATTATTTCTGCTGGTTTGCACAATTAAAATATATACAACAGTTGCCAAATTACATTGTAAATCTACTAATAGCATAGTATGCTAGTTTTGATTCATTGAAATTCTAAATATATATAAAATATATGTTTTATATTGTGATTATCCTGATGCCGAATCTTCTGTAATTTGAACATATATTATCCAGTTGTTCCATGTGTGTCTTTTTGTTGTTGTTGTTTATAGATCCGGCGCCAAGCAATCAAAGAATTACCTCAGTTTGCTATGGGTGATAACCTCCCTAGGGTAGCAGATATACTTACCCAGCTTCTGCAATCAGGTGAGAAAAATTATTGTATTATTTTTAGTAAAAGGCACAGTTAAATATTCATTGCTAAAGTTTTGTTGCTTCAGCTTTCTTACTGTTTTCTTAACAGAAGTTGTACTATTATATTTTTGAATAATTTATCTTCCCTTTATTCTCATTATTTTTCACATTATTCCTGGGTATTGTATTTTCCCATTGAAAATATGGTATGAATAAGAGATGTTGTGATCTAAAAGATAGGTGCTAATTTTGAATCTTTATTAGCACTGCTAACACTACATATTGCAGAAGAAACATTTGGATAGAAGACACTTTGTAGTTCCAAATTCTTTTTTAGGTATTACCTATATAATTATGTGGACATTAAAAGTCAAATCAATTTGATAGCATATAACCGTGATGACGAACCTATGGCACGCGTGCCGGAAGTGGCATGCAGAGCCATTTCTGCTGGCATGTGAGAGGTCACCTGGAAGAGCCCCACTGTGCATGAATGTGTGTCCCCCACCAGCCAGCTGATTGTCGGGTATCTGCCATGCATGTGCAGAGGGGAGATGCTGCGCAGGGGACAGGGCATGCACGGAGAGTCACGTGCACACATGCAGAGGCGCACAGTGCATGCGCAGGCGGTTGCGTACGCATGCACAGGGATGGGGTCGTGCACGCATTGCATCATGGGTGCAGGCACGAGAGAGAGGGAGCGCACACTCTTTCGGCATGCAATGTGGAAAAGGTTAGCCATCACTGGCATATAATCAGTTGGAAAATCGTGCTTTAGATACTGCTTTGGATGTACACCCACAAAAGCCAAAAACTGGCATTGATAATCTGCCTATTTTTTAAATAATAATGCCTCCAAGTTCAATTTTATTTTGTGTCTAGTACAAAATGAACCCCCTTTTTTTTGTTCTTATTGCAGTCATATACTTATATACTTGGTATGTATCTGTACATGCAAGTTTATTGTAAATATTTAGCCAGAATCATTTTTCTCTGAATTTTGTATTTTCACTGTCTTGGTTTCTTTGTAAGGGTTTTGCCTGGAAAAGTTGTGTGAAATTCTGTATTTCCTGAATCTCCAGTATTTGGCGCTATCTAGCTTAAAAGAATTGCTAATCCTTTGTTTTCTTTATTTTTAGATGATTCTGCAGAATTCAACTTGGTTAACAATGCTTTGCTTAGTATATTTAAGATGGATGCTAAAGGTAAAGGATGTGTTTTGTAGTAAAATGTTTTATCTTTTTGAATATTTTGAAATAAAGGATTGAATATGTTTTGTCCTATAAAATAAAATAATCAGAACAAAAGATGTTATGGAAACCATGACAAAATTACTTGCAAAGAAAAGATTCAATGCTTGCATTGTAATAGTCATTTAGAAATATAATACAGATCAGTTAGAAAGTTACAAAAATCTTAAAGCTATATTTTCTATATTATTCCAACTTATATTATTAGAAAATAATGGATTGCATCCGATTGGTATGTCTCAGCAATATTTATTTATTTATTTAAAATATTTGTATGGCTGCCCACTTCAACAAAGGCGGCTCCGGTTTTTACAAGAATAGTCAACAAAATTATTCTATTTCTCCCTTATTCCCCTTTTAGAATCTACTGAGCAGATTTAGGATAAAAGCAATGGGGCCAGGAGAGCAGTTAAAAAGGGGGAAGCTTGCAAGGAGAGAACTCCTTACATAAGCAAGTGCCCTCTGATATTGTTGGATGTAGCTTTAAATGTTTAATGAAAAGATCAGTTCCTTTCAGTTATAGTTCCTTTCAGTTACAGAAAAGTAATAAGTGTCTTTATCATTGTTTTAGGAACACTTGGTGGTTTGTTCAGTCAGATTCTTCAGGGAGAGGATATTGTACGAGAAAGAGCCATTAAATTCCTCTCTACAAAACTCAAAATACTTCCTGAAGAGGTGCTAACAAAAGAAGTTGAGGAGCTAATACTGACAGAATCAAAGAAGGTGAATATATTAATCTTGTTAAATGATTATAAAGACTTCATAAACTTCATGAACTGTTGTACTGCATTTTGAGTAGAAAATAATTAAAGCCCTTAGTGGCAAAGGTTCAGGTTACAGGATGAACCACATCTTGCTACAACAAGCCAGTCCTTGTGCCAACAGAAAGGTCCTACTTCAGATCCTGTCAGTCAAAGAACTCCAACTATCAGGATCCAGAAGCAGTGCCTTCTCTGCTGCAACACCCACCCTTTGAATATCTTACCCTCTAAGGCAGAGGTGGTGAACTTGGCCCCTTTAGAACTTGTAGACTTCCAACTCCCAGAATTCCTGAGCCAGCACCCTCCTATCCTTCCACAAGACTGCCAGTTGGCCTGGGGACCAGATGGGGGACTTCCACACTGGAGTATCTGCTGGATTGATGGCAGACTCCAACTGTCTCTTCCCCCCGCTTCCATTGCTCTCTGCTCTTCATCCATCCACCTTTTTTATTATATTCATGTATTCTCGTCATGTTCTTTTACATTGTTTCTTTTATTCCATTATTTCTGACAGGGTTTTTTTTCATTCCTTCTCTTTTATTGTTGTAAGCTACCTAGAGTAACCCAATAGCAAGATAGGTAGCAAATAAATTTAACAAATAAATGTAACATACATGATATTACAAAAATGTTGCATACGATGTAGGTGAAGATATTTTTTTCCAATGAAATAAGCTTTCTGTTCTTTTGGTTTACCTTGAAGTTTCCATATGAAGTTCCATTGTTGCAGAATGGCATAATACAACTTAGTTAAGCTTATGTTGATTATTTTACCACATCAAAGATGATATGCATGCTATGTTATCTAAAACTAATTTCAAACTCTATCAAAATAAGACCTGACAAGATTTTCTTACTGGTATTATAATTATACTTATAACCTGTTCCAAAGACAGAATTGCATGACTGCTCACTTTTATTTTTTTTAAGTACCCGTTGTTTCTTATGTGCAAAATATTTCAATTTCGTTATCTCCATTTTGATGAATAATAGTCCAGACCTTGTTCTTATTGTAACGAGAGCATTCAGAGTCTTATAGTTCTTATAGTTTGTATAGCATTCATTAGTTCTCATCTTAAAGGTATTGCAGATTTCAAATTGAGACATTGTGTCAATATTTTTTTCTTTTTCTATTTTGCTTAACATCTATTCTGAAAATTCCTTGAATTTGTCTGTTACTTTTGTGAGAGGTTTAAGTTCTCATTGGATCATACATTCCTGTACCCAATAATTTATGTGAGATTAACAGAGTTCTTTGTAATACTAATACATTTTCCTCAATTTGACTCCATGCAATTTTGAGTCTAGTTGATTCTTTTGATCATTAGCCTTTCATTGGAGGACAAAGTTGTTTTAGTTGATCCTAATAAAAATACTATTAACATAATGTAATACTGCTGTTAAAACAGTATAACAGTAGATTACCTGCCTAAAGGTAAGAACTTTGCTTGTTCACAGTATCTTTTGCAAATAGCTTTCTCATGTTCTAGTGATACTGCTATTATCTGTAACCACTGTAATCAGACATTCAGTATGATATAACAAGAATATAATTAAATTTCAAATCTTTGCTTAGTTATTGAATGGACTTGGAAGAAATTAACATATTGTGCAAGAGCACTATTAAGCTAAATGAACAGCTATTTAAATACTGTGTACATTACAAGTAATTACAAAATCACTTATTGGGTAAAGAAAAGGAATGTGCATATTTTCCCCTTCAAGTGCTGTGTCCTTTATTTCCTGCTTTTTACATTTCTTCAGGTGCTTGAGGATGTGACAGGTGAGGAGTTCGTCTTATTTATGAAGATACTATCTGGCTTAAAAAGCCTTCAAACAGTAAGTGGGAGGCAACAACTAGTTGAACTAGTGGCTGAACAGGCTGACCTTGAACAAACCTTCAATCCATCGGATCCTGATTGTGTGGACAGACTCCTGCAGTGCACTCGTCAGGCAGTTCCACTGTTTTCTGTAAGTATTCATGTCAAGGATTGTTGTGACTTTCGTGCCAAGCCTAAAAAAACCTAACTGGCGTGGTTGGAGTGAATGCAGATAATCCTCACTTAACAACCACTCCTTCACCGGCTCTTCGAAGTTACTTACAACCATTCCTCAAAGTTGTGACTGTCACAGCATCCCAGTGGATCACCATTTGGTGCTTAGCAATTGGCTTGCAATTATAACCATCATAGCCTTCCACAGTCACATGGTGGCATTCTTCACGGCCAGATTCCAAAAGGGAAAGGCAGCAGGAAGCCACAAATGTCAATCATGTAATGTGCATAACAGCTACGTGAGGTTCGTTTCACAGCAGCAAGCATAACTCATAAGTTGGTGTGGCCACATCGTGTCATACTTTGCAACCACTTATCTTAGAGACAGAAAAAACCTGTTTTTAAGTGAGGACTATCTGTATTATATGATGCAGGCCACAGCTATGTGTACATTTCATTTGAAAATCATTTTTATCTTGACTTTGAACTCTCTTAACTCCCCACCACTAATCCAAAGGGGCTGACAGCAGAAAAACAATAACAAAAATTCAATCACAGTGCATTAAATATGGATTTGCCACTGAAGTGAAAAGTAAAAAATATAATCGGCAAACAAGAATAAAAGATTCAAACTAGATTAAGATCGAAAAAAAGAATAACTCCTGGGATGTCCATGACAGTAATTATCTTCTAGTCTTGTGGCTACTATATTATAGTAATTTGTAATATAGTAGCAATTTTCCCAGATGAATAATGCTAAAATGGGACACTGCGGGTGGCCATTTTTTTATTAAAAATAGTTTCCATTAAATTCCTTATGGTTTTATGACATGTAGCATTCAACTTCAAAATGTCCTTTTCTCCTTCTAGTTTTTCTACTTTTTCAAAGTTTGAACTTTATTATAGATCTGTTATTCAGTTTTATAGATGAGAATGAAATGACAGCCAACTCCCCTTCAGAATATTAATTTACTTGATAAGTTTACTTGGAGGTGATTTTTGCCTAGAGGGGTGGTTAAGTGCAATAAACAGCCCTGTGTGAAAATGAGTCCCAAATGTTGAAGTTATTCATTCATCCCCAAAAATAAGGCCATGCTTACCTGGTAATAGAGAATTGTAACAACCATATTGATAGATTTTTCCCAATGCTAATAATCTTGTAGTAATAAATGCTGTTCTGAATTGCCACAGAAAAACGTTCACTCTACAAGATTTGTGACTTACTTCTGTGAGCATGTGCTGCCAAATTTGAGTTCTCTGACCACTCCAGTTGAAGGCCTTGATATCCAGTTAGAGGTAAGCTAATCTGAATATATCTGACATAGCTAGAATTATAGTTATTCAGTGTATATCAAACAAAGAAATGTATCACTGATAGTAACAAATGCCTTTTAAAGTTTTATTATCTTCAAAATCTTTCCAATAATTATATAAAATTCCACTTCATTTTACACATTGCAGTGCAAGATAATAAAAAGCAAATTACTTCTTCCTAAAGTTTTCAGTCTAGAATAATATAAGGCAGGGTTCTCCAACCTTGGCAACTTTAAGGCTTGTGGACTTCAACTGAGGAATTCTGGGAGTTGAAGTCCGCAAGTCTTAAAGTTGCCAAGGTTGGAGACCCCTGATCTAAGGTATATTGCATTCAGTAAGCAGGCATATTTTTTTTTACAAATCAGTGTTTTTATCAGTTTCACTTACCTCATATATGTCATAATCAAGTGAGCATGATTTGTTTTTCAGATCTACTTCTGTTTTAACATTGTCATAGTACAAAGTTATTTTCATTTTTACTTCATTTTTTAAAGATAGAATTTATCTTTTTCAGGTACTAAAATTACTTGCTGAGATGAGTTCCTTTTGTGGGGACATGGAAAAGTTAGAATCAAATCTAAAGAAACTTTTTGATAAATTATTGGTAAGTGTATTCATAATCTCAGAACATTGTAAATGTTCATAATTAAACTTAAATTTCTGATTGTTATATAAACATTTCAGGAATTAAAACAGTTTTTGCTAACTGGACAATCAATTTTAAACTGTGTGTGTCATAATTATTTTAGTGGGCTAGTTTGTGTGTGTGTTTGTGTGTAATATATATATAATTGTGTATAAATTTATAAATGTGTAATACATTTATATAAAGCATATACAGAAGTGCTAAACATTCTGAATTTCAGTTCTCTCTGATAGTGCAGCATCAAAAAAGTAAATATTGGCACTTTGTAGGACTTAACTTTTATATTAAAGGGTAGCAGTCCATGTACTGGGTGATACATGGTGGCCAAAGTATTGATTCTGTGTCACTTCTACAGAGTCAGAATTTTAAGTGCCTTTAAAAATACATATATGTTCTTACGAAAATAGCAAGGTGAAGATTAAAGCAATTTTCAGAAATTGGAAAGTAGAAAACTACATGTGAAATATAAAAGAATTGAAAAACATCTACTTAATCAGACAAGTAGGGAAGACTATTTAAACTATTAGGAAAAATTCTGCCAGTTACTGTACAAGGATGATGGAATGAAATTCTTTATTACCACAGCAATCATACTTGTAGATAGTTGTTTAAAAGAACATTCAAATGGATTCCAGAGTGATGTTTTTTTGACCAGTGCTATTGTCCCAATAGGATTACACCCCTCATTTGTGTACCCAAAAATCTGCTTTTTGAAGTTTGTTTTGTGCTCTTGGATGGGGGATTGGAAAGCTCAATTTACAAATGAAAATGTCAGATAATGTTGGAAATAACTCATTGTATATAATTTCTAATAATTTGAAATACATGAGAACCATTTGCTGAAAATAAATGCTATATAACTTATATTTCTACTTCTCAGGAATACATGCCACTTCCTCCAGAAGAAGCAGAGAATGGAGAGAATGCAGGCAATGAAGAGCCAAAGCTGCAATTTAGCTATGTGGAATGCTTGTTATATAGCTTTCATCAATTAGGACGAAAACTTACAGATTTCCTAACAGCAAAGTTGAACACAGATAAAGTGAAAGACTTTAAAATCAGGTAATACTATGTAGGCTTTATTAGAATGAAAATAATATGTCCAGGTTAGAAATATGAAGTATTTTTCTGTGCTGCAAACAAATTATTTGTATTCATAAAAGAATGGTCAAAGTATTTGAAAGGGAAAGGTAAAAAGAGAAAAGTTTTCTGTGCTACAATAAGTACAGTATATAGCCCAGAACTACAAATTACAATTTTAGATCTATTTGGTTTAATGGTGTTTTCCAAAGAATCAGTTTTGTGATTTTACCTGTGACAAAATGCTATTGAGTTCTGAGAGAAAATTCATATGATTGTGGTTAAAATTATTCTAATAGCCTTTTCTCCACTGTAAGCTTGAGTATTGATTTCATTTATCTCAGAATTAATTATCACACATTTTAGGTTTGGCTTTCTAAACAGCACAGCTGCTGCTAAATATTTGGGTTCTAAATAATACAAATGAAATACAATTTCCTATTGTGAAAAATACATTTATTCTATTTAGCACCCATTAAATACTTAGCAAACTCAAAGCAATATCCAATAGATTTACTACAAAGTATTGTTTGTATGTTCATGTCCCACAACATTTTAAGACAAAATTGTATTGCAATTTAAGTGTTCTGGAGTAATGCATGAGAACTGTCTTCCTTAACCTAGATCCCAAACCTAATGCTGCTTTTATTAACAGCAGGCAAAATGAATCTAGTGGGCATATAGTGGACTTTTTGACATAAAGTCTTGGCCTTTGTCTCCGCATAAAGAAATCGTAGCCAGCAGGTGAAGATACAATGTCAAAGTTGTTGTTAGAAAACATTTTTGTAGGTTTCTCAATGACACTGAAATTTTTCTGGAATGCTATTATTGCCCCATTACCTTTAGAGTACCATTACTGTCTTAGTGACTTTTTAGATTCCAAGTTAAATAGTATGAGTTGTAAATTTAATAATATGATAATCTATGGGAAAAGCAACAAGAAAAATCTATGGGTTTGCCTCATCATGGATATAAAAGGCATTTGCACATTCATACTGTTAGTTGTAGTCAATTGTTTCTTTTGATTTATTCTTGTTTTCAATAAATATTTTGATTTAGCTGAGTCAGAGTCTGCAAATTAGCTGAGTGGACTGTGACTTTTGCCAGGTGGTGAATTAAGAACATATTCGATGTGGAGATTTGTGATTTATTGCCAAGCCATAATCAAAGGAACCTAATGGCTAGTTTCAGCTGTTCCTTTCCAGTATTCATCCATAATCGTATTAGACAAAGACAGAGACTAATAAAAATACTTCATCCAAGTTCTCCAGATGATTGCAGCCATTCTTCATTGTCCATCCAATATATAGCAAAACTTTAGAATTCCAGAATCAATGTTAAGATACTTCTAGGGTAAAATAGTAAGTGGCTGCACTGTTATTCATAAAATTCTACTTTTAATCAGCCAATTCTATTATTGAAAAGCATTAGATTATAATAAAACTTCATTGTTTAAAATGTTGCATGCATTTATACCTTTGTACATATTTCCTAGTACTACAAATTCTGTGTTCAGAAGTTTTTCTGACAGGCAATATAGGTTTCTTTTTAGGTGGTCAAGTTTGTTATTCTTTCCTAAGATTCAGAAGCTGTTGGTTTCACCGTATAGTCCTGCGCAGTTTTATATTAAATGCTTCTCTCTTCTAGATTACAGTATTTTGCCAGAGGACTTCAGGTTTATATCCGACAACTTCGTTTGGCACTCCAAGGCAAAACAGGAGAAGCACTGAAGACAGAAGAGGTAAGTCTTTGAAAACTTTGACCTTAAATGAGTTTAGTTTAAAGGTTCAGTTTTCATGTCAGTGTGCATTGTAAGACCTGACAAATACTTGTGTTACTTTCAAGTTCTTGAGTTCCTTATTGTTTTATCTGGATCAGCAAATGCAATTTGTAAGCTCATAACAATAAAAAAAATTATGTGTACACCTACTAACAGTGACTTGGTTCATAACACTAGTATGTGAATTTTTCTCTGTTTCCAAAAGTATTCCAAAAGTCTCTGCTTATTAGAGAATCTTCAGCATAATAAGATATATTATAAAGTCTGGCCAAGAACATTGATGCAGATCAGGAGCCTGTCTTTCACAGATAAAAAGAGTCACTTGGGATAGCGAGATGGGTGGCATATGAATTAAATAAATAAATGCACAACTGAACTGTGAATTGAACAGAACAGGATTATCCAGGTTAGGTACTCTGGCGAGGTACCTGGAGGAAAGGAAGCAATTTTGTTGATTTTATCATCATAGCATCTATGGAGAACCTTCCAGAGTACAGCAGTGTATTGTTTACTTAGTTTTATCATTTCAAGAAATTCAACCAATTTCAAGAACTACTATAAAGGTTGTAAATAGCAAGTTTCTTAGAATAATAACCTTTTTAAAGGCATTAGATAGCCATTGTATATTAGTTGCAGATTATTAACATGGTTTGTCAAGGCTTCTGTGACTGTGAAAACTTCCAACTAGAATAAAGTATATTATTCCTATTGAGAAATAACTGGTACCTAGTTAATAACTAATTAAAATAACATAACTAGTGCCAAAAATTGGACTGGGGAAAATGGCAGAGTGTTTCGGTGTTTAAATCGTATAGGTGTATGATTTAATAAATAGTCCTCTTTTTTTTGCAGAATAAAATTAAAGTGGTTGCACTAAAAATAACAAATAACATCAACGTTTTAATTAAGGTAAGTGTTAAATTGTGGGATAAAAATATTGACAAGTCTATTTTGTCATTATTTTCTTCTAATTGAGCAATATGTGAAGCCTGTATTAAATGTAACATTTGTGTCTTCGAAAACAACCAAAGAGAAAAAGGTTGTAAGATTTTTTTGAGATTTTTAAGATTTTCATCATTCCAAAATATATGAGTCTTTCAGAAATCAAATGTGCTTTTTTTTTTAAATGAGACTTTTCTAGAAAAGTTTTTCATAGTTCAAGAAATGTGATCTCAGAAAATTCAAAACAGACTTCCCATTTTTCCTCTAGGATCTTTTCCACATTCCTCCTTCATATAAGAGTACAGTTACACTCTCCTGGAAACCTGTACAGAAGTCTGAAGTTGGGTAAGATAACAGTGAATGTTCCAATCTTTTCTTTACAGTCCAGGGGATCTTAATTATCTTTCATTATGCTTTTGATGAGCAAAGAACTTATAACTATGGTGAAATGAACTAACTTTTGTGCAAAATGATCCATCTAATGCAGGGGTGTCAACTCGGCCCGCAGGCTGGATGCATCATGTAGTGGCCACACCCACCCGTTTTAGGAAGGGGGGGAGTCACATCACGTGATAACAACGTGACGCAAGTTTGACACCCTTGGTCTAATGTGTTGGTGTAACTTATGGGTGGCAACTTGTAAATGCAACATTGCAACCCAATGGGAGGCAATCCGGAGGTGTTCTGTGTCTTTGTGATATTGCTGGGTAGGAACAAAAGTGTTCAGACTTTTTAGGAGATTGGGAATTATGGGATACAGAGATCTGTAGGAGGCAAATTGCCTATTCCCATACTTAAAATTTAAAAAGATCCTGCAAATCATGCCTTCAGATTTTGGTCCATTTTTCAAGAGCTTCTGTGGGAAGTTTGTCTCCCAAAGACAATTTATTCTATGCCCAGGTTTATTTTTTTTAAAAGGATAATAATGCCATTAAAATTCAACTTTTACACTATAGAAGAAGCATTAATTACACCAGAACTGCCTTTTATTTTAAACATGCTACTGTATTGATTTTACATTAATAATTTTCTTTCCAAAGAAAACTGGTGATTTAGTCACATTCTCTCAGCCCTAGGAAGGAGGCAATGGCAAACCACTTATGGAAGAACCTTGCCAAGAAAACTTCAGGGACTTGTCTAGGCAGTCACAAAAAATCAAATATGATTAAAAAGAAAAAAATAATAATTTTTAACTTCTTCTAATTATATTGGCCCTGATTTTTTTAAGGCAAAAACGAGCTAGTGAAGATACATCTTCAGACTTACCAGCAAAAAAGTCCCAAGCTGGCCCCAAAAGAGATGCTAGGCAGATTTACAATCCACCCAGTGGGAAATACAGTAGTAATCTGGGCAATTTTTCATATGGTGAGTATTACAAGCTAATAATACTATTACAATTCTGTCTTAACAATCAGTCTTTTTTCCTTTCTATCCTTTTCAGGATTATATGTGTCTTCTTACCTTTTGAAGGCATTCTAATATTTTATTTTAAATGTTAAAAGTCAAAGACAAGATTATACTACCTATGCATCTGTATTATGTAATTTAGGAAATTATTGGTATAGTCCTCAACTTGCAACCAGTTGCTTAGTGACTGTTTGCAGTTAAGATGGAACTCTCCAGGGTTACTTATGATCTGGATTTGAAGTTCTGATGGCCATGCCCCCACTCAGGTGGTCACATGACTGCATTTTGGGACCTTGGCAACCAGCTCACATTTATAGCTATTTGCAACATTCCACTATCATGTGGCTGCAGTTTATAATTGCAATTCTGGTTACCGTTGTTAAGCAAATCGCACGTGACCACAATTTTCAACTTCCCACTGACTTCCCCATTGACTGAGTGGAAACTGACAGTGAAGTTGGCAAATGCTCGCTGCGGGGATATCTCAACTTTGAGGACTACTTGTATGTGGCTACGTAAATGAATATAGCAGTGAGCTGTGCATTTGATTTGGATTAAATTGGATATTATTTAAGTGGTTCTCTGAGAGGTGGTTCCTAAATATGGTATATACATAACTAAAAGAAAAAGCAATAACTGCTATTCTATGTCAAACAGTTTAAATGCACTGGGACATAACTTTTTATTTTCTTTCATTTCAGAGCAGAGAGGTGGTTTCCGTAGTGGACGAGGAAGAGGATGGGGTGGACGTGGTAATCGCAATCGTGGAAGAATTTACTGAAATCATTTCCAAAGCCATTACTATATGGCTAAAGCAAGTTTGAAGGATTGTCTGTAGGGGGCTACGTTGTCTAAAAGACTTGCCTTCTGCAAAAGACTGGTTTAAACGTTCTTACACCTTTGTATGTATGATCTACTTTTCTAATGGACAATAGACTCACAGTGAAACAACAACTGTATTTTTGGATGTTTAACAGCTGGTATTTTGAGTTTGTGTTTGTTTTTAAAACGTCTTCAAGATTTATTCAGGAAAAAGCATGGGTGTTCAAGCTGAAGCTGCTTCCGTACAGATGTTACATTCATCTATAAATGTGGCTTACAATACAAAATGGACTCTGTATAATAATAAAATACTAGATAATGGATAGAAATGTTTTCATTGAAATGAGTAAGAACTTCTCTTCAAACTGAATCATATTTCCACATCGGAAAGAATTATATTGCAAAAGAGAAGTACTATAAACTGCCAAAGGCATGGTTCGTTGACTGAATTCTTTGATTTTTAAAGTTTGCAACAAGATAACGTGCTGTTACCTTAAACCAATCCAATCATTTCTGGAGAAGCATGGTGTTAATTTTAACATTATCTTGCTCTTCTCCATACATGGTTATAAAACACATGTATTGCAAATTGATTTTTGAAAGTTCTGTCCATGCAGACACAAGAAAATTCCAGTGAAAAATTGAGAATTTTTCCCAGTTTTATTTTTGGGCTAAACATAAGATGCAGATGTCAGTATAAATGTCAGAAGGAAGTAAAAACATTGAAATCAATCCAGCTAGAGTTGGATTTAAAAACTGCAAATTCCTTATCTTAAACCCAAACCCTTTTTACCATTTTGGAAGGCATAAGTCAAATATTTGTACATAGGCATTTCTGACAACTTGTAATGTGTATTAGCTAAAATTAGTTTATAAAATGGACAGAAATGCATTTCTTGGTAACTACAGATTTCTTTAGGTTCTGATGGCTCATTCATCCTTTTCTGATATAGAGGTGTTGAGCAAAATGATTCAAGTTAAGGGTCTGCTCTACATTTGTTGTACTCATGTTATAAAGTGACATTTAACATTTCCAAGTTGGATTGAAAAAAAGATTCTAATTTGGAGGGGTAATTTGTCTCCCATTAAGCTATTATACTAAAAACTGACCAGTTCAAACCACAAATAGTGGATTAGATTTTGAAACATTTTCTATTAATTCATTATATTGCTTATTTGACAGTCAGTTTTTAGAAATGTAGCTTTTACGGAAGTTTAACCACATATAGTTTTGGAAGGGGGCTCTGTTCAGTAATAGGTTGACAATATAGTTCTGGGAAATAATGTGCAAATTGTCAATTAGAAATAGCTCTCATTTTGTGTTAAAAATGCAGTGAATTATTTTGGAAACACCCTTTAACCACATTTGATTTGTAAAATTTTTCCTTTATTCTTTTGCAATAAATCCATTTTGTAATTTTGTTAGTGATTTGTGGCTGTTTATTTTTTAATGATTTGATAAAAGGTGCAGAACAATTATGAAGCAGTTGATCTCTGCATTTTCAGAATAGTATAAATGTCAGCAGCATTTACGTTTCTTATGGGTATGTGACCATGTAAAAATACAATTTATTCAGAGGCAAGCATACCTGGGTGCTTCTGTTTTTGTTATTGAATTCTTAGGATAAGACATTTCCCAGCTCGGTTCTGAATAAAGCTAGGCAAAACAGCACCTTTAACAGAACATTTAATTCTTGGCACATTCCTGGATTTCCAAATGACAAGCAGAAGCTACTGATAGTTTTCTGCACACAATCTACAATTGACAAGCTAGTTAATACATGCTTATGCGTCACAGATGGACCAATATCACCTCAACTGAACTTTGTAATTAGGCTACTGCTAATGTATAATTAGGCATCAGAAACAAATGAATGTGCTGAAAAGTATTTATTTAAATCTGGTCAAAACCTGGACTGCAATAACTGGGAGGCAGGGAGACAAAGTTTTAAGTACAAAGGAATTTAGAATAGAATAGGGCTGGAAGGGACCTTTAAGGTCTTCTAGTCCAGCCCCCTGCTCAAGCAGGAGAACCAGTGGTGGCTAACCTTTTTTGGCTCCTGTGCCAAAAATTGCACACATATTTGCGTGCCAGCACCCAGAAGGCAATGCGTGCTGAGCCCCCCCCCCGCCCCCTGCATATGTGCGTATGGCCCCACCACATCTCTGCATGTGTGCACAACCCCATGCACCATGTCTGTGCATGATCCCTCCAGTATCATGCATCTGCATGTGTGCATCCCCGCACGCGCACTGCATATCTGCTCATGCATGCACGCATCTCCCACACACCCCACACACATGCATGCGCAGTGGGGATCTTCCTGACTTC
Source organism: Naja naja (assembly GCA_009733165.1). Taxonomy (NCBI): domain Eukaryota; kingdom Metazoa; phylum Chordata; class Lepidosauria; order Squamata; family Elapidae; genus Naja; species Naja naja. The sequence goes on from CM019148.1 coordinate 291,225,998, forward strand.
CGGCACACGTGCCATAGGTTCGCCATCACGGACCTATACCATCTCAGACAAGTGACTGTCCAGTCTCTTCTTAAAAACCTCCAGGGATGGAACACCCATGGTTTCTGAAGGGAACTGTCCTCACTGTTAGGAAGTTTCTACTTAATTCCACGTTGCTTCTCTCTTTTAGTTTCCATCCATTTCTTGTCCTGCCCTCTGGTGCTTTGGAGAAAAATTTGGCCCACCCTCTTCTTTGGGACAGCCCCTCAAATACTGGGATACCGCTATCAGGTCACCCCTAATTCTTCTTTTCTTTAGACTAGCCAGACCCAAAACCTGCAGCCGTTCTTTATATGGTTTAATCTCCAGGAAAGAAACAACACTCCTCCACACACACACACACAAAATAATTGAAAAGAGGAATTGGGCATGCTTCCAGTTTCCCAAACAATCCTCCGGCGCTTTTTTTAAACAGCTGCTGCCCGATAATCGCTCGCCGTCCGACACGAAGCCAACCCCTTGGCTGAGCCAACAGTGACACCGCGTTTTTCAAGCGCTGCAGGGCAGGTGCAGCGCCGGAATAACTTCCCCTTCCCTCAGCCAACAAAAGGGGCGTGGAAGCTCGTTCGGCTGACGGCGCCACAGAGCTTTGGATTGGCTGCCGCCTCCGTGCTGCAGGTGGAACCGCAGAACGGGCGACGAAAATGAGCAATGGGCCGCGCCTCCTCCCTCGGAGGCAACGCCCTCTTTTGCCACATTCTTCCTCCGGCCCCCGTACTCCTATATAGAGAATAATTTTTTTAGATCGCCTTTCTACTGCCACGATACAAATTACACACCGCACTTTTTCAACCTCGCGTCAAACAGCGTGTATCCCTACACGCAGACATATGTCCACTCCCCCAATTTCGCGTCGCTCGAACTCTTCCTTTAAAAAAAAAAACCACCAAAAAACCCCTCTCTTTCTTCTTATGATAGAGACAAGACGCGCTTTCTTCTCCAAAATGGCGACTCGAGCGCTTCCGGTTCCGGGTAAGGCGGGCAAGGATAAGGTTGTGGAAGATGGCGGTGTCAGCAGGAGCGTCCGGATGGAGTGGCCTATGGCTGGCGTGCGCCTCCCTGCGCTCGTTCTTCGGCCTCTTTTTGCTGCTGGGCTTGGCGCCTCGTCCAGGCGCCGCCACCACGCACTGGGTAGTCACCGAAGACGGCAAGATCCAACAGCAGGTGAGAGGGAGGGGTTTTCAGGTCGACGCGAAGAAGGTCCCTTTGGAAAACATTTCTCCCGTCCTCCAGTTCTTCTCGGGCGGGTGGGAAGAGCCGAGGGCTGCGCGGTCTTCTAAGCTACGATTAGCCTAATCGGGTCAGCTTCCCCTCCAGAAGTTGCCAGGGAGGTAGGGAGGAAAGGGCTTGGCCCCTTCAGAAGAACGGCTGAACCTGAGGAGAGAGTTCCGAGCCGAAACTTTTCTCCCTTTGCGATTCGAAATACCCTAGAGTAGGGGTCTCCAGCCTTGGCAACTTTAAGCCTGGAGGACTTCAACTCCCAGAATTCCCCAGCCAGCTTTGCTCGCCGTCCGACACGAAGCTTTGCTGGCTGGGAAATTCTGGGAATTGAAGTCCGCCAGGCTTAAGGTTGCCAAGGTTGGAGACCCCTGCCCTGGACGGTATATTTTCTCCTCTTTTTTTCTCTGTCTCGAAAGAAACAAGGCTTGCCTGGCTTTTCGGTGAACAGTATGGCTCGATTCACCAAAACGGGCGTCCGGCGTTTCCCCACACGGGCCGGTGTGAATTCACAAGAGAGGGAGGATGAAATCAACGCGCATCTCCTCTTCTGCGTGTGGTTGTCCGAGAATAGGCTTGCCCGTCGGCGGGAAGGTTTTGTTTGGCCATTGAGATACGGGTGACCCTTATTGGGACAGAGCGAGTGAAAACACATCATTTTCATGGGTTCAACTGTTTAGCTGCCTTTTTTTTTTGGTAATTGCAAAAATCTAGAATATTATTAAGTTTTCCATATTAGAAAACTCTGGACCCTTAATAATTTGCTGCTTTTATGTGTGGTGTCTATTTCTAATGATTTGATTTGTTCCAATTGTTTTCCATTGTTCCATCTTGAGGTAATGCTTTTAAAAGGAAGAAACAGCTAAAGCTAAGTATTTTTCCTTCGTAACTATATGTACTTGGTACCCACAGCTGCCATTTTACTGCTCACTAAGTCACCTAAGAACATCTTTGTAGAGTTTTTCAGTGGTTTTTTTTTCTGAATTAGACTGGTGAATCGCAGCTGCAAACCTTTGAGAAATTGCAAGATAACATTGAAAGAAAGAAAAAACCATCTAGTAATACTAGGTTGCAGTTGCATCTCTGGGAATTTTATGGCTTGCTTATTATTACGAGCGCACAGATGGGCTCCTTGGGGTACCGTCTGCGACCCAGTGTCATTTGGCGGTGTCCTGGGGGAGGGCCTATTCTGTGGCAGCTCCCACTTTGTGGAATCAACTACCCCTGGGGCTCTGTTTGGCCCCTGACCTTCGCACCTTCCACCATGACTTAAAGACCTGGCTGTTTGGACAGTTCGGGCTGTACTGACCTCTTGGGGGGGGTGACTTTATTTTAAATTGTGGGGTTTTTAGAATGAATTTGGCTTCCTTGTTTATTATTGTTTTAGTTAATCAATTTATTGTATTGTTTTTAGTTGTGAGCGCCCCCAGTCCTTTTGGAGGGGCGCATACAAGTCAAATTAATAAATAAAATAATAATAAATTATGCATTTTATTGTTATTACTTTGCTGTACAGTTTTAATATTTCAAAGCCTTAACCGAAACACTATTTTACATGAAAAGATGACTCTGATAAGGGACGGTAAATTAAACATTACTATATTCCCAGCTGATCTCAATTTTAATGACAAATTATCCACGGAAAGTTTACATCTCTCGTTTTTCCTGCCTATATATGGCAATGCGAAACTGTTGATGGAGAATAAAGTTTCAAATGCTGCTTTCTGTTCTTATTGCAATAAACCAGATGCCTATGTAATCTAATACAAGCATGATATCTCTTTGCAAAAGCCATTCTAATTGTTTTTTTAAATTGTTCTTTAAGATCAAGAATAATTTCTGTTAGGTTGAGCACTGTATTTTCTCAGATCTCCTTTGACGGTTTCGTTCAGATGATTAAGTGGGAAGCATCATCAACTTCACCTTTGCCCTTTTCATTCCATTTTCTGTTTAGTGCCAGTGCAATTCCGTAAAAGATGGAGACTCTTAGCAGAGTTTCAAGAGTACAAAGTCCCATTTTGCCATGCAGGGACAGAACAATACTCTTTGGTGTTTACTGTTATGAATGCACCAAACCAGATTGCTTTGTCATTTGTAAAATGAATTCAATCAGTAATAGTGCAGATAATAACCATCAAATGGAATTTGGTCCTTAGCAGGGAATGATCTATAACATATATTCTTTATTCCCAAGTATCCTTGCATCTTTACTACAGGGCTTTTTAAAAGAAATTGAGAAATGTATTTAGAATAGTGTTGTAATGGGTCAATCCTATGACCAACAGCTATGAAAAGTTGTGAAATTACTTCATATAGGATGCTTTGAATAGAATTCTGTATTTTCTTTTTCTTCCATGTTTCTATTCTCGCTCTCCACCATCTGGTGGTGGTGGTTTTTTGTTGTTGGTTTTTTTGCCTCATATTAGGTAGCTCACACCTTAAGAAAAAAATTACATGTTAAAAATGTTGCATTAATTAATCAGTTTGTGCTGGAGAGAATACAAGGGACATAGTATTTTAGTCCAGATCACTGAATATTGCTTTAGACTTTTCTTTTTACAGTGAAACACACTAATCATTATGGAGAAATCTGCTTCTTCTGAAATCTTTAAAATTGCATTTCATTAAGCAATTGCTAGATAATATATAAATGCTGATACACATGGATAATTCTATTTCATTGATGCAGCTAACTAGATAGATAATATAAAAAGTAATGCCATTACAGCTTTTTCTCCATTCTTCATGTCTTCAATGTTTGCCAGCAGATGGGACCATTATTGTCCAATGAAGGAGTGCTCATATCTACGTTTTGCATTGTGGTGTTTGTGGGCATTAATGGATTTATGGACCTTTTGGGGGTTCATCACGTTCCCTATTCAAATGAATTCAGTTTTAATTAAAATTTATAATTGTGCTACAAAGAATTCCCAGTATAACCTTATTTATTTCCAGCAATACCCTATAGGCATTAGAAGGCAGTAACATTGATGGGTGGTAGCGTTTCATTGTTTTGTTTGTAATTGTTCAGATTCAACATTGAATAATAACAAGGATAAGCTGGGAGCAAGAGAATGAATATAAACACCCCCTTAAGTTGAACTCAACTCTTAGTGACTATACATTTATTTTCTTTACAATGATATAACACTATTACATTTTAATAGGATTTAATTGTTTTTTTAATTCTTGATATCGATCTAATATTTTCTTATGGTCTTCCATCCAAATAGTAATAGATCCCATCCTGTTTAGTTTTATCAAAGCCAGACAAGGTCATAGGGAACAGTTTTGCCCATTGTTGAATTTAGTTTGTGAATGGACAGACTTTTCCATGGCAGCCATTTTCTTTTAGTACCCACAACAATCAAAATATCTTATTGTATAAAATTATTAGAGATTTTTCATCTATCTGAAGTAGGTGTTTTCTGTTGTCCTTTTATTTTATTTTATTATTTTTTTAGACTTAACAAATCTTTGGTGCTGTTCTTAAAAAAAACTTTTTCTTTACACTGCAGCTTTTTTCAATGTAATCTTTCTGTTGATTAGTGGACTAATTTCCAAAATTCTCAGCAAAGGCCATGATTGCTCACTAATTCTGGAACTCAAAAACTGAGATAGATGAAATATATTTTATTATACATATAATGGGTAGCATGTTTAAACTTGGATTGTTTATTTATTTTTAAACTACATGGTAGAATATAGAAAGCCAGAAGTTAGTCACACCTTTCCTACTTGCTTATCAGTAACTCCAATCATTGTACTTATGTTTGCAAATTTGCTACCTTCCAGTGAAAAGAATTTTTGCTGACATTTTAAAGCACATAAGATAAAAGTATTCAAACATTTTTTTTTAGAAAATGCAAATATGCAACAAATTTTATTAATTTTAACTTGAAAAATAATTAATTCAAACTGCAATCCTTAAAAAAAGAGACAAGGACACTTCAGTAGAATTGAGATAAAACTGGGGGGGATCCAATTTGGAAACTTTTATATGAAGATAGAAGAGAATATTTAAAAACTTGTCAACCTGGATCTAGGCCAAAGATAATAAAAAGGGCCCAAAGTAGATACCCACAGTCCCACAGAATATAGAATGACTTTTCCTGACCACTCTGGACTGAGACTACAATGCTGTGTAGCAATTTTGAATTGTAGCTCTTGAGAAATTTCAGTTCTTTAAGAGCCCTGGTAAGGAAAAATATAATCATCAGTCTCCTCCACAATAAGTATAGTGTTGGCAGACTCAGTTGGCTTCAGGGTTTTAAGGCCAGCCCAGAGGGATGGAGCTTTATTTTGTACTTGACCAGGAAGTATTAGGAGTAGAGGCTTGCTGGAGTTGAGGAAAAAGCATCTGAAACCTTTCTTCAGAGTCCATCTGGCTGTCAGTCTACTTAAGCTTTTCCAAGAAGCACTGCTATCACGGTTTACTACAAATTTCAAAGGAACATGTGTTGGTGAAATAAGATTGGCTTCCCTCAGGAGATGTTTGCAAGCCACATTTGCTGATCAGATTGTATGCTGTCCTCAAAAGCAACAGTACAAGTCCTGTTTCCTGCATAGAGTGTTTTTGTTGTTTGTTTTTTTAAGAATTACTTTTGATTTAGGGAGAACTAAGACTTCACGAACGTTTCCCTGCAACTCTGTCTTGACAAAAATAAAAATGTATTTCAACCTACTTTTTTTTAAAAAAGTTCTCTTCTGAAATCTTTATCCTACAACAGAAGCAGCTACAAGACACACACTCACACCACATTTATTTCTCTAGACAATGGACAGGAAATAGCTGTAAGAAAGAAGATTTTCTCTACAGTTTGCAAGACATTTATCCCACTTGGCTTCTACAAGCCCAAGGGCCTTAGGCTTTATCCTTCTAAACTTATAGTCTCTAGGTTTCTGTGAAAATAATGGGAAATGATATGAGATATGGGAAATGCATTCGTACTTACTTGTCTATGAATATGGGATTGGTCAAATATACCAGGTGAGGAGATGCCAGTTTTCTGGTCTTAGAAGGCCCTAATTAGGCAATTCAAAAAATACAACTGGATACTACATATTTTTCTAAGATTAGTTTTATCCTGCATTTACTTTATATGAATAACTCAAGCAACAACATATATAGTGGTGCTTCCTCCTGTTATATTCCCATAAGAACAAACCTGTGAGGTTGATGTTGGTGTGAGAAAAAGTGACTGGCCCAAGGTTTACCCAGTCTTAGGCTTCCATGCCCAAGGTGGAAAAAGAACTCACCGTTTCCTGGTTTCAAGAACATAATAACATGCTGAAAGCAGGATGATACTGTCAGCAAAACAAAAAAAATGTTATTTAAATTTAACTATAATTTGAGGGACATGTTGGGAAAGCAACACTTGACTGGATATAATATATGTGTCAGGATTCTGGCAGTTACTCCAATTAAATCATGTGACAATATGTTTTAGAATATTGATAAGGATTACCCTTAAAATGTGTCTGTAGAGATACACTAGGCATTCAGCAATTTATAGTTTTATTTAAGATTAGAACTTTTCCAAAAACCTGTTAAAATTTTCTTTAAACATAAAATTAGCATGATGATGCTTTTCAAAAAGACCCAAATTATCTCTTAGTATTTAGATTTATGTTTGTGTCTTCTGATGGCCTATTCCAGAATCAGGATGGGAGAAATTACCTGTTAATAATTCAAATTTATACTGATATCCAGTGGGGGGGTTTACATGTACACATCATAGTCTTAAAAAGGGGCTACTTTACAGTAGTTATCATACTGTAATAATCCTAATCCTGTAAACTGTTTTATTTAGGGAAGAAAGGGTTTTGTGCTCCATTTGGTATGATGCAGTTCAATTTTTTATTTGCTCTATTTTATTACCTTAAGTCATATAACCTGAATTGCACTTGGCTGTGTTACGTATTTTGAAAATATGTATTACATTATACACACCCTTAGATTTTTGTTCCAATTAAGCATGGAACAGATCATAAACTTAATATTACATAGAAATAGCTACAGAACTAGCAGTGGACTTCAATTACAGTAGTAAGAAAATGAGCAGCCTTTAAAGCTGTGCAACTACTTGTTTCTTCATCATAATACACAAAAGTTATCTATAAGCTTCATTCAAAGTTTAATTGAAATGGTTGAAGATCCAACAAGAATATTTGCCAGAACATGTTAAGATTTAGGCTTTTTGACTATAACATGAATAAAAGTCTTAGTTATACCTGTGTTTTAACTGTGTTAAGTTTTTAAATGGTTGTATTATTTTATATTGCTCATTTGTTTTATTGTACACTGTCAGTAGAAATGTGATATGGGCAACTATAAAAATTTAAATAAATGCCAATGGAAAAATATTAAAACATTAACTCCAAATTCATTTTTAGGATTGACCAAAATAATACAAAACAGTGTTAAATGATCTGAACTCCTCGGAACATGTCATTAAATAAGATATTACAAAAGGGATGAGACAGATGAAAGAAAGTCTGACTATTATGCAAATCTTAAATCATGAGTTTTTGACAGTTCACTCACAAGATGGATTTTACAGATTGAGTACAGTCATTTTTTAAATGTTGCTTATGGACACAATAATGAGTTATTCATGTCAATGGAGATGATTGAATTTCTACCATGCAGGGAAAGGGAAGTGAATCTAGTTTTTCTATTAAAATTGTAGAAGTAATCACATCTCTGTGTAAATTATAAGGCAATAATAATATTTCAATTTTAGTGGGAAATTAGCTGAAATCTCCCCCATCTTACCTTGCTTTGAAAGTTACCTAAGAAAAAAATATGTCACTGCTATGGTTTCAGTAGCTAATGATTCTGTTTTTCTCTGGATTCTAAATGCCTTAAAAGTAATATTGCAATATATAGTTCTTTTGAAAAATAGGTATTGGCACAAGTTTTTGAATTTCAATGAATCCAACATCCATTGAAAGTTATCAGTTATAGCTTAAGGCTAAGCTACTGCTATTTAATCCAGTAAATTTTCTCTTTGGAAAAGAAATCATATTTTGTTATATGATTTATAATATGTAAATGGGATTGAGAGTAAGGATGATAGGATAAAATTCTGAAGGTTCAGTAAAATATGGATTTATTTAATACACAAAATGTAGAAAGAAAGTTACATGAAATGTATGCCTCTTTAATGCTACAAATATATGGATTTGAGAGTGACTTGGGTTAACTGAAAATGTGCTGATAAGAAGCACAGACTTATTTCCATCCCTAGTTTTCTGTCAAAATCTATTCCAATTCCTCGTTCCATAGCTGAATTATTATTTTCTCATACTTTTCTCCTTCAGCTATACCAGCTATCATTTTAAAGTAGTGGACTCTGTTTCTTTATGTAAACAGTTAATATTCATGAAATGCTTCCCCTTTTAAAATATGCATCACCAAAAGATGTTTAGTGTTTCTTCAGGACCTTGGTCAGCTCACTTGTTAAAAAAGCAATAGGAAAGCACTCCAGCTGAAGCTGCATTCTTAAGTTTAACCCATGTGTTGTTTGTTCCCAAACCATGTTCTTATCTGTCTTTTGTCTTCAAAATAATTCTGTTCCTTTCATTTTCTTTTCCTTGTTTCCTTTTAAGTTTCATTCCACTTCTACATTTCACCTGTTTATTGGCTTTTAATCTAATCATTTCATTGTTCCTTCCTGTACATAGTCACTTTAGGACTAACTCAATTACTGCTTTTTAGAAAAACCTCTGGGGTTGAAAAAAATTTTCTTCAGTTTTCAATCCTGCTGTGTAAAAAACATTGTTCTGTCCCTGAAGTGTTAATCACTTGGCCAAAACTGTACCATAATTGTAAATGCAGAACTTGCAGAATTTTTTACTGGTGTTATTAAAAAAAACCAGAAATTAGATGCTTCTGAAACTAGACTTTCTTCTATCTGCCAAGTATACTCATTAATTATTTTTTCCTGAACATTTCATTTCTCACACAATTAAAGCTTTTGAATACATTGTAGTGTTTCTTTTTTATTTTTAATGAAACTTACTTCTGAGTATTTATATTAAGGTGCACAATTGGCAGCTAAGAAGCTCCATTTTTGCAGTTCCCTGAGGAGTTCTGCACTGGGTAGAGCCAAGGTTTTGGCTTTGGGGATGATATTAACCAGTAAATGGGAGCCAGAAGCTAGTCAACTTTCATCTCTTAAAATTAAGAAAAAAATCTGACTTTTTTTTCTATCTGGAAAAACAGGATGTTTCTAGTGCTAAATATTTTAATTTGAAACATTTTTCATGGCACTTTTATTTTGTAGCGCATTCAAATAAGAATTCAGCCTTTCTGCTGACGTTTGAAACTGTCTTCAGATCCAACTGAGCTAGTTTTTTCTAGTTTTTAACAATAGCAAAAAGATACAAGAAGTAGGATTGTGTGTTTCCTAGTTTCAGAACCTTAACCTTATATAGTTTAAATTGCAATTCTTTGTTAGGTCCAGAACTGCTTATTACCAATTTTTTTAACTAGGAATGTAAAATGTATCAAAATTGAACACTGTATCGTTTTTAGCCAAGTAGGAAGCATGCTTAAGCTTAACCTTAACCTTAACTAACTAAGATTTGAAGTCCAAATCCGGAATATAAGTAATCTTTGATACAGATCCATTCATCATTCTGAAGACAATACAGTGTGATTTACAGTGTAGGCTAGGGTAATTTATTCAGAAGGATGTAAGAAAGTCAGTTTGAAGGAAGAAATGCTAACAATTATTATTTTGGACTGTACTGCAGGTTGACTCACCAATGAATCTGAAACATCCTCATGATTTAGTAATATTAATGAGACAAGAAACAACTGTTAACTACCTCAAAGAGTTGGAGGTGAGATTGGTGTACTGATTTTATTTTCAAAATTACTTTTTGTCAAACAAAAGTAGGAAATAATAATTTTCTTTGTCAATATGAAGTTGTCTTAAAAATATTGAATCTGGAAGTTTCAGCCTCTGTTCTATATTTTTAGTAATGTACATTTACTATTATGTTACTTTAGTCATCCAAACTGATGCATGTCCTTTCTGAGAGTTTAACTGAACTCTTTGGACTGTAGTTGTATAATAAGATACGGGTTGGTGGGTGTTGACTTTTACACTTAAGGTTTTTTCTTGTGCCCATGTACCAAATAAGCAAAAAGTTACTTTTAAAAAACAATATGAGAATTCAATTGCTGGTTTTTGATGGTATGATTTAGGTGCAAAATATCTTGATTTTCAGCAGAATAATCTTTGGCAAATTTTTCTTCAAAAAAAATTAAAGTGAACCTACGGTAAGACTTAATACTTCCATTTTAATTCTTACAATCCTAACTGTTCCCAACCTCAAAAAAGAGGCAGATAAGTTTCAGATCACTAACTACTAATAATATCAATGTGCATGACCCCTGCAGGCCTTGAGGTTAAGGAACAAGAGACAATTGCCATGTCACTTTCATAGAAACCTAAATGAGTATGTATTTTTGGTGATATTTGTATTTTGAACAATGCATTTTATTTTATTTTGGGGTTTTGTTTTGTTTTTTGTAGAAACGATTAGTAGCTCAGAAGATCCATATAGAGGAGAATGAAGACAGAGATACAGGATTGGAACAAAGGCATAATAAAGAAGATCCTGACTGTATTAAGGCAAAGGTGCCCTTGGGGGATTTGGATCTGTATGATGGCACATATATCACCTTAGAGAGCAAAGACATCAGGTACAAGGGAGCTAATTGTACAAAAAATAGAAAATTTTGGAAGGGAAAGGGGATATCATAACAACCTAGCTGGTAACAAACTGCTTGGATAATTGGTTATCATGTTAATTACAGCTGCTTTGGGAGATGGAAGAATTAACAGTGAAATGATACAGAAAAATATGTTTTACTAAAGTTATTTTTGACAATATTCCTACATTGCTTTTCCTAACTGGTAATTTATTTCATTGCACCAAAACTCTGTTATTTATTTATTCTTATGCTTTAGTCCTGAAGATTATGTAGACACAAAGTCTCCTTTACCTCTAGACCTAGAAGAACCAGAATGTACTAAAATTTTAGATCTACCATACAGCATTCATGCATTTCAGCATTTACGAGTAAGTAAATGGTTATATTAGTATTTGAAATACTGCAGACTGAGAACTTTACAGTGGTATTATTAGCACAGTAAAAGAGAATTCAGAAATCACAATGTTTAATGCCGCAGATCTTTAATTCTCTTTAATTTTTTAAACAACTATTCTACCTATTTTGGTATTGTATTGTATTTTCAATGTCATCTTGGTTTTTGTATGCTTGTAAACACTCCTGTGCATAAACACAGTTAACTTTATATCCTTCTGAATTATTGAAGGAGCAATGCATTCATGTAGAATAATAAGCCTAAATTTTAAGATTTTCTAGTTTGAAACATGCTTTCCTTGGAACCAAGATTCCATATGAATGAACTCAGTTACCTCATATCATTAGGTATTTAGCACATCAAACTAGGGCCATTCTTTTCTATGCCTTGTACTTCCTTTCTGCTATTGAGTATTTCAGTTCAATAACAAAATTCTGGCAAAGTGCATGCAAAAGTTTGTATATGAGAGTGTGAATATCTTAAGATCTGTAGAGAAAACCACTTTGGCAAAGAATAATTTGATGTGGACAACTAGAGATTTTCTAGTTGCTGTTGTGACTGTCATATTATGTCCACTTAAACTAGTTAAGGTCAGTGGACTGTACTTCTGAGTAGACATGCACTGCACCTATCATTTGAAAGGTTTGTAAATGACATTTTAGATCAGTTCACCTGTATCAAGGCAACTAATTTTCAAGCATAATATAATTACTCCATAAACTCTTATTTTTAAGCAGCAACTTAAAAAGCTCCAAAGATCCAACATGTTAAATCAATGCAGACTGTAATGTAAATATATTTAAAATGCTTTTAAAGTTACTTGATAAAACCATATATTGTTTATCAAGATTTAGCACTAATGGTTGCATCTAGGTACTTTTCATGATATTTTTGAGAAGGTTACAAATAATGGTTTAAAGCAGCTATAGGTAGACCTTGAACTGGGAACATTCATCCAGCGACTAAAGTAATGACAGCTCTAAACAAATGATGGTTACAATTGGCCGGATACCAACTATTGCAACACCCCTGAGATCACATGATTGTGATCTGAGCTCTTGGCAACTGGTTCACTCTTAGGGCTTGTAGCCCACATGATCACAAGATCACCCTTTGTGACATTCCCTGCCAGCTTGTCACATGTATTCCCCGATAGGGAAGATGGGAACTTGCTGGGTAAATCTCTTCCACCTGAACAGCTTTTCCAGCCCCTCTGCACTAACACTATGCTGGCTAGTCATGCACCCCTGCATACTCTTTCTGACTTGCACTGTGCCTCTTGTACACTCTGCGGCACACCCTAATCTCCACTATATGTCCTCCCATGCAGTGCCTCTTTCACACCTCCTTGTGCACTCTCCTCTGCACCATTCACAACTCTCTCCTGCACCCACTCATTTCCATCCTAACCCAGCAGTAGCAGCTTATCTGCCTGCCAGCCTGGGACTTGGAACTTCATGCTGTCTGACTATTTTTGTGGAAAAGCTACAGGAAGTTGCCCGACTTAATGACCATAGGATTCAGTTAACAGTGGTTTGCTATTGCCTTCTTAGGGCTAAGAGAGAAAGATTGGTCTAAGGTCACCTAGCTGGCTTTCAGGACTATGACAGTCCTAGAACTTAGGTTTCCCTGCTAATCCAGAACTTTAACTACTAGAATAAATTTGCTGTCCAAATCATAATAGTTACCTTTTCAAAACTACTATATTTTTTGTTTAAACTACAGACAGATAAACTAAATATGGTGAAACAATAACCAATTTCTATTGAATGGCATTGCTTGGTTTATTAGGGTTTTTTATAAAGAATGTTCACCTATATTATCTTGATGCCACACATCCAGATACTTCTTACTTTATTAATCAGAATTTCACACCTTAAAATGAAACCTATTATACTTGAGGAATACTATATATGTACAGTTATACCATAAGACAGCGCGTTGCCCCAGTGGTTAGATGCTTGAATGAAGCTCAGATGCTGGGCTTGATGGCTGGGAAGCCAGCAGCCTGGGTTCAAGACCCAAGTGCCACATGACAGGGTAAGCTCCTGTCCTTTCCCCAAGCTCCTACCAACCTAGCAGTTTGAAAATATGCAAATGAAAGTAAATAAAAAGGTACCTCTACATGCTGGCCACATGACCACGGACATGTCTTCAGATAGAGTTGGCTCAATGGCCTTGAAACAAAGATGAGCACCACCCTCTAAAGTTGGCAACAACTAGCGGAGTAAAATCAGCAGGGATTCCTTTATCTTATCTTCCTTTTCAATTATGCATAAAATCTAATTAGATTTAAGGGAACATAGAATCTGGGGGGATTGTTTTTTCAAAAAGTCAAGCCATCTTAAGAATTCAAATGCTAATAGTTTTCCTCTTTGCCTCTAGGGTATTCAAGAAAGAGTTAATCTTTCTGCACCCTTGTTACCTAAAGAAGATCCTGTATTGAATTACCTATCAAGACGATTAGGAAGAAGTATAGAAGAGATAGGACATCGCATATATGAAGGTCTCTTGAAGGTATTAATACAGTCATTACTTTTGCTGTCCTGTCTAATAGATGCATAATAGATGCATAATGAATGGAATGAATGGAATGAACTGCCTCTGGACCTCCGTCTGGCCCCTGACCTCCGCACCTTCATGACTTAAAGACCTGGTTGTTCGACCAAATCGGGCTGTGATTACCTCACCTGGGCCATGGGATAATTTTAATGTATTTTAATTTGGTTTTATTGGGCTTAAATTGTTTAATTCTTTTTTAAATAATTACTGTATTGTATGTTTTAATTGTGAGCCGCCCCGAGTCTTCGGAGATGGGGCGGCATATAAGTCCAATAAAATAAATAAATAAAATAAATAATATAGATGCAGCTTTTCAAGCCTGGGCAGCATGAGGCCTGATTCAGCTTTCCGTGACCCTAAATGCCCCTTTTGACCATGACTGCTAAAAATTGACAGTACAGTTTCTCATCATTTTGAGATGGGAAATGTATCAAAAGAATGGAATAACTCTCATAACAAGGCATATCCCAGTTATAAAATAAGTCCTACCATAAAGCCTAACATGTATGTGGTATAACTCCCTCCAATTTGCGAGTCTCCTCACAAGTGCAGCTTCCAAAAATTTCCTCACTCTCTTTAAAAGCCTGACATATATACAATAGTATGATATCTAAGTGGTATTTGGGAGAAAAATAACTCCAACGAAGTTATAGTCATATATACAAAGATTATAAACATGGAGTTATGTTTAAAATCTGCTTGGGCACATATTTAGCAAAAAAAAACATTGTTTCTTTCCACGTTTATTATTCCTTTTACAGAATTCATCTTCTTGGGTGTTATACAATATGGCTTCCTTCTATTGGAGAATAAAGAATGACCCATATCAAGTAGTAGAATGTGCAATGCGAGCTCTCCATTTTTCTACAAGGTAAGACATATGGGGAAGCAATAGATAGCTTTACTAAAACCATAATGAACATATAATATGCAAATTAAGTTAATTGATTGTGGTTTTCATATCACTTAGGATCGATAGGAAATATGGGCTCTCATGCACTAACTTATCATTATTACTAGGCCTCAGTATGATTTAATTTCTGAAATACAATATGAATTGGGAAACAATTTCAGAGCTAATGGCTAATTATGCATATTATTACTCTTTGTTCTGTTCAGTTTCAGTTGGAGGAAACAAGTATCAAGATCCTGGAGGAAATGTAAAATATAAAACTGATCAATGAATAAATACAGCATTAGTACATTTAAGTAGTATTGCTTCATCTATGTAATTATTGGCTCAATCATTTCTTATTAGCTACTCCTGATGTGCAGTAATGCTATAGAACCAAATTATTAAATATAAATTATATAAATATAAATTATATGCCATGATACTATCTGTCGTACTACTACTACAAGATGCTATCTCTCATACTACTCAAAGTGATGTCTTTCAATGCAGTCAAAAGTGCAGTCCTACTAACTTTAAAATGTTTTCTAGGCTAGAACATAAATGAATGTAATTATAACTTTACTCTGCCAGTAGGATAATTTCTTCTTAAAGTTATTATTATAATTCAGATAGATATAGATATATAAACATACCAGATTCATGAATACTTAAATCTTCATTCTGCTATTAATTGGAAGAGTTAGCTATATTGTTGACTTAGCATTAGGTTAAATAGTAACCCTATCTACAATATATCTGCATTTTCCATAGTTTTCGACTACTACTTCTATTGTATATATTAGAAATCTATCGGCTATTTAGAAAAAAGAAAACAATAATCATAACTATTATTTGTCTCTTTTCTCTTTCAGACATAATAAAGATGTTGCATTGATAAATCTGGCGAATGTATTACACAGAGCACATTTCTCTGCTGATGCAGCTATTGTAGTCCATGCTGCTCTGGATTACAGTGATGTCTTCACCAGCTATTATACTTTAGGAAACATATATGCAGTAAATAAGACCTTAATTTCAGTTCTATTGAATAATAATATTGCATTATTTTACTCTTTACATATTATTCTGTCTTAAGCTAGCAGATCATTTATATCCTATTAGGGAAAGGGAATAGAAAATTTACTGAACCAATACAGTAACCATAACTTTATCTCCAATATAAAATTAGTAATTAAGACAATAGTTGAAATTTCATAACTGATCTGTCTACTATAACTTTTGTTTCAGCTGACAAACCTTTTTCCTTCTCAATCTTTTTTCAGATGCTTGGGGAATACAACCACTCAGTTTTATGTTATGATCATGCTTTACAGGCCAAGCCAGGGTTTGAGCAAGCAATTAAAAGGAAGCATGCTGTCCTATGCCAGCAAAAGCTTGAGCAGAAACTTGAAGCTCAACATAGGTAGGTCTTTCCTCATTCTATACTCATCAGAGGAAAGCTAATGAGTTTCTGCACTTATATTCTTGCATCAGTTGTATATTGTGATTTAAAATATGATTAAAAATAATATATAATCTTGTTTTTTTAAAAAAAATTAAATTCATTCTTGTTTCTTTCCTTTCAGTTTTAATATTGTTATTTTTTGAGGTAATAATAATAATAAAAGTAATAAAAAGTGAAAAAGTAATATATCATTGGGTCTAGTAACAACAATATAAAACAATATATCAAAATTAGTACCAAAGTTCATTTAAATTTAAAGCAAGCTGAATGGAATTTTCTCTGATGTTTTTCAAGATCGCTTCAGCGAACATTAAATGAATTGAAGGAATATCAGAAGCAACATGATCATTACTTGAGACAGCAGGAAATATTAGAAAAGCACAAACTGATTCAGGAAGAGCAGATCCTGAGGAATATTATCCATGAAACACAAATGGCAAAAGAGGCACAATTAGGTATCTGTTTATATAACAAATGTTCATAAAGAACCATGCAAGCCAAATAGGTACCCATATCTATTGTCTAAAAATTCTGTTTCAGGAAAACCAAGGTTTCTGCATTGAGCAGACTACTTTCCAGATAAATCTTAGCATGATTTTAAAAATTGCTTATTGTTAAGTTCAGGTTTATTTTATCAAAGTTAGCATTACTGTTCAGATAAGCATTTGTAGAAGTGTGAAGGCTTTCAGAATCTCATTTCAAGCATTTAAGTCCTCATATTCTTCCCAGAAAACTACAGCCACGGCTGACTGGTAACACACCTCTACTTGTAGCTTGACAACAGAAACATGTGAGTTCTATCCTGTAAGCGATGGGATCCTACAATGGTAACTCATGAAAATTCTTCTGTGCCTGAATGGATTTATCTGTTATACTCTGTCCCATGCACAGTCTGTGTCAGGACTAACCATCTCTTGTACGCTCTAAAGCTGTGCAAGCTCAGAAAGCATGCTGCAGAGGATTGGTGGGAGAACATCAGGTCCTTGTTATCATCCGTGGTGACATGTTTGAAAACGTTGAATATGTTGAGGTTTGTTTACACTGAATTAGTATTTGTGACCCATGATTTGTAAAAGTGAACAAAAGTCATCATGAGATGCCTAAAAAGAGGGGGAGGTGTTAATCTGTTTTCATGAAGTTACCAGTGGCAAGGTTTTGAAGCAAAATTTAACAATGCCAGTGTCTAACCTACTGCCAAAACTATTTGGACTCTTAAGTTCCATCCTCTACCAGATTCCTGAACACTGCAAACTTACACCTGAATTTGATGGAATTATTCCAGAGTAATGTGATCTTAATCTCTATTAGAGAAAATAATCTTTTCTAGTTCTCAATTATTTGTGCTCAAATGAAACATGTTGATCATTCCTTTTGGAGCTAGTGGCTTTTTCAGAGAGTCTTCTGACATAAACTTCCTCTTTCCACAAAAATATATTGCCACATGCCTTTAATGCATGGAAAAATGGAGATTCTTCAGTACCATGACCTGAAGATAGGCATTTTTCTGTCCAAGACATTACCTTTCTTGAGAAGAAACAGATGCCAAGCTAAAATCACTTTACCTATTTTATTTTATTATTAGATTTTTATGTCTCCCCTGCCTTTCTTACTTTATAAGTAACTCAAGGCAGCAAACATACATAATGCTCCTTCCTTTTCCTTTTTCCTCACAACAATATTTTTAGTTCTGGAAAAGAAAAGTAAAATATAGCACACCCCTTGCCTCAACACTTTGTAGAGATAATACTCAATCTGAGGCCTTTCATAAATTTCCATCTATTCACCACTCCTTCCTACCAATCCATTTTTGAAATACAGAAATTAAATACTATTAATATTTATTGAACATTGCTTTAAAACAACTGAAGAGAAAAATCACTTTTAATAAAACAGTTCTATCTTACAGTTGAAAATGATCATTCTCCTGTACTTATTGATGTCCTATTTAATGTCAAATTTAATTATTTCAATCCCAAATTATGGATTGGGAACTTGTATATCACTCAGATTTTATTGTGATGCCTTATAGGTCCTTTAAGTAAGTATGTAATAAATAAATAAATTCCCTATTTAATGCTGTCAATTGTCTAGAAGAGCTGCTTTTTTAGCACTTATCTGTCTCTCCTTCTTGGGGCTTCAGAAGCAAATTCTGTGCCTGATTGAAGTAAGCAGTGTTGGAAAAGATTATCTGCTCCTAGATCCACAACCCTTTACCAGGCATATGTTCCCTTGTTTGCTTGAATATGCATAATAATTAAAAAATAGCTTTCAGTGTCCGTGTCATTCAACAAGTGTTTTCAAGAAATGTAAAAATCAAGTGATACATATACGTAAGGAATTTCTTTGCATCTTAAGCTAATTTCTTTGCATCTTAAGCTAGATGTTTTATGAATTTTCAAGAATATCTAAGCAAAATGGGGTCTAGTTAAATAATTTTTGTAATAAAGTTCTTGTTGTTTTTAAATGTCCTGAGGTGTCACTTCTATATTGCTGTTTGCAGTTTGGTGGTGATTCTTCAATTGCTACAATGGCATCTGTGAATTCTGAACTTCAACTCAACAGCAGTGACTTCAGCCATTCCTTGGAGTCCTCCCCTTGGGTTCATTCTGTATTCTCATTATGGGGTTTGGAAACTGATGATTATAAGGTAAATGATACAATGCCAGTGTTACTTTCCTTCTGGCCTGGCTTGGCCATTGTGAGAGCTTCATAAATTGCTGCTTGATCTTTGAAAAGCATTAGCCTGCTAGGAACAGGGATCGAGCTAGATAAATTGGAATCATTGTCATTGGCCACATTTAAGTGGAAAATGTTGCTCCCTGTTTCATTAGATCATATTCTAAAAGATTTACTTAACAACAAATGAGTGATTATTACAAAATCACTTTATGATTTTTCCCCTTTGAATTAGGATAAGCAGAATATTATGTGGCCTAAAAGATCAGATTGTGTAAAATCTTATCCAGCTATCCCTTCCCCAGAGGAGTTGCCAACTTATATCCTGCACCCAGAAAACAGGGGCCAAAGGTAAAAAATAATGCATTTTTAACTGTTTCTTTGTTGTACTTGAAGCAGTTTGTATTGCCTAGTTTAAAACATCTTAATGTAATTATAAAAATATAAAAACTCAAAATTGCTATAAAGCACGAACTGCACTATAAAATAAACAGTTGTGAAATTATGAATCTTTGTCAATTATGAAACTCTGTCTTAATAATTACACAGATTTTATTATCTTTTTCAATTTGCCATTAATTATGTGATCTCATGGGAGAGGTCAAACTGCTCTCTTGACTATTTGTAATGAAAAGTTCTGCCTCTGCTAGTTTTCCCACATGGATTTAGCTGTGCTGCCTGGGATTATTACTCTGCAGTCTGAATCGTGGTTATTCTACTGTGTTTTGATTATTAGAATTCATTCATTACTTGGCAATCCAGAAGAAGATCTCACACAGACAGAATTTAATGAGCCAGATTGTTCTTCCATTACTGATAACCCTAACAGTGACTCTGTGTATTTCTGGATCAAAGAACTAAGCAGCCATCTAGATTTAACAGAAAAGATGCCAGATGATTATGCAAAGCAAGTAAGTTTATTGATTGTAAACATATGTTAGTTTGTTAGCATGCGCATTGTTCATATTTTATAAAAGGATACTCTCCACAGTAAATCTCCCCACATAAAAATCAGATTTAGAAATAGATGAAGTATTAAAGAAAGGAATCTATTACAAGATTTGTGTTTAGTTGATAATAAAGAATAATCTTCATTGTAATCCTCTGTTGTTTTCAAGGTGATTTTGTATGCTTGGCATTTTTTATTATACATGCAACTATTGAAACATGTCCCATATCTAAAAAGAGGGTATTACTATAAAGTATAATGTTTTAAACTTTGCTGATAGTTAAGAGATTGACTGGAAACAGTGAAACCCCTAATTTGAAACACATTTACTCAACCTCAACCAATCAATGAGGGTAGTCTCCTAATATTAAAATACTTCACATTATATAATAATTATAATTTCATCTTCTGTCTACCTATTCATCATGAGAAATAGATGTAAATAAAGTTTTGGAGGAGGATAAGGCATGGAATAAATGTTGCATTGGGCATGAGAGAGAAGAGCACATATATGTATTGTGCAATATTAGATTTGTACCCCATTTTAATTGACATTTTTACAACTACATGTAATATATAGCTAAGGCAAAAAAAAAAGCAACAACAAAAAAAAGAGATCCATATAACCACTGCACAGTCTCTGCCATATTGCCAGACCTCAGGACCAGTGACAAAATTATGTCTTTTAAGTCCATGTGAAAGGCTGACACAGTCAGGGCCAATATAATCTCTGGAGGAATAATGTTCCAAAGAGCTGGCACTACAGCCTTTTAAGACTTTTAGTTAGTGTTAGTCCAGTACTTTATACAAAACCTTTTTTTTCCAATAAAAGCTTTTTATGTTTTCTGGTTTTAAACAATTTTTCATGCAGATCTTATATTCTCGTGTCAACAATCAGTCAGTTACACAACAGCAAATAGGATCGCTCATCTATCATGCCATTTCAAAGGTGAGTTCCAGTCTTTATAAGAAAGCCTGTGGGTTGTTGTTGTTTTAATTAATGGTGTGATTTATTGCTATGTAAATTTCCTTGTAAAATCACTACAGAATGTTGATTACTGGCTTAGTAGTAATTCCAAGAATGTTTATGTAAAACAATTAATACTACTTTTATGTTGTGAACTTCAAGCCAACAGAGTACACTTCTGTTTAACATTCTTCAGTCTTATCATTTTCTTTGCCTCTGGGCTTTTCCAGGTCTGTTTTTACATCTGTTTCAAGTAAGGGCCATAATGTACACAATACTACAGGTTCTGATGTTTGACAGTTTTATTTTAGTTTGTTTCTATCCTCTGCATGGAATATACAGTATACTGAACTGTCTTCATTGATGTATTTATTGTCTTTTTTTTGTCCTAGTTAGGTACAAACAGCTCAAATCCCCTCTATGCGTACAGTATGTATGTGAGATTAAACAACTTGGTCCATCAGAGAATATTTTGCACTAATATGGATATGTTTATATTTATTTAAATTGAACCATATTTATTGTTTGATTAATATTCATCCAATTTAAAGAGGGGATTCTGAATCACAATCACCTCAGGTTTTCATACTTTGAATACTGTGCTATCATTTCCAAACTTATTTAGTTATTAGTGATTCCTACATTACCATAACTTAGTTAAAAAGCATAATCCAAGCATAGATCCTAAAGAGCACTATTCCTGATTTCCACTTTTAATCAGTTAATAATCTATAAAATAACAGTCCTGTTATTCCATAACTACCAAATTTGCTGAAAAGCCTTTGATGAAAACTTCATCAGATATGTTTTGAATATACAGCTGTATTGTGTCCAACAGGTTAAGCTTCATCCACGTGCCTGGTGACATATTCAAAAACTTCTTGAAGTTTGTTGAGGCTTTATAAATACTTATTAAAAATACCACACAGTGGTATGCAGTGTGATTAAAGGTAAAATAATCTTAAACAGTTGAGGAATGACTATGCCTAAGTATTAGAATAAATAAGGGATAGCAGAATGGGTTTTTTATTTATATGCTACTACATCTTATGAACTCTAATCTTAATTCTTAAAAATTATAAAATAATAAATCCTAAAGGAAAATATGTACATAGATACTTTTACCATTGTAATGTGAGTTATTTGATTAAAAATACTGACTTAAGAGATATTAAAGTTAAACCTGCATTTATTAAGCTATTAATTTATGCTCTGCCTTTTTACTTAAGAGGGCATTCAAAATAACTGATAATTAATTGGATTTGCATGCACTTCTTCATAGTAGAACAAGTTTTTTTATTTGTATAAATCAGTCAAGTCTGAGGGAGATTGTCATTGTACTTTCAAATCAGAAGTCAGGGATGCTGTACTAGTGGATTCCTGCACTGAGCAGGAAGTTGGAGTAAATAATTTGCAAAGTCACTGCCACCATTACTTCTGGATTCTTAAAATATACAAAGATTTTGGGTGATGACCATGTTTAACCTTTGATTGGCATGATAGAGATCCTTGCTTCAAAAATAGTGGACTGGCAAAGGCAAAATTTAAATGTTATTTTACTTAATTTACCATTAAAATAATTAAAATTAAGTGTGACTAATATATTAAAATGACAATTTAATAACAACCTTAGGACGATTGTAGAATCTGGAATCAAGACATTCAGGCACTACATGTAGCTCTGGAGTCCCGTCTTTACCTTTATAGCTGATAGGAGAAAAGGTTATTTTTGTTTTTTTACCTCACTAGAAGTGTTTTTCCAGAATGCAAAGAAAAGAATCTGAATGGGAAAAGGGGGGTTACTCTCATCTGAGAAATGCAAGTCATACTGTTCCACTCAATTCTAGATTTGACCTTACAACAGGGGTATCAAACTCAAGGCCTGGGGGCTGGATCCGGCCCACAGGATGCTTAGATCTGGCCCATGGGGCCACCCTAGAAACAACAAAGGACTGGCTTCCTGTCGCCATCTGCCAGTGAAAACAAAGCCCAGGACAGCCGCAGGTATCCCGTCCTCACCGAGCCCAGTTTTTACTGGCAGAGGGCAGCAGGAACTTGTCATGGCTGAAAATGAAGCTTGGGAGCCTGTTTTTGCTGACAGATTGCTCGGGCTGCCACAGGCACCCCCAACACAAGTGACATACTGGCCATGCCCACCCTGGCCACGCCCACCCCGGCCCCCCAAGGTCAAACACAACCCTGATGCGGCCTTCAATGAAATTGAGTTTGACACCCCTGCCTTACAAATAAGTTTTTTTTTACATCCAGTTGTTTACAGTTCACTATTGTAGAGTTATTTCCCTTCCTAGTCTTTTCCCTAGGTGTTGCCATTTTTCATGTTATTAATAAATGCTACTTTTAATGTTAGGAAAATCCAAAACATTACTTTAGTCTCTCTGGAAAGCAAGGAAAAGACCCATTCCTTCCAATAAAAGAATTTTGATTATATATGCAACTTGCTTTTGTACGCATGACGTTTTGTTAATTAATGGAAATGCTTTAAACCTGTGTTTTCAGCTAGATTGACAAAGGGTAAACACTGCAACTAGCAGTGTAATTAATAATAATCTTTTTTTTTCTTTTTTCTTTTCATCGACTTTTAGGCAAGGGAACCCTTATGGCTGGTACTCAATGAGGCTAGCCTTTATTGGCGTGCACTTGGAAATGGCACATTTGCCTTCACCTGTTTACAAAAAGCATTTAACTTGACCCCTCATGAATTTCAAGATATCCCTTTAGTCAACCTAGCAAACCTTCTCATTCATTATGGCCTTCACCTAGATGCCAGCAAGCTTCTCCACAAAGCTTTAGCCATCAACGATTCTGAGGTAAGTGATTTTTCCCAGAAGAGAAAAGCAAGATTTCTTATCTCCACTTTTGCTGTTTTTCATAAGAGTTTCAAATGGAAATGTGGAAGTACTTTTACTCAAACTTTGAAAAGCAGGCTTTTGTACTACAGGTAATCCCCCAGGTTCGACCATTTGTTTAGCAAATGTTCAGAAGAACACATTTATCCAGAAAGAGTATTTATGTTAGAAATTCAAAAAGAGCCCTATGTAGCCATGTGACTTGGATTCATTCACTGCTGCAGGGGCAGCCATTTTTAATTCTGTGACTTCCCTTTGCCGTTCGAGGTTACGACATGCAATTTCCTGAATCCGGCAGCAGGTTTTTTTTTCCCCTGGTTACATAGCCAAACAAGATCTATGATTTTTTGCAGCCAGTGCCAAGTTTGTTTTTGGTTTTTTGAGCTTAGCAGGGGCAGGTTTTTTTTTAAAAGCAACTGAAGCCGAGAGTTCTGTAAATTCACCACCACCACCAGTTCTTTTTATCACTTAGCAGTAGAAGAGTTTTTAGAAGATTGGGGAGGGGGATGGTGCTGCTGAATCTCTTGGAAAAGTTAAAGCTACATAATTAGTATATGCAAGTGAAATTCTGGTCTTCCCATGTTTCTATACTGAGAAAAGTTTGTTTTTCTCCTTTTAGCCTCTGACTTTTTTGAGCTTAGGAAACGCCTATTTGGCTCTGAAGAATGTCAGTGGGGCTTTGCAGGTTTTCAGAAATGCTCTAGATATTGCCACCAAATGCCTTGAGTGTGAGAGGAACCTGAAGCTGATCCGTTGTTTGCAGTTCTATCCATTTCTGTACAACATCACGTCTTCCACCTGCAGTGGTAAGCTACTATTGAAAATATTCCCAAATTAATATCCTAACAGTGTAATACCCAGTTACATTTTTCCATAGTTTCTATAGTTATTTTTGGTCATTATGTTTGCCCAGTGTTTCTCAATCTTAGCAACTTTAAAATGTGTGGATTTCAACTCCCAGAATTCCCCAAATAGAATGACTGGAAGGAGAAATTCTAGGCATTGAAATCCATTCTTCCTGAAAACTGAAAAGTTTCAGAATTGAAGGAGCAAGACAAAAACTTCTTTGCATTTACAATTGCTTATTCTTCTCCAGTTGTATACTACTTCCATTCTCCTTTAAGTATCTACTTCCTTTCTTGTTATTACTTTACATGTTATCAAAGTATTTCCAGTTCTTGGGCTAAAAACAGAAAATACACATAACACTACAATGCATCATATGGGTATTTACAGCTTATGGTTCTTAAACCCTAATATTTCATCCATTTCCTGGTTTGCTAAATGCAGATTCCCCTATTTAAAAATTGTGAAATGGTGGTTTTAGCCAAAGAACTCTGCAGTTAAAATCTGCATAATTATTAGGATACGTGTCTTTTTTGTGCTAGATTTCTTGTATATTTTGGAAGCAATAGGCTATTATTATATTTTAAACACATACTAAAACAAAACCCAGGGTGATAAGAATTATACCATTCCCTTTTTTTAACTATTTTTGTTTGTAAAAGTTTTAACAGCAGGACAGGTATTAAGATAAATGCTTCTAATAGGAGCATTAATGCTTCTAATAGGAGCATTATTTGTTTTCATGTGGATTATACTTCTGGCTTTTATTAATAATTTTGGTCATCTCATAAATATTCAAGACCTAACTATATATTTATAACATATGGATCTAATTTATAATTTATCTATAACTATAGATAAATAATCAAGTAGGTTTTACATTTAGAAGCGTATGTAATATATGTTGTTCCCCCTGTTGCTTTTCATATGCTCTGTGATTGCAGGGGTACTGCAGCGGCAGTAACTTTGTGCTGGGGTCATGCATCCCTTCAGTGTCATCATAATTTTGAACAATAACTGAACGAATGGTTGTAAGTCAAGGACTTTCCTGTATTCAAAAATTATCTCACACTGCAGGATATACATTATGATACTTTAAAGCAAATAATGCTTAAAATTAAAGAAAATATACACAGTGAGTTTTGCCATAAAGAATATTCTGTATTATTCATAAGGCACTGAATAAGTATGAAATATTAATACTACTGTTGTAGAAGTGTATTTTTCCCTCTTTATTTCATTGTGGCATCAATATATGTCCTACGTCTAGGACCATAGTTAACCTAATAATGATTTCTAATTTCCTTTTTCAATATTTAAAATAGCATATATGATTTATTATGATACTAGATTACTGTATTCCAGATAAAATTCTTACACTGAAATGAACAGAACAAGTTAATAATTACTATTTTATGTCACATTGGTTTAGCTGGAGTAACGCACGACTAAAAAATTCTAATCCATTATAAAAAAAGTTTCATGAAAGAGTAAAATAATTCATATAAATTAACTTTACTTTTACTATAAATTAGTAAAGTAATAAATTGGCCTCTGCATTTGTTGCTTATTTTAATGATCAGTAGTCAGAATTCATGTGTATAAAGAATTTACTACCTAGTCAGAAGTAAATAATTATTCCTACAGCTGATTTTTGCAAAAGAATAAATTATGGTAAGAAAAAAATTAATATGAAATAAGGTTTTTAAACTACAGTTTAGATTACAAAAGTTTGCCAACTTTAAGTTGTCATCATTCAGTATTTATTCTCCTGTGTCTTTTAAAGGACATTGGGTTATTTTTGAGGCATTAATTGAAATTCAGGCCACAACACTACTTATTATTCTGTTCTATATGTAGCTTCAACATAACCTGAGAAGCCTTGCAAATAGCATTTTGTAGCCTTTCTTATCTGTTGATGATGTTCATAATTTAAATTTAGAAAGCCATTTTTTATGTTGCGCCTCATTTTCAGATAATGTTGAGAACATACTACAATCTCTGCCCACATCACCCCCAAAAAATAATCCTGTTATATCCAATGATGCAAGAAGAAAGATAGGTGAAACTAATTAGATTGCCAACTTAACCATTACTAATGGTCAAAAGGATGTTTTTAAAGAGATTGTGATATTATCCATCGCAATACATTCTTAGAGGAGCAGAGAAAAGGTTTGTGCTCATATGTCCCATTTGTGCCATATTAATTTAATTTGCTGTGTAAAAGAAGACATATAACAATAGCATTTAGACTTACATACCACTTCACAGTGCTTTACAGCCCTCTCTAAGCAGTTTACAGAGTCAGCATAATACCTGCAACAATCTGGGCCCTCATTTTACTGATCTCGGAAGGATGGAAGGCCAAGTCAACCTAGAGTTAGTGAGAATCAAACTGCTGGCAGTTGGCTGAATTAGTCTGCAATATGGTATTCTAACCACTGCACCACCATGGATCATATGTGTTTTTAATTGCTTATTTGCCAAGAAATGACAGAAAATCATACCTCTGCAATTTCTGGAATCTCTATTAACTGCCAAAAAAGAGGTGGTTTGGCAGCTACTTGTGGCTATGGGTTGTTTATCCCCATTGTCATAGAAAGCTGCCAGTACATCCTACCAGTGTTCTTTTCCATAAACATGTTCATATGAACCTTACATGCAGTAAGTGCTTAAAAGTTCTATCGGGTTGGCAGGAGAGGCATATTTATTATGGATCTTATCTATCAAGATACTGTATATATTCTGATAGGACCCAGTCTTTTCTACCACAGCATCTTTAAAATGTTGTCATTATCTTCAATTGTGCATAAAAATGATTGAATTCCATTATACCATATTCCTTAATTAAACTTTTGCATAAAGTAGCATTAGATGCTCCTTTTGTTCTGTAACTAAATGGAGCAAAGATATTAAACAGCATATTAAAGAAACAGCATATTAAAGTGGAATTCTAATTTAGGGTATCTTGTTTTAGTTTTAGTTTATCATAATGTGTTATCTAATTTATATGGTATCTCAAGTTTTCTACACTTTACGTTTTCCCAGTGATGGATATGCCATCCTCCTGAAATGCTATTTGACTTATAATGGAGTTCAATCATGAATATTAAGGAGGAAGGAAGAAATATTTGCCTTTTCCCTGTAAAATTTCCTGGGTACTCTGTGATATCATGTCAATACCATGGGAAGCTGTCATTGGGCTCTTAGCATGATAAAGATGTTAAACCACCAAGGAATCTATCCAAACAGTGTTGCAGGTTGACATCCATTAATCTCATAGCATTGTATATATTTATTCTTCCCTTTAGGCCTTTTACTTCTGTATATCAATAATTCAAGAGATGTAGCAAGTGGTTTGCCCTGAGGGAATCATGTCTGCAATCTCTCTTTTTCTGTGCATATCTCACAGGTTACTGTCATGAGAAGAGTCAAGATGACAACCATGCTAAGCAGAAGTACTTTAACCCACAGGAATCTGATATCATATTAATAGAAGAAACTCTTAAAACGGCTGCTGAAGATGATTTGACAGATCAGGTTCATGGTTCAGCAGGGGATTCATCCTCTTTGACTTTAGAAAGTAAGTGAATTACTCAGAATCAATATAACCTTTAGGCAAAGGCAGCTATGACAGTGGAGTTTTAGTGACTTAAAATACATTTGCAAATACATTTTATATTTGTACATACAGTGCTTGTAAGAAATCCTGCTAAACTTTCTGTTTATGGTGTAAATAACTTGACCAGGTGATTCAGGTCCTAAAAGGTACATTTAATTTTAAATTCATGGAGACCTAGACCACTGGCTATTTGTCAGAGTAACTCTGCAACACATATACATAGTTTTGGTCAAAATTAGATTGCATACTAAGATGAACAGGAATAGTACAAACATTTTTCAATTTGTATTGAATTATTTACAATTTTATCATTAAAACATTTGCATATCATAGGTCAAACCACTAAGATAGTATCTCATCTAAAATAGAAACATGCAAGGGATTCTGTGATGATAGAGCAATAGGATGCATGTTATTCTGAACTTTAAAAAAAGGTTATGTACAGGACAATCTTGAGTTTTGCAACATATAATTAGTAGATTATACAGTGTATTAGAGCACAGTTGTAAGATCATAAAACAGCTGCCTGTCTTCCCAGGATCGCATGTTCTGAAGCACCTTTTGGAGATTGAATCTAAAGCGCTGCATAGCCGTGCTCATCAATAAAATAGTTACTGATTTGGAATATATTCTATTTTAGCTGGTTTTAACTAAAGCCAAAGAGTTATACAGGCAACTAAGTAACATTTAGTTTTATTATGAAATCAAACAGATATTTCTGAATTAATGTTTTAACTGAAAAGCAAGGGCAGTAGAGGAACTGATAGGCGAGCAAGGCACATTAATTTTAGCACAATCATTTCTTGCTACAGAAGCCCAAAACTGCCTACACCATTCCCTTCCCCATTAGCCAACCAAGACAAATGAGCAAGATGCACTTTCTGCAACTGCCAGCTCACATTGAGCCATTCACATTGCCCTTAAATGTTCTCTTTGGCCTCAGTGAAGATGGCAGGTCCATACAAATCCTTTCCCTTTTATGCCAGCAGGAAATCTACTGTGAGCAATTCTGGTGTGTAATCCCCTTCACTTTTATATCTTACTGAAATGTTCTAGTTTCTGGAATTACTATTCTCTTTAAATAATGGAAACATGCTGTATTTCATTAAATTTTAAAAGAGAAGCGCATAGCTGCTTCAGATATATTTTTGCCTTTTGGGTGATTTCAGTGTGGCTATATTTTAGGAAATGAAATGGAAACCACTGCACAAGAGAGCAAGATCTTGAAAAACAATTGAAATTTTATTAAACTTTACCCTCTGACCTCTTCAGATGGTATGTTGATAAAAGTTTGTTTATCTCTCTTTCATACACACATGCATACACACTCAAACTTGTATTCCAGGTTAGCATCCAATATGTTGGTGACAATATTTCAGAAATATGTTGAATATAAAAAATATATTCAGGAGAACAGTATTATGCAAAGTGCTTCAAAACAAGTTTTGAGAATTGGAAAAATGGTTCTTAACAGTCCAGGAAAATATGAATGTGAATTTTAGATCTTTCTTATGTCACATTTTTTTCTAGGCATGGCCAGAGACAATATTTGTTTAAATTATATCTTTGTATTTTTAAAAAATAAACAATGTAGTAAGGATTCTGAACTGACTAGAAAGTATGTTGGCATATTCTCTGTGAGGATATAACTGGTTCTAAACAAAAACAGGGAGAAATAGCTTGATAAGATAATGTTCTGTAGGACTCTGAATGAGTGAATGAGTGTAATTGATTGATACCAAATCAGTGTCAACTCTTAATGATCACATAGATCAAGGGTGTCAAGCTCAAGGCCTGCGCGCCAAATATAGCCTGTGAGGTACTTAAATCTGGCCAGCAGGATCACCCTGGAAACAGGGAAGGACCAGTCCGCAGTGCCTCTGCCAGCGAAAACAGACCCCCATTTTCGCTGGCAGAGGGCTGTAGGAGATCGTCGTGGCCCAAAATGCGGCTTTGTTTTCACTGGCAGTGGGCTAGCAAAACAAACTAAAAACAAAAGGAGAAATGTTTCCCCTTTTGCATTTGAGCATCCAAGAATGGACAGGAAAGGAGAAGGGGAAAGAGGAAGGGGAAAGAAAAAGAAAGATGGGAAGAGAACAAGGAAGGAAAAAGATGGAAAGAGGGGAAGGAAGAAGGAGAATGAAGAAGGAAGGAAGGAAGGAGATTATAATGAGTAGTAGGGAGGGTCTGAGGAAAGTCCTGCCTTAGCACTTGGTCACCACAGATGCCCCCAAAATGAGTGATGTCAAGCTGACCACGCCCCACCAGTGCTCCTCCAGGTCAAACATAACCCTAATGTGCCCCTTAATGAAATCAAGTTTGACCCCCCTGACATAGATTTTCTCCATGATTATCTGTCACTAATCTGGTCCTTCAGTTCCAACGGTATACCAATCACACTATAACTGATTCCATTCACTTTGTTTCTGATCATCCTCTTCTTTTTCTTCCCCCTTTCTCAACAGTAGAACTTTCTCCAGAGAGTTAGAACTTCTCATAATGTATTCATTATGTCTTGTCATTTTTGTTTGAGCGAAAACTCTAGGTTGATCTGTTTGTTTTCTTGACAGTCCATAGCATTTTCAGTTTTCTCTAATGCCAAAATTCAAAAGCATCAATATCCTTTCTATCTTGTTTCTTCATAGTTCACTGCAACCTTCAGTACACATACGTTCATCACTATAAAATAAACTAGTTTGTTTTGCCTTTTTATTGAAATAATATTTATTTAGTAGACCAATAATGAGTTTTTCAGGATAAGAAAAAATCATGCACAATGCAAATTACCTTACTTAAAAATAAGTATTGAAGCTTCGATTAAGAGTGTAACATGTTTTTCTACTGATCATTTGGTTTTGAAGTGGCAGAATTGTCTCACTTCTTTATCATAACACTTGGAACATAAAATAACTTTTGGACAAAGCAATATATTTTGTTGATTCTGCTGTCATAGGTACTGTTATTGCAGAAAACAATGACTCAGAAGAAATAGAAAACTTAGGAGGTGCTCAGATGTCTGAGGAGATGCTAGCATTAGTGGATGAGTTTGAAAACTCTTGGCCCCTAGAAGCTTTTGAAGGGGCACTGGAAGTAAAAGGCCATCGGATGGACTTGCAAGGGATTCGTGTCCTCAAGAAAGGTTCTCAAGATGGACTTGCCAGCTCCTGTTTGGGAGATTGTGGAGAGGATGATGGTGATGATGGTGAAACTGAATGGGTAAGGACTCTTAATATGTGGCTAAAGGATTAAAGTTTACACTGTTACAATCTTAAAGAGAATATTTATAAAATGACACACCATTAGTATATGTCACCAGAGAAATTCTCTAGAATATATAAAAGCACTTTAAATTTATACTGAAAATGTGAACAACAAAAAGGCACATTTTATCAAGTTTGGCGGATGTGTAAAAATGCTAGAAAATTCTGGATACAAATACATTGATTCATAGGATTTTAAAGATTAATATACAATTGTGACCAGAGGGTTTTGGGGTGGAGGGAATCAATGAATAAACATTTGAACAAAAAGTCATGGAACTTTGTTTTGTACATGATAACTGCAGCAAGATTATTGTATATACAAATTTGAAAAGTTTTGGCACTACCCACAATGGAAGAAAGATTGGTTAATATAATAAAACTTGCTGAAATGGCTAAATTAATCTCTTTGCTCAGAGAAAAGACAATATCTACATTTATTGCTGACTGGAAACCCTTTATGGGCTTTCTGCATAAAACAAAAAATAAACTTACAATTTATGGATATTTAGAACAGATTATAGAAACTACAGAATAAAAGGTATATTTATAATTGTACTTGTATCTGCTGTAAATAATATTGGAAGCTACTTTGAATCTTTTTTCTTTTCTATTTTTCTTTTTTCCCCTTTCTTGCACCCTTTTTTCCTTACTTTATATAAGTGTGTATTAGGTTTTATCTTTTGACTTTTAAAAAAATATTTAATAAAAATAACAGATAGTTTTCAATTTGCAACCATAATTTGGACTGAAATTTCAGTTGTTTGCTGATGCAGACATTAAACAAGTTATCACATGGTTGGACAAGATTTTTACAATTTTAGCATAATCATTAAGTGGATCATATGGTTGTTAACTGAATCCAGTTTCCCCAATTGGCTTTGCTTGTCAGGAGACAGGTGGGAAAGCTGTGATAGATACTGCAAATGTTGTAAATGTGAGTCAGTGGTCTTTGGCCCAAATTGTTATCACATAAGAGTGAGAGTGTGCAAAGGTCATAATTTTGAGAATGGGTTGTAAATCATTTTTTCCAAGGCTGATTTAACTTTAAACGAAAGTTAAGGGGTGTGGGTGTGGGTGTGTTACTGTGTTGGTATGTTATATGAAAGATAGATTTGGAATATTTCATTTAATTTTGTTTCACCTCTTTTAGCCACCACCATTCACAAATCTCTGTTCAACCTTTTCCACAGTTTTCCATTTTTTTTCTTTCTCCACCTTTGTTTTATTTGCCTGTAGCTCTTTTTGCTCTCAGTACTCTAGTATTCCTACTTTTCTGATTTTTTTTTATCCCATCAACCTTTCTGTATCTGTCTGTGTACTTTAGCCTCCCCATTTACTTTGCTATGCTCTACTTTCCACTTACATTTCTTTTCAGTAATTTAGTTTATCAGTGCCAATTTTTTGAAATAAAAGTTCATCATAATTCTTGGCACTGGATGACTTGGAGAAAATGTGAATATACTGTAAATCATTATCATCACCTTCATATAATACATATTCATTTTCTTCGGAAAAAAATCCTATTTTCTGTTTTAAGAAGATATAATGTAAATGTCAAATTGAAATTGCCTCTCTTGGCCAGACCATAAATACAGATTATTAAAGACATAATGGACCATAATGAACAAGCCTTTTCCATCATTGTAGAATAACCTTTTTTTAAATTACATGTATATGCCATCCTTAAATCTTAATCTGTGTAATTTGAATGTTTTAATATTTTAGTTATTTTTCTATTTGTTTTATAACTAGTAAGTTGCCCAGAGTCACCTTATAGGGAAGATAGATGGCATTAAAATTTAATTAATAAATAACCTCAGAAATTGCTCTTCCCAGAAAAAAAATATTTAAAAAAAATATCTTCTTGTATGGAACTAAAATTGGACCATGTTTCATCTCTTTCCTGATGGGCTTGTTCCCATATATCCATGCATAGACATGTGCTTACTCCTTCAAAGTGTACCTTTTGCAAATGCCTGTTGACAGCATAGAGCCAGTAGGGCATACAAAAGCAAAGGCAGGAAGCCTCCCCCTAGACAGTTAGTTGTAATAAGATTTTGGCTCTGAAGATATGGATTTTAGCAATGTCTGATAGTCTAGAGTAGACTATTTTAATAGTACATAATCATTATGCACTTTGGCACTATTAAAAACCTTTTTCTGAGGAACCGTCTGTATTGAATGTGTTATTCAATTCTGAGCTAAACAAATTATTGTTATATGCTTATGTTTGTATATTTGATGTATTAAGATGTGAGCAGAATTAGAGTAACCAGAATTATCAAGAAAAAGGAAACTCTCTGGAAATTGCCCTTGGAAATCAACTTAAGTCTGAAAGGAATCAGCTTAGTTCTACATTCTTATCAGCAGGCCTGATATTTTTAGTTCTGTTACCTTCACCATTTTTTTTTATTTTGACAGATCACATTTCAAGTAAAACGTGTAAAAAAACACAAACCAGAAAATATAGACCCACAAGAACCTGCTGGAAGAAACGGAGAGGAAGGAGTAGCTGGAGAAAATGAAAATCTTTACCAAATGGCATTGGAAATCAGTGGGCCAAAAATACCTTCCCCCGGGCCACCTGGTAATATACTTTCTTTTTTTAAGAACAAGACCGATACTTTTTCAGAACATCAGGACACACTTGATAACACACATTAAATAGGATGTGATAAAAGCATACTGTACACATTGTGCAGTAAAATCCTGTGCATATCCATTCATAGATATGTTCCAAAACATGCAAAGGGTTTGCCAACTATATGTGTCTAGCATTGCAACCTTAGGCTTTTTGACAAAGAAAAAGAGCAAAATGCTGTCCTGGGAGGAAACTAGCATTTTGTTATAAACAGTGTTTATGTTTGTGTGATATGGTGCAAATTTTCTAAATAGCCAAAATAAAAATAATATCCATAAAATTAGTCAGAATGAAAGTGTAATTGAAGTTCTTCAGGTTTAACAGATAATTGTGCAGTTAATTGAAGAAAAGAAAAGAAAAGACAGCTTCAGAGGTTTGTTATAACAGATATACAATTGATCCTCAAAGTTTTGGTTATCCTAGCATCCAACGGTCATATCTCACAATAATCCCATTTGTGACCTTTCCTGCCAATTTTCCACAGGCAAAGTCAGTGGGGAAACCAATAGGGAGAGTCTTAAGTCGTTCCTGCTTTTTCTACTGTCCACAGCACACCACCCCAACTTGCATTAGCCCTTCCAGGGCAGTTCCTCCCCTCCATTGCACCCCCCTTGCTCAATACCTGGGACTCCCGCCTAATGATCC
This sequence comes from Naja naja, assembly GCA_009733165.1. Taxonomy (NCBI): domain Eukaryota; kingdom Metazoa; phylum Chordata; class Lepidosauria; order Squamata; family Elapidae; genus Naja; species Naja naja. The sequence goes on from CM019148.1 coordinate 291,260,780, forward strand.
ATGCATGTTGGTGTTAGGATGGCAGCCAGGACTGCTGGGATTGTTAAATGAGGCAGTCACATGTGATCACGTTTTATGACCACGTTTTATGCTTAGTGACAGCAATCCCGGTCGTAATTGTTGTCAAAACCCAAGTGCAACCTATATGGCAGGAAGCTGTGAGGAGATAGAAGGAGATAAGACAAGTATGCCGGATAGCTGCAGAAAGAGCAAGGAAGCAGTTCTACAGAAAGGGAGGACAGGTCCATTAAGTGGGTGTGGGGGAAGCAGCATAAAGAGAAAGGGCAGTGAGGGGGAAGAAAACGCTGGAGAGATTGGCAAGTAAAGTATACTTTATATTAGGAGTTCCCAATCCCTGGACTATTGACTATTCGGAACTGGGCCACGTGAGCTGGCCAGAGCAGCTGTGCACACCACTCGATTTGCACGAGCGGTGGGCCAGTGTACACCGGCCCACTGCTTGAGTAGGCCGGTTCCCTCTCTCCACCCTGCCAGGCTGCCAAGCCATAAAGATTGGGGACCATTGCTTTATATTTTTTTAAATTTTAATCATAATTGTTCATGTTTTTATAATGCCTGTTTTTATATTATTGTTTTGATTGTTGTATGCCACCCAAAGTGACTTCTGGTGAGATGGGCAGCTGTATAAATTAGCTGTATGTAATAAAATAAATAGGGAAGCTGGTGTATAGACCTTACTGAGAAAGGGGAAGTGGGATGAGGAACAGCATCCTTGCCAATCCCCATATCCTTTTTGCCTCTTAATTCCAGCACAGATTTGCTTTAACTGAAATCTAGATTGAACTAAATTATTTCAGTGCCACTTTGGCAGGACCAAGTCCATCCAGAATGGTCCAGAGACATTTCTGAGGCGCAACATGTTTGCTTTTGGTATAAAGCAAAAAAAACAAGAAGCAAAGTACCTGTTTGTTTCTTGCACATCCATAAAATACAGCTTTTTAAAATGCTTTTCTATTTCTTTGGTTCATAGTCAATACCTATTTTTTTGCTCCTGATACGGTATCAGGTAGCCTGTACTATTCCAATAATTAAACTTCCCATTATTGAAAAAGAATTTTAAAAATTGAAATGATTCTTGTTTTCAAAAGATTGACTTGCTTCTTTGCAGGAAGAAAGAAAGACTATCGCAGCTTGGGCTGGCCAAGTCCTGATGAGTGTATTAAGTTCCGCAGGATGGATCTTACTACTGTAGCCAGCACCTGGCTAGCTGTTTCTGCTAAAAATATTGAGTGAGTATTTTTGCTATAAACAAAATTAGGTCAGTACGTAACTGGGACAGATATCTTAAAATATTCATCTTAATGGGCTGGTACACCAAATTGTGACTGTATTATATTCTTTCACTTACTTTGGAGCTAATAATCCATAGAGGTCTGAGCTTCTGTGAGTGTCTTTGTTCTAATGTCACACGTGTCATCTCCAGCATTATGCACTGTCTTGCAGAATATCATGAAGTTATGGCTAACTTCAGAAATGAGTGGAAGTTAAGTGTGAGCAGTAATGTTATGTCCAAAACAAAGTCTGAATAGTTACAGGAATATTTCTCCAAATGAATCAAAAAATATCAAGGGAGATTATAAAATTTGCAAGGTGATGCACATGGGATGGAGGAATTGTAATTTCACATCTATTTTGAATTGGTCAGGACAACCGAAAAAAATATAGTTTAGGTTTATGTTTGATGCTGCTTTAAACCTCACTCTGAGGTACCGCTCTCAGCTCACAATATCAGGCTCAGACAATAAGCCAATTAGTCCATCCCTGTCACAACCAATGGATCAACACTTGATCTGGAAAAAAACACTTTATCTACAGGTAAGCATTTGTATATATTATCTTTAAATTTGGTAATATCTTAACAATCCTGTTTCTTGTAGCATCACAGAGCACATTGATTTTGCCACTTCCCTGCAAGAGCCCGCCATGGAGCCTCTCTGTAATGCCAACCTGCCTGCCAGCATGCATACATTGGATCACCTCCATGGTGTTGCCAATCGAGCCAGTCTTCATTACATGGGAGAGAGTCAACTGAAAGAGGTAGTGTTGTGCTCTCATATGGGCTTGGGGTCGATCTAAAAACAGCATGCGTAGAACAGACTCACTTGAAATCAGTATTATTTGATTTATTCACAAGTTGCTGATTTCAGTACATCCATATGAAGTTTGGCTGATAGGAAGATACAAGTCTTTTTCTAGGTAAATGTTCCCTATGGTTAACAATTTCTCAATTCTGCACCACTAGTTTGCATACAAGCATGTACACATGTGATGTTTAGAAAATCAGATTGCATCATCAGATTTCATGGAACAAATATTTGTTTAACTTTCCTATTTTTAGGCATGAAATGTATGACTTTGGAGAATTTAGTTTGCAGAGAACAACATTATACTGGGCAACTGAGGAAAGAATAAAATTATTTGTGAATAACAGATCCATTAAAAATGGGTACCCAAATTTAGACAAAGATGTATTATCTAATTTCTGAAAAGCCTACCATGGTTAATAGATTTTATCATGGGATCTGCTCATGAGCTTCTTACAGTTTTCTAAATTGAGGATTCCAGGTTTGTAAATTGTAAATCTTAATCATTGAACTAAAATATTCTTAAAGGTTTTTATATGCACAGATTTGGAAATAGTAATTCTTAACCATGTGTATTACTTGCAGACTCGAAATCTGCAAGAATACTGGACTCAGCCTTTCATAATGAAAGAGATTGTATATATTTCTGTCAGGCCAATTTGATAGAAATTATATCAGAATCTTTGTTTTTTCCTGATTCACAGGTACTGCAGAATCTTGGAAAAGACCGATATCCACCACAGTCTTTAGAACAAGTTGGTACTCGAATAGCCAAAGTACTTGAAAAGGTAGCTGCGTGCATTTGAAATAACACAAGTTTATGTTTTCCTAGATTAGTTCAATGATAGCTGTAGTTGTGATATGTAGGCTTCTCTAAACATCAGCCATTTCTCAAAATAGTAAATTCCAAGTATGTTCCACTTACAGTTCCCCAAATTGCCACAATAAGAACCAAGTTGCAAGCCCACATGTAAAGAGAATGAAGTTGGGAAAGGCTGGTTTTTACAAATCAAATTAGAACTGATCCATCTTCCTGGTTATTTGCTAATTAGAAAAAAAATAGGTATCTGGGAAACAAGATCAAAACCATCCAGAATGCAATATCATCTTTGAGGTTCTCACTTCAAGAAAATGACTTGTCTTTAATACAGTCATAGCAAAGATGGGTTTTTTTTTCATAATACCTGATAGAGACACTCTAGCACCAGCCTCCTTACTGCAGTGTTTATACTGGAGTAGGTAGTGTCCAAATAATAAGGAAAATGTTAGTCTCCAAAAACCAAAGAAGATACACGGAGTTACTTCAAAGTACTTTCCTTTATTTTTCGTCACCTATAGATAGAATCTTGCCAAACTAAAGCAAACTAAAAATATACTCTGAGAACTCTTAGAGAGGAGTTGTATTGATCCTCTTACCTCCAAACCAAACTATCTAAAATTCACTGTCTCTTGGTCCTCTGGAATGCAGCCCCATCCTCCTGGGAATCCAGACTATATTCCACCACAGAAATAGAGATTAGTAGTGCCAGCATGAAGTAACCTACAATTTAATAAAGCTTGTTTTTTCCATTTCACATTTTAATATAATATGTAAATCCGTTTTTGATATTCAGTATGTAACCTGTTTCTTGGCATATAGGGGGTGTAGTGACCCAATGCCCTTGGCCCTCCGTTTTCTGGAGATAAATGAGATCTTGTTGTTGCATTGATTCAAAGAGATATTGTTGGATATGGTTGCATCCTATCTAGAGGTGTTTCAATACTGGGGAACCACAACTACTTAGCTAAACCCAATCCCAGATACAATATTTAGCCAGCACTTTATATTACTTGTAAGGATCCAGATGCCTAATTTAAAAGGCTAGATTGAGACGCCAATAGAGGGGATGTCTTTCCACTGATTGTTTGAGGAATAAGTGCAGATTTATTGATATTGGTCTGTTTTATGCTTTGATTTTTCTGTGAGCAGCATACATGTCTCACCTTCCTCTTTGGTGTAGCTGGATGTTTTGCCTCAATATATGTATTTCTCTGGGGATCGGCTGCTTGCCTTTTGTGAAATGGTGTTTTGGTAAAATATATGTCTTGCTATTTGGGTTTGGACTCCACCTTTGCTTTGTATTGAAGTTCTTGTAGAAGTTACTTTATCATCACCAGTTTACATTTTAGTATAGCAGTCTTTTTTTATTTCCCACTTTAGTAGCTATTGATTGGATGGACAAGCTCTAATACTTCAGGAACCATTCTGTGAGGGTGGCGTCACTAAAGTTTCAACATTCCAAATGTACCCACTAGTTCAAAAACAGATTCTTAAGGAATTGGTTTTTGGTCACCACAAAGTGGCAGTATTTCTCTGCTAAGCAAAAATCAAAGTTTTTATCTTGAAATAAAAATTAAATTACTTGTAACCATAATAAAGTTTAACATACATTCTCTGACAGTATGGCTCTCTATACAAAGTGTACTTTACTAAGAAAGAGGTGTTCTGAGCTTCTAGACATTTGAATAAGACTGGAGTTATAGTGAAAAACAGTGAAAGCATGAAACAAATATAGTCAGACATCTGGTGACAGTTTCCCTCTTTCTTGTGTTTTGTGGCAGAATCAAACTTCTTGGATCCTTTCCAGCATGGCAGCTCTTTACTGGCGAGTAAAAGGTCAAGGGAAGAAAGCAATTGATTGCCTGCGGCAAGCCTTACATCACACACCATATTACATGAAGGTGGGTGTAATGAATAATACTGGAGACAATATGTCTCCGTTTTATGTTTAGCAATATATATGCTTTTACTGATTTTACGAATTTTAGAATGATGCTCATATAAATTAATTATGGAATAAAAAATATTATATGGTCTATCACCAGCACTTTGATAAAATATATAAATGAAAATGGAAATGCAGAAATATTTCATTCACAAAAGCAGGGTAGTTTATTGGTTGTTCTACTTCTGCACCAAATAAAAAGTTGCCACAGGAATTCAAAGTACAAATTGGAGCTGAATGCATTGCAGTGGGGAGGGGGCAGACCCCTGCAAGTGAATGCCAGTCTTATTCTGTTTTAGGTTTACAATAGATAAAAGAACACATTTTGAATGAACTATAATCCTACTTCCCTGACAAGATGGAACAGGTTTAAGATCCATCTATCATGTTAAAATGAACTGATTTTTCAAGTGTCATTTAAAAAAAATATCCTCATATCTTCATTGATTTAATTGATTGGTATTAATTGCAGACATTTTTCCATAGACACTTTGTTGGTTAAATGAAACAGGAGAAGTTTTGCATTGAACAGCTGACTTTTCTCCCTTATTGATTAAAATCTGTGTATCAGGAATGTAAATACACTGTGCTGGTTCTTTAAATACCTGTTGTTTTAAATAACTTGATTTTTTTTAAAATCTCACTGAATTTGTTCTACTTTTCTTCTGTTCAGGATGTGCCTCTCATAAGTTTAGCAAACATCTTCCACAATGCAAAGCTTTGGAATGATGCTATCATTGTGGCTACCATGGCAGTAGAAATTGCTCCACACTTTGTCGTCAATCATTTCACTTTGGCTAATGTTTATGTAGCAATGGTGAGTAAATAATTTCTAAATTCTGAATCATGACTTTTTATAGCATCTTGAGTCTCAATGATAGAGAAGTTTAAACAGGAGACTGCAGTCCAGCGCATAATAGCAGTTTGTAAAAGAAATTTTTTTCTTTTTTTAATATTTCCTTCCTGAAAGTTTTCAGTAAATTGAACTGCACCCCATCTCTCAATTTAACATTTGAATATCAGAACTTTTTGAACTTTGCTTTGGGTTTGTTTCTCATCCAAACCTTAATTTGGGGAGAGGATGAGTTGTTCTCAGCATCCATGAGGTCTTTTTTTCTTGGATTTGAATTCTAAATCTTCACCTGTCCCCTAGGCTGTTCTTTTTGAGACCAAAACCTAATTGTTTAAATCTTTCATAAATTACACAAACTCTCAACTTGCAGGGAATCCCCATATGATATGCAGTCTGTTAGAATAAAGAATCATATTACTGGCATTTTAATCATGCTCCTCTTAACGTGTTTTACATGATTGAAACACAATCTTGGCAACACTGACTCTTCTGTAATTCCTGGAGCCATTTAACAGATTAACAGAGTTGGAAGGGACCTTGTAGGTCATCTAGTCCAACCCCCCACCTAACAGTAAATCCTATACCATTTCTGACAAATGGCAGTCTAATCTTTTCTGATACACCTCATCAGAAGTGTATCACCTCATGATAGGCGTAATCTGCCTTCATCAATCAGCACTGTTCCTAAAGGATATATGCCTCTTCCTTTGCCATAGGAAATATGGGAAAGGAATGCTGGTTTCAACCCAGATTAAACCAGGTTCATCCCAGTTTCAGCCCATCAGATTGTGATACAAATTGGCTCAAATGCATGACCAAGGAGTATTGAAAGCTACTCATGCCACTTCTGTATCCTGAAGCATCTTGAGCTTTGCGGGGCTGCCTCAGTGGACACAGCCTTTTCCATTCATAAATCCATAATATTGGTTCTTAGAGGCAGGCACAGAATCATTGGCATCATTGGCTTCATTCATAGAGAATGTAATGAAGAAGAATTAGCTACCTATTTTAATTGTGGTTCTTCTAGTGGTCATCTGTGAATTCACATAACCTCACAATCTTATTTGTGTAATTGCTTTTCACTCTCTTGGTTTTTCCATTGGTATTTTTAAATGGGGAGGAAGAAGGACCCACATCTGGCTATATAAATGTGTGACGATAGGACTCCCACCAAAACTACGTTAACTGTGGAATATTCCAGTAGCACTAATATGCAAGTTCAGAATCCTTATGTGCACATTCACAGATGCCTACTAAAACTAGGTATGGGTCAGTAGATTTTTCTTCCCAGTTTGGGCATAATAATAAATAGGGTTTAATTTAACTGAGATAGTGGAAGTTTAATTGAGGAAGTGGAAGTATATGCAGTTTGGATTTTGACCAAGAAAAGGGAGAAGAAATATTTAAGCTCAAGAATTAAACAAGTTTGTTCACTAACACTAAGTTAACGTATTAGCCATATTGGGCTGCTGGAGGAAAGATAAAATATGTTTCTAATAAAGTAATGAGTATTTTGCAGAGTTGTGGCCTAATAGCTTCAGTAACAATATTGTATTTTGTAGCTGAACCTTTATATTCTGCACTAAAGTATTATAGATTATTCTATTGCAAGAAAATCCACATAATCTTCTATCAAGACAGGGAAAAAATACTCTATTAAAAAAAAGAAAATCTTGTTTGTTATGTTCATTTGCCTGGGCTTAATATTGCAATACTTGAAGATACTTTAAGATTCAACAGTCTGTCCCTAATAACTTAATGAATCCTGGTATATACCATTGGAAGATATAAGTTACTTTGAATGCTGATCATTTTGGATCTTGGATTCCTACAGGAGGAGTTTGAGAAGGCAATGCGGTGGTATGAATCTACACTGAAGCTTCAGCCTGAATTTGCACCAGCAAAGAATCGAATTCGTGCCATTCAGTGTCATTTACTCATGAAAAATGAAAGACATTCTCCTTAAATATTACAATCTTCTTCCTTTTTTCCCTCAAGAAAGCAAAATCATTGTTCATTAATAGACTTGAAATGAAATGAGCTAATAGAAATTGGAAAATACTATTTCTAGTAAGAATTGGAGGTTGGTTGTATTATTCAGAAGCAAGAGTATCTTTGGAGAAACTATAGTAAATGTTATACCAGACAATTGTATAAATAAATATTGATCCCAGAGAACTTCCATGTGCCTATGTCCCGGACATCATTAGATTTTCCACAATGTTTGATTGGATGCCAGCATAAAATTTAATCTGCTTCTTGTCTTAGCACATCTATGAAAATGCAAAGCACTTCATTGCACCAGACACTGTATGTAAGAGGAAGGCATAATTAGCTTTTCATCCATCAGGAGCTCATATTCTACTTCTTCATCCAGTCCATACTTTAGCATTACCAAGTCAGAGAAAGATACTGAGATAACGCAGGAGATTGCAAATCATTTTAGTACATTTTAAGAAAAAGCAGCCTTCTATCTATTGTTGCTTTTATTGGGGGGGTGGGGGGAATAGTGAAAACAACATTGTGTGAAATCATTTATATTATGGTTTACAAGAAAAAAGAAAAACAAGAAAGAAATGTAATTTCAAAGGTTTCTTTTAATCCATTATATATTAGAAGCCCTTTGCAGCCTTTAGCCTGTCTTTACTAATTCTTTTACCCAACTGAATGTAAACTGCAAATGTTAAAGGCATATGCACACATGTTCTTTCTCTGTATGTCTAAATGCTTAAGTGAGAGAGAGCATGTTAGCAAGTAGGACAAGTGGTCTGTTTCTTAATCAGCATCCAGTTTGGTCAAGGGAAGGACCAAATTGCAGATTTCATTGTTGAATCAACAAGGGCACAAAACTTGAAGCAAAAATAAATAATTATTAATAAACAGAATTTTGATTCCTCTTTTTATGGTGAAATGTGTGCTACTTGATACACTAGTACCTTAGCCCAGAATTCCACATTCCGTGATCTTTATTAATATACACATTTCATGGTATGAGAAGATTTTTGCTTATACATGTAGAATCATCCCTTGATTTTAACTCCATTATTCATTTCATGATAAAATATCTAAAATGTCATTCAAAAGAAAGAATCAGTTATAGAGTTATTTCAAAGAAAAAAGTAGTTGGTAGAGTTTCAGCTTTGCTATTATAGTTGTTTTGCTCTACAAAAGAGCCACGGGGCTTGTTACTAAACACATTAAGATGATTTGTTTAGTTCTTGCTGTACACAAGGCATGACTCTGGCCAATTGTAATTTGTATATTAAATCATGGTAAAGTCACAGTTCAGCACAATATTAATCTAGGCAGATATTCTGTTAACCCACCATTAACAGTTTCCCCATTGCTTTTCCATTTCTAGACTAGTAATATACAACTTGACTAAAATCAGTTAATTCAAATTCATAGGAAAATTTTCTGCATTATCTAAAACTCAGTTGTAAGGAAAAGCTGTGTATTTCTCTTATAGCCAGATTCTATTGCATTGGTAAAATTTGAAAGCTAAATTTGGTACTCAATTTGAGTTGAATTAAATTGGATTAATTTGAATCCAATGTTTGCTTTTTACTCAGTCCCAGTCTCAGTTCAATGACTGATTCAAATAGTTTGATAAGAACCTGTTAAAATTTTTAATGGTGATAGCTCAGTATCTCACATACTGCTTCCTTACTAAGGAAGTATCAAGTTTAACATACTGATAGTCTTCAACTGCCAATTTATATGCTTCAGAGCTCTCTTAAAATGTGAGAAATCTGAAAACATGGTACTGCCTAATCCAGCATATAAATGTACATGTTTCATCTCTGGTGTCTAGAGCAGGAAAATTAACTCTCTGGTTTTAAATAAAATATGAAAAGAACTGTAAAAATGTGCAGAAAGTACTGGACAATGCAAGATTAACAAAAGAAGTGGGGTGAGTTACAGGTTTATTTCCATTCACAAGTGGAATATACACATGTACTGCATTTTGCAGAGGAGAAATCAATATTACAGTTTATGTGTGTTTGTATACATATACATACAGTACATTAATACATTGATACAATTATATTGCTAATCTGCAGCCATTCCTTGAAATCTTTCTAACCAACCTTTAAAACAATGAAAAATTGAGATATCTATATGCAAAATAGTAACATAAAACTTAAATCTCCAGACATTTTTCAAGGCCAGTTGTGTGTAAAAGACACTGAACACAAGCAAAAAACAAATGATTTCACTGAAATTTGGAAGGAAACTTGGATATAATGATGGGCAACAAATAATTATTTATGAAAGTAACTGCTCTATTTGTCTCCATCAGTGCCACACCTTGCCAGCATTGGTCAACTCTGAACAAGATCCGTACCCAACATGGTGTCTGCCATGATTCATTGTTTAAGTGGGGTCTTGTCTTTACCCCTCAGTGTGACTGTGGTGCTCCTTGACAAAATATCCATCACATTGTGTCTGAATGTCCATCAAGAGCTTACACCGGCCCAATGTCTAATTTTTTTTCATCATCAAGGACCCTGGCCTTGAATGGCTGGATGGACTAGACATTAACATTTGAACCACTATAAGTCCATGTATTTGCCATACGCTAAATAAACAAACAAAAAGTGCCATACTTGAATATGTAATATGAAACATGTATTAAAAAAACATTGTAAGAGTCCAGTATCATTTTTTCAGAAAAAAAATCATTCTTATATTCACTTTCATTAGTAATGAGAGGCTCCTAAAAAAGATCAACCTAACAATGCAGTAATACAGAATCATATCTTCATAAATCAGTTTCTAGTTAATAAGGTGACACACAACAAGATTTTCAGAAACCCTGAATGCATTCTCACTCTCCCAATTACTCTTCTCTGTTGAACAACAGTGATGAAAATAGCTGCCAACACATCTGGAATCCTCCAGGTGGCAGCTTGAATCCATATTTAGCATCACTTTTTCTTTAAGACTCTAAAAATAGATACTCCTGCATAAAACAGGATGGGCAGTTCCCTTACCTCCAGTAGCTAAATATAGGAGAATGCTTCTACTGCTTACTTGAATGAAAACCAGAAAAAGGTATCTCTATTTCATTTCCATACATATATGTACGCCATTTTGTGATTATTTCTTTGTTTTGATTTTTAAGCAGGGGTGAGTGGAGTCCTCGGGGCTAAAGTAGATGAAGAAAGCTTTTTTCTTCCTGCCAAATCCCTCTTTTTCTCTTTGTCATTTTGACACCCTATGCAGCAGGCATGGGAAATGGGACAGGTATCTCATATTAAAAATCTAGACTTAACCCTCAGAGGATTTTGAAAGTAGGCCATGGACTGCCTGCAGCCTTAGAATCGCAGGTTGTCCATTCCACATTTCTGCTTCACTAATGCATTCTGAATTTACAAACACAAGTGCAAACCCAGAATATCCTACACAAGTTTTTTGGCAATAATTAATTTGTGATGTGCATAGAATCTTCCTTAGGTACACAAGATGTACCTAGTGAGGCCTCAAGTATCTCATGATCCACTAGAAGCTGGCCAGTGATCATTAATTTGACTGGTCATTCTTTTTGTTCCTCTAAATGTGAGTTTCCTTGCTATATTATTCAGCTGTAGGCAAATTTAATGCTTAACTATACATAAAGGGTATGCCAATGTGCCCACCTTTTCTGGTACCCTATTTCATGAATTCTTTCCTTGATAAATTTAAATAGACTTTTCAGAAATATGTTTCAGAGTTTTAGTGCAATTAGCTGATCCACAAATTAAATTAGCTTTAAGAATAAAATGTGTCAGCCTTTTTTAAAGGATTGATCTGGTCCTGTTTGAAAAGAAGACACTAATAAATAGGAGAAAGAAGTCCAGTAAATATTACGCTCATTATTTCTTATGCACCTAGGACAGGGCTATCAAACTCCTGGCCCATGGGCCACGCACACTCAGTTTAACAAAGGGGGGAAAAGTCCCAATGTATCAAATGATGCTGCCATGACAACGTGAGTTTGACACCCTTGACCTAGGATAAAGCAGATAATTGCAAAGTCTGAGATACCAAAAATTGGAGACTTTTTTAAAAATCAGCCACAGAAGAAACTCCAATATTAATAAATGGCTTGTTGTAGAAAGAACGGTAAATCCGCTGAATCATACCATTTTGCAGTGGAAACATTAACTGAAAATTGCTCTGTGAATACCTTTGTCCTAGCTTTGTCCAATATTGAACATATTTCATCCATCTATGTTCATAGCTAATGGCAAGGAACTAAGGGAACTGGAGTCCAATGTACCAGGTTATCTATTCCTAAACACTGTCATGCAGATATTTTTATATCATCAGATGCATATTGAAAATTTAGATCTGTTCCTTAACGACATCCAAGCCTTTTACAACATCACCACTCTACAATTCCTCAATTAAATCAAGTAAAATTGATGTTTGGGATCCACGGAACCTAGACATTTATATGATCTGTTCATTAAAAGCATTTTTATTTTTCTCCTTTGAATTAAAAACTGTAATTCTCTCCTTCCCCACTCTACCCCCACCCCAGTGGTATTTTTCAAGCTTTGATAAAAACTTGATTAACATAGACCCTGAAAGATAAAGATGATTGTCTCCCTAATGTATTTTCTTGGGGATGGGGTGGGGGTAATATAAAGAGGGAGAACTGCCAACTGCAAAGAAATCTTAACAACAACAAAAAAAGGAACAAAAATTTTCAATCCAAGCTAAGTGCTGCACAGGCAGAAACCTTGCTCTGACGTACATGAAAACCCTGCCAGGATTAACTCCTTCATGCCTGTGAAAGCCAGGCTCCTCACCATATTTGTTTTGCCATAAGTTTCATACTCTTTCCATTAGAGGTCATGCAGTTTTATTTAATTCTGCTGTCACATTACATGTAGATATTGAAGGCAAACATTTGTACACAGCATTAATGGATGGGTTAGAAAACCTTTGTCCACTCATTGATTCTTTTTGCAGGTGATACACAGAAGTCCATTAATTACAAAACAGGACAGAGATTTCCTTTCTGAAATTGATATCCTCAGTAGCAATTATTTTTCTTATCTCCTTTTTCTGGCAGACAGAACAAGTGCAGGCATCTTTCATTCAAAATTTCAAAGCAACTGATAAAAATGCTGTTAAAGGAGACTTACATTCTCAACGTTTTTTTATTCTCCAAATAACACATAGCAGGATGAAAAACCCTTTGCAGATGGGGCAGCTGCAAGCCATGAACTGAATACAGAGACCAGATCTCTATCCCTATCTACTAGTTGCTCCCTCTTACAAAATTGCAGTATGGATTTCCAGAATTGTCTTTGTGACAGCATGGAAAAGAAAAGGACAGGAATAGAAGAACATGAACAATATTAACACTGTCTTTTACAAGATCCTACATCAGGGGTTTCAAACTCGATTTCACTGAAGGCCGCATCAGGGTTGTGTTTGACCTTGAGGAAGTGGGGTGGGCGCAGCCAGGGTGGGCGTGGCCAGCTTGACATCACTTGTGTCACGGGCACTGGTGGTGGCCTGAGTGCTCTGACAGTGAAAATGGGCTCCGGAGCTGCCAGACTGCCTCCTGAAACCCTCTGCCAGTGAAAATGGAGCTCCATTTTCGCTGGCAGTGGCACCACAGGCCAGTCCTTTGCTGTTTCCAGGGTGGCCCCAGAGGCCAGATCTAAGCACCCCATGGGCCAGATTCGGCCCACGAGCCTTGAGTTTGACACTTCTGCCTACATGAAGATCTCTGGGATTATTTCAAATATCTTTGGATTCCAAAATGTAAACATCCATTTGACTAAAGATGGCTTGTCTCCTGAAGTCATTTTCCAATGTAGTGCCATCCAGATGAATTTGAATTATATCACCTAGTAGTCCAGGCAGGATGCCAGCTAAGAATTCCAGTTGTAATCCCAGCACTATGATCTGACTAGAGATCTTCACGGCATTACCCATAGACAAACTGAAATAACATCATTTCCTACACCATCCATTTGGTGTACCTGATGTTACAGAAGCAAACAGAGGGATGGCATACTGAATTGTATCTCGGGCCAACTGCATGAGGTATGATTGTATTTTTCCATACTGCAATTGCTGAAACTTTATGTGAATGAAGCCACTGGAGTTTAGTCATGATTTTAAAAACCCTGTTGCTTAGGGCAATGTTGAAGCCAGACTGTGTACCGTAGTTTCCATTAGCAAGGCGAACTGTGCCACTCCCAAAGATTTCCTCCTCCAACCTCAAAAGACTGATACCTTCTTCCCATCCTGTGGTGTTTGTTTAAGTTTATAATTATCATTATTGATTTACACTAGCAGAGACTTATTCAAATCTAAGATGGACTGCAGACTTAAATATTCACAACTCATAAGTATCATTTTTAAAAATCATCATATCATTGAATGATATATTGTAGTATGTTTATCAGAAGTCCCTCAGCAAAAGGCTGTACAATACCTGAGCCAAGAACCTTCAAGTCCATTTTCCTAAACTATAATCCTGGTACTGCTCTCGTGAACACAGTATCAGAGATTCTTAACTGATTACTTCCAACACTGATCATCTTCCTGACTTCATTTGTTAATTGTTAATATGAAAAATATGATACCTGGTAACCTAATGCTAAAAACTTGCAACTTTCTAGTTTACAAAAAGCCCAAAGTACACTCAGCAGCCTAATTAAATTGTACCCAATGTTTGCCAATGCTACCAACACCTGCAAACTAATCCTGTGTGTCCAGTAACATGACTCATTTTTTATCTTTGTGGAAAATAATAAAACGGGAATAGAAGTTCATGTTAATTCTACTGGATAGAAAAACAACTTATGGTCAAAGCTAAGGGCCTGTCATGAACATTTGTAGAACTTGTAAATGTCTACTATTGGTCTTAGGGAAAAATAAAATACCTTAATTATCAGGAATTGCATCCTCTTATTTTTCCAGTTCTGCCCAGTATTGCATGTTGGCTTCATCTGCGTTTTATCAGTTTAGTAATTATTTGAATTGGGAGTGATTATTTTGTGACCAGGCATCAAATTGCTTTGGTGTATATGGAGATTCTCAATCATCCAGGACATGGTTGTCCCAAAGGTGCTTTTCCAAAAGGCAACTGGGTTTTCCTGGGTTTTTCCTTGAAAAATATTTCGCTTCTTTTCCAAGAAGCTTCATCAGTTCTCTTCAAGGAAAAAACCTCTGAGATAATCCAATTGCCTTTTGGAAAAGCACCTTTGGGACAATTGTTTTGGGGGTTAAATGAAAGAGGGCAGCAAAGAGCATCAGGCCAACAGGACTGGTAGGCCAGCGGATGTGGCAGAATGGCAAAGTAAGTGGAACGTAGGGCAGTGAGATGGCTGGGGCTTTGCACTGGAGTGCTGCAGTGGCTGGTCACGGTGCAGAGCCTGAAGGACAGTATTCCTCAGAAGAAGAAGCAGTGCTGGGGCTGAAGCGGAAGCCCAAAGATGGTAGCAACTGGTGGAGTCTGCTGAAGGCCCCAGGCTTTTACTTCAGCTCCTGCTTCATTACTGCCACTGAAGAGTGCTAATGTGCAGGGATGGTGGAGAGATATAGGTAGATGGAGCAGAATCATCACTGAAATTGTAAGTGCAGCCAGACTGCTGAAATTTTGGTCACATGGCTGCAGGTCCATAAATCGAGGACTACCTGGAAAAAGTACTCTCTGATAAACTAGGAAACAAAATGACATTTAAAAAATGGAAGAAAGATACAGTACATAACAAAAACACACTATTAGAGACTATCCCAAATCTGTCGTGATGGGAGTCAAGATGGCTAAAATAAGAATGAAAAGAGGCTTGCAATGAATATGAAAACGTAACCAAAGAAAAGGTTCTTTGGATATTTATAGAAGAAAAAGGAATGCAAGGAAGTGGTCAGTCTGCTAGTTTTGTTTTGTTTTTTTAATTTGCATTTATATGCCGCCCTTCTCCGGAAACTCAGGGCGGCTTACAATTTTTTGGAGCACAACCCAATGTGCTCAGCAATAGCCTTCATTCCATTGTATATGCCTGCTTATTACTAGGGCTTTTTGGGGGCCCCAGGCAGCATTTTTACAAAGTCAGCTTATTGTCCCCAACAATCTTGGGGGTCCTCAATTTACCTACCCCGAGAGGATGGAAGGCTGAGTCAACCTAGTTGTAGAAGGTGGCAAGAAGGTGGCAAGATAGTGATGGGAAACAGAGAGAAGGCTGAATGCTTTGAATTCTGGCTTTGTACCTGCCTTTTCACAAAAAGTCCAACTTATCAGAAGACACATCACAGGGAACAGAAGTGAAATCCAGATCAAAATAGATAAAAAAGTGGGGACATAACATTAGATAAAAAAGTGGGGACATAACATCTAGCTGTTTTGAATTAATACAAATTTCCAGGGCAAGGTAGATTCCAACCCAAGGTATTAAAAGAAGTGGCAGATGTGGTATTTGAAATACAGGGAAAGATTGGTGAACAACTAATGTTGCTTCAATATATTTAAAAGCTGAAGGAAAGGTGGGAAACCCAGGATGACCGAGGAAGACAAAGATAAAAGAGACTTACTGGCTTGAAACTGGTATCTGGAAAATCCCAGAAAAGGTCATCAAGAATTGGGACTGCAAGCATTAGAAAGGAATAATCAATCAATTTGTATTACTGTCACAGACCAGCATTGCAAATAAAAGCATTAAAAACAACAATAATGGTAAAAAAAGATAAAGACAAAGACAAATAAAACAAAAAATAAAAGGCAAACTGATAATATTGCGATTGGTGGTAGATTTAGAAAGGAACAAGGTGATTACTAGCCATTACTAGGGTTTGCTAAAAATGGTTGTGCCCAACCAATTTTACTGCTATGCTTTTTTACAGTAACCAATTTACCAGTTCAAAGGCCCTCCCAAGCTCCATTTTTGGTGGCAGAAGCACTGCAGGCCAGTCCTGCCCCGCGAGCCAGAATTAAGCACCCTGAGGGCCAGATTCAGCCTGTGGGCCTTGAGTTTGACACCTTGAGTTTGTAATAGTCCTTGAGTTTGTAATAGTCCACCTCTCTCAAGAGACAGGTGGACTATTACAAATATGACACTGGGCTAATCAAAAGTAAAGGACGTTTATTTTAAGAAACAAAATAAAGTGAGTACTTGAAAGTAATATATGTATAAGCCAAGATATAGAGGCATAGATGATTTACATATAAGAGTTATTTATCATTAACACCACACAAACTAAGAAACAGAGGAAAGAAAAGTAAACAAAGGTAAAACTACTTGACTGAGTAAAGCAATACTGAAAAAAAATAACATGCTCCTGAGACATCTGCCTGTAGTTTCCTGCCAATGTTTTCCTATCAGTTCCAGTGCTCCTCATAAGTTAGGAAATCCTTATTATTCTTAGAAATTGAAATCAACTGACAGAGAAAAGGGTCCTTTCATTGGAAATATATATTTTCTAAGAGCTATAGGATTCCAGTCATCAACCAGCATGAAAGCTTCTTTATCTACTACACTATGGCATGTAAATAGATTTGGGTTGTGACTTGGAGGTGGACATGCTGGGTTTTTTGTGTGTATTCCTAATGGTGTTTACATGAGAAAACTTTGTCTGGAAATATGGATATATCCTTGGTTCATGTTCTCCTAGGCCTCATCTTATGTTCAGGTTTTCCTAGGCCTCACAGCCAAATGGTGTTATATGGTACCTCATGTTTTTCCAGGCCTCACAGCTAAAGGATGTGACATACCCTTGTTAAGAGCTACAAGATAACAAGTGCCTGGCACAACTGACTCCCATTGCATTCCTTTCAGAGCTGCAAGATACCTAGTGTCTAACAGACTTGAGTTATGGTACCCAATTGCCTTCCTCCTCTAATTAAGTTTTGTTATTCCTGAGCTTAGGTTTCTATTCTGTTGGAATTTACGATTTCCTGTAAACCAGGTGTTATTTTGTTGATACGCATGCTCAGACTCACGTTGTTTGGTAACTTTCCACACACTGCTCCCCCCTTTGCTGTAGTTACCCCTCCCTGCTAAATCTGCTTAATAAAGGAGACTGTTGCGATCTGTTGGGGGGACACAACATCACCCCAGGCACTTCGTGCTTTCTCATCTTTAGAAACTTCTTGTGTGGTGTCTCTTATTTGGTTTCTTTCGTCCTTGCGAGGACCCCCTAAATTGTCTCGGCGAGGGCTGAGACTTGTTCCTGCGGGAACCCAGGACAACATCAGCAGGGAACCTAGGACAACGAGTAAAGTGTTACAGGCCTTGCTGTGACATGGAAATCCAACTGCATTATTAGATTTCAATTATCTATTTTTATTGTTACTATCATTTCACAAAATGATAATGTGTCCAAAGTATGATCATTTGAACCTGGTCACTTGTGCTTCAAGTGAGACCTCTGGATTGATTTGTTCAATGAATCGTTGTTTTCCTTGTCTATCCAATCCTATTTCAGCAATCAGAGGATTACCAACCTAGTGCTGATTATTGAGGGTTGTTTCTCCAATTTTAAAATCACACTCAACTTTTCCCAATACAATCTATACACAAAAATTTGATCTAATTTTAGAAGCATAGAATCATATGGCTTGGAAGGAATCTTGAACATCTTCTAGTCCAACCCTGCCCAAGGCAGAAGATTTTATTGCATCTTGTACAAATGGCTGTCTACTCTTCTTGAAGATCACCAGTGATGGTTCACTCACAACTCCAGGAGGGAAGCTGTTCCATTAATTTTTCCCAGTCAGGAAATTTCTTAGTTCCAGATTGGATCTCCCTTTAACAAGCTTCTACCCATTGCTTTTTGTCCTGTCCTCAATGCTCTGGGCCCCCTTCTCCCTGTGACAGACCTTTAAGTACCAGCAAATAGCTATCAAGTCACCCCTAATCCTTCTCTTCCTCAGTCTGGACATATCTAGTTCCCTTAATTGTTCAGCAGATCATTTAACCATTTTGGACACCCAATCATCTTTGTTTCTCTTCTCTGCATTCTTTCTGGGGTCTCAAGGTATTTGTATTGTATTATATCATTGTATTGTGTAAAGAGCCTTGGTGGTGCAGGCTGTTAAACACCTAGCACTTAGCTCCAGCTGACCAGGCTCAAGGTTGACTCAGCCTTCCATCCCCCCGGGGTAGGTAAATTGAGGACCTAAGATTGTTGGGGGCAATAAGCTGACTTTGTAAAAATGCCGCTTGGGGAGGGGGGGGGCAAAAGCCCTAGTAATAAGCAGGCATATACAATAGAATGAAGGCTATTGCTGAGCACATTGCGTTGTGCTCCAAAGATTGTAAGCCGCCCTGAGTCTCCAGAGAAGGGCGGAATATAAATGTGAATTTTTTTAAAAAACTAGAACTGGATACAGTATTTCAAATTTGGTGTCACTAGTGCTTTAACTTAACATAGTTGAGATCAAGGATTTTGTAACAAGGTTAGTTTTTAAGGTTAGTTTTTAAGGAAAAGAAGCATGGCTTGTAGTATGAAGCAAAGTAATTTAGCTGCTAGTGGCTATTAGATAGCACTCATATTTCCAAGCTGATGGTCAAAATGACTATTGAGATCAGCATGCTTTGAAAATAACTTTTTTTTTGCTTTTTATGATTGTTTCAAATATAAGAATCTGTGGTTAATTTCATGTTTCCAACTGAACTAATAAGCCTATGCAAGATCACTTTAACAAAGGAGTCAGTCTAAGTGAACTATTGATATATTTAAGATCTCATCATTTATGTTCATTTTCCCACTGGTGTTTTCATGAAAAATAAAAACTACAAGATTTCCCTTCATGTTACACTTACATTATCCTAAACCTGATGTCAATAATATGACACTGTGGATGATGAGTGGGTTAATATAGGGGAAAGAAATACCCATATTGTCAGAGTTCATGAAATTGATGGGCATTCTGCCATAATAGCATTAATCATGTTTGCCACATTGTTTCTCAAAGCCTAAGCATCCTTGAACCTATTTCTAATATCTTTCTAAATATCTCTAAAATCACAAAATGGGCAACTTAGAAAGTTGTAACCTTCTGATCACCAAATGCATCAATAGCACTAGCTGGTAGTTCGTGACACTTAAACACCCACGTACTTACTCTATGTCACCAAGTAAAGCAATTGATGCACATGGAAAGAGAATTTAATTTTCCCAGATAATATACTGAAGCTTGATCTTGGCGAAACTAAAATTCCTGCAGCAGAAAAACTACAGCATACAAAGGCATCTTGAGGAAAGACTTATTTGCAATGAAGTAGCTGCTGCAGATTTTAATTCACAAAACAGACATCCTTGGAAGTGTATTCTGTGCGTGCCATGCTTCATTTTAGGCATAATTCCCCTTGCTCTCACCCCAAAATTGAATATATTTACCAAAAATCAAAGCAACCTTTCCATATCTACTTCAGAGTGTTGCATATAATATACCAAAATTGCATGGTGTGTACCTATGGCTACACACCTATTTCTCAAAACATACTTAAGGATATGTGTTTTAAAAGCTTCCATAAATTCCTTTGAAACAAACTGGATTTGCTTCCAAATAAATTAAGATGTTCCATTCCAAATGCAGCCTGAGTCTCTATAAATGAAACGCACAAAACTGTAAAGTTGAAGGTAATTACTTTCCAGATTTCAAAATATTTGTTCTCTCTCCAGCCTTGTCTTTTATCTCTCAGGCTTCTACACGTCACTACAGCAACATCCAGAGCTCCAGCGAGGACTGCCTCACTGAATGTGCTCTGCTGTTATTAATGGAAGGAAGCACTGTTACACCTTCTAAATATAGGCAATCTGTGTGTGCCTAATGACTACAATGTGAGAACTGAGAGGGACCAAAATATTGACATCCACTAGGTGTACATAATTTGTTTTCGTTCCTGCTCTCTTCCGAGGCATTATCTAAACCTTCATGGAAAATCTGTTATTTCACAGGAGGAATGTGCAAACCGTTATTTAGATGTGAACCTGTTAGATGGAGTTTTCTCTGTTTGTTTTCCCATGCTCTAACCAAGCCGTGTCAATGAGAAAGCATCTGCTGAGCTATTTTTAACTTCCCCCTTCCTTTCTTTTCTGTCCCTCTGCAAGGAGCTGTACCTTTTCATCAACACTGCAGGAAAATGGCATCAGGAGTCCAGGGGTGGAGGAGTCTTCTGGGGACACAAGTTTGCCTGGTGTACAACATGGGAAGAGAGGAGAGGGTTGAGGACCAACCACGCCTGATAAAAGGAAACAGACAGAATGGAGCAGCAGGTCTCTTACCATTGGCAAGAGAAATGATAAAGAATCAGGGAAGAGAGAAAATCTGGGCAGGAAACAGAAGGAAACACAATGACCTGGTATTAAAGAGAAAATGTGAAAGCAAGGGGCAATTCCAAATTTATTCAAACACTGTCTTCAGTGAGTGTTTCTCTGCTACCTTTCCACTTCATTATGCCTTTCTATGACCCTGATCCTATAACACCCAATCAGCAACAATCCTAGTCTACTAGTGATACTGCAGCGATATTGGCAAAGCATAATCACACTAAGTCATCCTTTTGGAACACAAAGTCCCCACCCATTTTCTCCAGGAACAGCCAAGTATTCTATAAGCCCATGTAGTGACAGGACTTCAACAGAAGCTAGAAAACAAATGCAGACAGAATGGCATCACATCAGGATGCAATGAAAGTAGCTAAGTCATAACATTTGTCCATCATTGCATGCAACATCCCTTCCCTTCTTCCTTCTCTTCCTGTGGATGCCTAGGTGTGGATTCAAAGACCAAAAAACCAAAACTGCTTTGGAGCATGCAGAGCTGTGCCTGTCTACAATTCTTCGAAGCAACAGCACCCCTTCCTGGGAGTTGCATGGCTCACTTTTGGGTCATCTTTGGAAAAGGTGCCTTTGGTTTAAGAAACTGCAGATAGATGGTGATGAATCTCTTCGCATGCTCCAGTCCAGAGTACCTTTTGCCTTTGGAAACAATGCATGTATCACCAGACCTTTCACAATTATTCAAGGAGACAGCAGTTAGCATCTGGGATGTATGTACTGTGCTGCCAGGGCTTGGCAATGGATTCTAGAATGCAGAGGCTTACTCTTTCATCTACTCTTCCTCTCCAGATCTTTTTTCCTAGAAGATTAAGTAAGAAAACTGAGTGGCTTTTAGTACTGGCATGATACCAGTGGCTGGGTATAATTTAACCTTCTGCAGGACTAGATTTATTTTGGGCTAAATCAAATCTTGAGTTGATTGATTGGACCAAGTGATCCAAAGTTCGTTAACAGATTATTTCTCCCTGTCTTCACTGCATCCTAGGAATATGATGATTTATATGACAAGAAATATTCTGAAGAGATCATATAACATAGAACAGGATCGGAAGAGTCTTTGGAGACCTTCTGCTGGGGCAAAAGACTCTGTACCATTTTAGACAAATTGTTGTCCAAACCATGCTTGAAAACTTCCAGTGATGGAGCACCCACAACTTCTGGAGACAACTCATTCTACTGATTGACTGTTCTCGTTGTCAGGAAATTTCTACTTACCAGTAGTTCTAAGTTAGATCTTGTTTTAATGATCTTCCACCCATTACTTCTTGTCCTGCCTTCAGGTGCTTTGGAGAGTAAGTAAGCCCTTTTGTGTCAGCCCTTCAAGTACTTAGACAGTTATCATGTCACCTCTAGTCCTTCTCTTCATTAGACTAGATTAATTGTTCTTCATATGCTTTAGCCTCCACTCCCCTAATCATCTTTTTTGCTCTTCTGTGCACTCTTTCTAGGGCTTCAGCATCTTTTTTGTATCGTGGCAACCAGAATTGGACACAGTATTCCAAGTGTGGTCTCTTTAATGCAGTATAAAGCAGTACTAACTGTTCACACGACCTCAATACCATCTGTCTGATACTAACCTGCTTTTCTGGCAGTTGCAGCAAATGTCTGGCTTATACATAAATAGTGGTCCATTAGGATATCTGGATCAAGTTCTGGTCTATTCTCCGTTTAATAAGGGCTTCTTTCCAGTTTGTAATTGTAATTACAAATTGCCTATAGCCTGATTATGTACATGGTATATGTAGTGGAAAGACAGATCCCCATCAGAGATGCCATTGTGCTAGTACCATTATTTTGGAGACATTCAGGGTGTTTTTTTACTAAATGAAGGACAAAGGATTCTGTACATTTGTCACAGAAAATCTTTACCGCACTCTGCAAAAATCAAGGTCATAAACACAAAAATACAACCTGTATATGCCTCATCTATTTTGTGTCCCAGCTACCAAACAGACCATCTGCCATCATCAAGTCGTGGCCCAGTTTTTTGCAGCACAAATTTGAATTCTGTTCTGTGTAATGAAAGCCATGAAAATTCATTGAGCACATATGGTAAGCATAGTGAGCACAGGAAATGGGTCTCTGAAGTCCACAGTTTCTCATATGGACAATAGTATATGTATAAACATGTAAGAACTGTAAGAGATAATCAGGCTGAGCTCAAGGGAAGGGTCAAACATGTCATCAGTTTGGAATCCTTTCATTTCAGAATATTTATGAACTGGCAGAGACATGGTAACAAGGTCAGCCAATGAATAGGCATGGCAACTGGATCAGCCAATGAGGGCTGTTTTGGGAACAGAAACTTAAGAAAGGAGTCTAGACATGGCTTAGCTCTATGCTCAGCTCTAAAACAAAACTAGTATGGACTAGTCTGTCTGCTGAATTGAAACTGAAACTCATCTCTGCTGTTGTCTCCTCAGCTTGTGCTTTTGTCTGTAACTCTCTACCACGTTGGAAGAACCTACATTGGTATTGTACATTTACTTATGTGTTATTTTATATATAAAGAGAAGTTAATGAATCCTGCTGAATCAGTTATCTGTGCGTGCTTTCTGGATGTAATTTCTGTAACAAACTCTGACATTTCACACCCGTAGGAGATCTAAGTCTTGCCCTCCCTGAATTCCATTGACTCTTATCTACCAGCAGTTTGCTTTGGCCCTTAGTATTTCAGATTCTTGTTAGCATTCAATGAACCTGTAATTATTGAACCACCTTGCTTCCTGATTTCTTGCATCTGACAAGATTTAGTCTTCTAGTCCAGGGGTTGCCAATCTTTTGGACCTCAGGGACCACCAAACTCATAATTTTAAATCCCACAGACCACTAATATGAATTTTGGCTGACATTGGGTGGGAAAGTCGGTCCCATATCCCAGAGCTGCAGTAATCACAGGACTGGTCCTTTGGTCATCCTAGAGCAGCTGTTCCTCCACCTGAGTGCACCGGTCTGCCATGGACTGGAGAAGCTGCTCCGGGATGACCAAAGGGCCAGTCCTGTGACTACTGCAGCTCTGAAATATGGGACCGACTTTCCCACCAACGTCAGCAAGCCACCCCAGGGTGGATTTCCCTCCCCTGCCATTGGTCTTACCTTCCGTTCCAGCTCACATGGCTCTACTCAAGGTAAGATTTGCACTTGGCTGAAGGATGGGGGCCAGAGGGTGGGCGGGCCATGTGGGTGGCGCAGCCTTGTGTTCCCAGCCTGGATTAATTGCTTTGGGGGAGTGCTTTGGAGGGGACATTTCTCTGCGGACCACCAAAATTTTCTCACGGCCCACCAGTGGTCCCCGGCCCAACAGTTGGCGACCACTATTCTGGTCCACCACTAGCAGCTGGTCTTATGGGTTTGAGGCCTTTCTTAGACTTTCTGCTAATAATGACTTTCTTTAAATGCCAGCTTTCAGACATAACTGGCCCTCGGCCCTGAATTTAGCCGGTCGGAGGGTCGCCGTGGTTTGGAGGCTTCCCCAGGAGTGTAATCTGCTCCAGGAACGTTCGAGGAGTGGCCATGGGGACAGCCATGGGCCCCTCAAGAGGGGGGAATTGCAGCTGGTTTTCGTTTGGTGGCGGTGGGCGGTGGTTTTGCCCCCCCCACCGGGCCGACGAAACTATGCTGGTTCCACCTTGGCCGGTGATGATGGCGATGGAGATGCCGGCTGTTTTGACCATGGGGAGGATGGGGGCCTGACAGGCGACCCTGGGGACCTGAGGAAGATCGGAGGTGTTGGTCCCGGAGCTGCCGCCGGTCCTGGTCCTATCCTGGATAGTCTTCTGCTGGAAATCTGCCTGCCAACCACTCGACCGCCCCTCCTCTGTGACCATCATTGCCTGGACCCTGGACCCTCCTATCATGGTCTGCTACCATTATCCATCTGCTCCCCACCTGTTCCTCCTTTTTGTTATCATCATTATCCCGAATTGCAAGGTACATTTTTCCCACTGGGAATGAACCATGTAGGCCATGTAAGGGTGGTCTGGACACCCGGTGGTCTGGGTCTGAGCTCCCAGTGCTGGTATTCACCCTCGAACTTGGCCAATGGCTATGGGACTTTTGTTGTACTCCCTGCTGGGATGAGAGACCAGCGGGGGGGGGGGACACTTTTTTTTTTCTAGGACCCTCTTAACACCCTAGACCACCAGCCTAGCCGGAACGTGTTGGGACGCCCGCGGTGAGAGAGCGTGGCTTAGTCTAGATTGAGACTTTGAACACCTGTCACCAGTCTGTCGTGAGAGGGCAGCCTGGCTTCTTTGAATCTAGACTTTCCAACTGTTTCTTACCAACTAGGTCCTACCAAGTTCTTTAAACCAGACTTTATGGCCGCTCTGTCATTATCACCCTTGACAATCCCTATGCCTATTCCTTAATGCTCTCTTATCATGCGAGTCTATTCGATAGCGGAACTGTATGCCCTGAGGGGACTCCCTCCCTCTCGGGCCTGGCCTGTTGTATTATCTTCGGCCTACCTCGAGGATGAGTTCTGGAACCCGGAAAGATGGCATGGCAGGGGGGTGGGGTTTGGGTGGGGCTCTACTATGAAAAAGAGGGTCACTAGGGCCCCTTTAGTTAAATTTTTAACCAAATTTTTAAGAAGGTTAGGGAGGAGGGTGGGTAATGATCCCGGAGATATGGGTCGCAGCCTGGTGCATGGCGGAGGGGCGGGGGTTGGGGGCTGCCGGGGCCCCAGGGTACGAGGTGGGGACCGCGATTCCCAGGGTGGTTGGGGTTGGCAGGAGACGTCGAGGCGTAGGGCCATATCATGTGTTGGGAGCACGTACACGCCATCTTTGTGCAGTGGCATGCTCCGACCCTATGGCCTCCTCCCTAGGGGGCACAGGAACCGGGACCCCTGGGCTTAAGCTGGTGTACTTTAATGCCAGGTCCGTAGCTAATAAGTCTTCCCTCCTCCGTGAGATCACTGAGGAGGAGGCTGCGGACCTGGCCTGTATCACCGAAACCTGGTTGGGCCTGGAGGGAGGTGTCCCTCTGGTTGATTTATGCCCTCCAGGTTTCCGGGTTTTACACCGGCCACGGGCCCAGGGAAGGGGTGGGGGGGTGGCTGTGGTTATTCGGGAGACCTTGTTTCCAAGGGAGGTCACAGTCCCAGAGATAGGCGGGAGTGAGACCCTCCTCCTGAGGTGGGGGCCAAACGGTCGGGTGGGCTTGCTACTCGCATACCTTTCCCCCACCTGTGTGACAGCGGCCCTGCCTGAGCTTCTCGACGTCTTCTCGGGGGTGGCGTTGGAGTTCCCGGGCCTTATGGTCCTGGGGGATTTCAATTTGCCCTCCCTGGGGGAAACGTCGGGTTTGGCCCAGGAATTCATGGCTTCCATGGAAGCCATGGGCCTGACCCAACTGATTCAAGGCCCAACTCATGAGGGGGGAAACACTCTTGACCTAGTTTTTGTCTCTGAGCAGTGGCGTAGTGACAGACACTTTTACGGCACTGCCCGTTCCATGGTCTGAACACTACCTCCTACGGCTGGTCTTCCAACAGGCCACCCCCCACTGCTGGGATGAGGAGCCACTTAGATGGTTCTGCCCCAGACGCCTGATGGACCCTGAAAGGTTCCAGGCGGAACTGGGATCTTTTCCCTCTTCCCTTGCCCACAGTTCTGCCGAGGATCTGGCGGCCGCTTGGCAACAAGCTGCGTCAGATGCCCTCGACAGGGTTGTCCCCATGCATCCCTTCACATGCCATGGATCCCGGATGGCTCCTTTGTATACTGAGGAGCTCTGGGAGATGAAGCGTCACCGAAGGGGTTTAGAGAGCAGGTGGAGGTCCACCCGCTCCCAATCCGATGAGCCCAGCTAAGAGCCCATATTAGGACTTACCTGGTAGCTATGAGAGCGGCGAGAAGGTCTTATCTCTCCGCCCTCATAGCGTCCGCAGACAACCGCCCAGCCATCCTGTTCCAGGCTACCCGCTCTCTCCTTCGTACAGGGGAGGGGGCAGACCCGTTGAGGGGAAGGACTGAGGAGTTTGGTCAATACCTGTCGGATAAGATCGCTCGGATTCGGAGCGGGTTGTCCTCTGATTTGCAGTGGTCTGAGGAACGGGATACAGGCAGTCTGGCCAGTGTGATCTGGGATGAGTTCGATCCTGTTTCCGAGGATGAAGTGGACAGGACTATGCGGCGGCTGAGTTCCACCACATGTTTGTTGGACCCGTGTCCTTCCTGGCTGGCTTATGCCGCCAGGGAGGCCACCTGCGGCTGGCTCTGGGCAGTTGTCAATGCTTCATTAAGGAGGTGTTTTCCTCCGCCTTGAAGGAGGCGGTGGTGAGACCCCTCCTGAAGAAGCCTGCCCTGGACCCGACCGTGTTAGACAACTTTTGTCCGGTCTCCAACCTTCGCTTTTTGGCGAAGGTTGTTGAGAGTGTAGTGGCTCAGCAGTTTCCACTCTTCCTGGATGAAGCGGACTACCTGGATCTGTATCAATCGGGCTTCCGACCTGGTTTCAGCACGGAGATGGCATTGGTCGCGCTCATGGATGATCTCTGGAGGGCTCAGGACAGGGGCTTTTCCTCTGTCCTGGTCCTATTAGACCTCTCAGCGGCTTTTGATACCATCGACCATGGTATCCTTTTACGACGCCTCGAGGGGTTGGGAGTGCGGGGCACTGTGCTTCGGTGGTTCGCCTCCTACCTCTCGGGGCGGTCACAATCGGTATTGGCGGGGGCAGAGGCCACCCGAGGGTGCTCTCGTGGGGTCCCTCAGGGGTCGGTTCTCTCCCCCCTGCTATTTAACGTCTATATGAAGCCACTGAATGAGATCATCCGTGGTTTCAGGGTGAGATTCCACCAGTACGCAGGTGACACCCAGCTGTACATCTCCACCCCGAACCAAATCAGTGATGCCGTCTCCCTGATGACCCAGTGCTTGGATGCGGTACGGATTTGGATGAGCGGGAACATGCTTCGACTCAACCCAGCCAAGATTGAGTGGCTGTGCATACCGGCATCTCGGCCCAGTCAGGAATACCCATCTTTGGCCATAGGGGGAGCGGTGTTGCCCCCTGTGGATAGGGCGCGGAACCTGGGGGTCCTCCTGGATGTGCGGCTCCGGTTGGAGGAGCAGGTGGGGGCCGTCACCAGGGGGGCCTTTGCCCAGCTCCGCCTTGTTCATCAACTATGCCCATTTCTGGACCGAGATGCCCTGCGCACAGTCACTCATGCCCTTGTTACCTCTAGACTCGACTACTGCAACGCTCTCTATTTGGGACTGCCCTGGCATACCATCCGGAGATTGCAGCTGGTGCAGAATGCGGCGGCACGGGTGGTGATGGGAGTTTCCAGATTCTCCCATGTTACCCCCCTCCTGCGCTGCCTGCATTGGTTGCCGGTTGCACTCCAGGTGAGATTCAAGGTTTTAGTTTTAACATACAAAGTCCTTCATGACATGGGTCCTCAATATTTAAGGGAGCGACTCCTGCCGACATCGAATGCCAACCGCCCTGTACGAGCACATAGGCAAGGACTCCTTGGGGTCCCGTCGGCAGGCCAATGCCGGCTGGCGTCGCCTACAATAGCCTACCTCGCAGCCCGACCTCTGGAACCAACGCCTCTTGGGGCTCTGCTTCGCCCCTGACCTCCGCACCTTCCACTGTGATTTGAAGACCTGGTTGTTTGACCAATCCGGGCTGTGACCCTTCCTGGGGGGGGGGGGTTATATTTTTAAGTATCGTAAATTTGTTTGTTTGGGCTTGTAAATCTGGTTTAATCTTCTTTTAATTATTTATTGTTGTTGTTTTAGCTGTGAGCTGCCCCGAGTCTTCGGAGATGGGGCAGCATACAAGTCCCAAAAATAAATAAATAAATACATAACAGCATGAGACAAACCCTGAGACCTTTCTACTGTTTTACTTCTTTTTAAGATAAATACCCACTCCTTCATAAAAGTCACCAAGCAGATAGCAAAATAATCTTTTAAAAATAAACTTACAAAACTACATGCTACAAAATCAGAGTGAAGAAATTGGGAAAGAACGGTTTATTGTTACAATTTCACACCAGTTTTCCATTTAATAACACCATAATTACACACATATTGGATTTACACTTAGTGTTAAGACATTATTTGTTAAGTTTTATTTGTTGAATAAACCACAAGTGTGGTGGTGTGAGGATGTGGGTGTGTCTGTCTGTCGGTCTTTATGGAACAAAGACAAGATTGATTTTTTAGTTTAGGGACAGTATAGGACTGTCCCTAAACTAAAAAATCAATCCATCTGCAAGTTAAGCAATTAATCATGATGCCCAGAGCAACTTGCCATTTCCAAATAAAACCCATGGATGCCCTGTAGCCAAGACTAACTTGATGTAAGTACTTTTAACTGCAGCATATCAAATAACATTGCTGCTTCTTTCATTCATCAATTATTTCATTGTGCTTTAGGTCACTGTTTTGCTTAGCTGGTTTGCTTGCCAGATGAGACTAGTTAGCTTTATTGGTTGCTGGTCCCTATGCTTTCTCAGCATCATGAAAACCTCACCTTCCTTACACTGATACAAATCCCATCCAGTGCCTGGGATAAAGACATGGAGAAATCTATGGCTAGTTGTCCTCAGCACAGCTTACCCAGAGGGTATGGGTACATGGACAGCCAAAGATATTCTGCCTGAACCACATAGTAAATGGTGCACAAATGCTCATTCCCCATATATAGATCAACTGAATTGGCAACTGAATCTATTTCAGATCTGACAATTGGTCAGGAACCTGTATTACATCTGCGAGCAACCTTAGAAGTGCAGGCCATGTAGAAAACTGCTGCCATTATCCCATTGCTCGTTCCTACTATCAGCATCTGCTGCCAAAAGTCTCTTTTGGAAAGAACCAGACCTCCCTATCTTTCATATGGAGAGAAAAGCATAGAAAATTGCTGTTCTTTACAACAAACAGAGCCATACTGACTTTGCACTGTTTTGATTTGCTAGATTTGAAAACCTGGGATGATCTCCATAGGCTTCAAAAAGATTATCAGATGAAAGTCCTTTCACTCTCTGGTTTCAGTGATCCATCAGGAAGAGGGCCACATCCAATATGGAGACAAAAATGACTAGTAAAGCAGCATCAATGGAGCAGAACCTTCTTAAAGAGACATAAGCCTCCTACAGAAGATGGCTAAATAAATAATACAGTATACTGTGGTGATTGAAAATCCAGACCACCAGTAGATGGCAGCAAAAAGAGCTTTCTAGATAATGTCAAGGACTAGGTCATCCCATGGTCCTTTGGATTTTTGCAGCCTAGCTGGGCTATGGACCAATATTTCTCAATTTCAGGAATTTTAAGATATGTGGACAGAATTCACCAGCCAGCCTGGCAATTCTGAGTGTTAGAGAATTGAAGCCCACCCTTTTTAAAGTTGCTGAGGTTGTGAAATACTGCTATAATAGACCACACCCAAAACAATGGCCCATTATCATTTATATAAATTTAATCAAAGCACAACAAACTGTAAAGCTGGGGGACACTGAAAATTAAATGCAGAAATAATTGTTCTCACAATAAAATGTCTGAAGATGAATTACCTTTATTCAAGTTACTAATAAATACTAATATCTTTCAGGATACTCCATTCCAGAGGCGAGATTCAAATTTTTTTACTACCGGTTCTGTGGGCATGGCTTGGTGGGCGTGGCAGGAGAAGGATGCTATAAAATCTGCAGTCAGAGGTGGTATTTGCCAGTTCTCCGAACTACTCAAAATTTCTGCTACCGGTTCTCCAGAACTGGTCAGAACCTGCTGAATACCATCTCTGCTCCATTCCATTCAGTTATCCTGTTTTCTTGAACTTTCTTCCATACATTGTGACTGTATTCATAAAATAGAGATAATTTGTTTGTTTTTGGCTTACCTGCTTTTTACCATTTCTTTAGTAAACTAATATTTCTATTTTAGCATATTTCATAAAATAAACTGTGGCTTATTCAATACATCAAGTACATCATAGCTTAGCATGTTGGGTGAATACTGTCACTCAAACAAACATGTTTAGTCTTTACTAAGCTAATATATTTTTATGTTAGGTTCTTATATTTAAGTGCAGTACAAGCTTTGATTGTCTCCACTATAACCCAGTTGGCCTGAAAGAGTGTGACTAGCCCAAAGTCAGCTTCCATGGCTGAGGGCAGACTAAAAATCTGGGCTAATGCTTTAAAGGACTACATCATGTTAGAAAGTGATTCTAATCACTTCTTTTTCTTTTCCTTTTGGTTGTCGTTTTTTGCAGACATTCCCCAGAATGCCACTATAACCTTCTTTTAACAATGGCCCCATGTGGCATTAATTTATTGTCTGAAATCAGTATTTTAAACCAGTGTTTTATCAACCCTGGCAACTTTTGATTCAAGAATTCCGCAGCCAGCAGACCATTACATTCCCTATTTCCCACCCTTCCTCATTCAATGCAGAATTTGAACATCTGGTTGCTCTATGGAGAGACAGCCTGTGGTCGTTTTCTCAGTGACTTTACAGCAGGGATCCCTAAACTTGGCCACTTTAAGACTTGTGGACTTCAACTCCCAGAATTCTGAGAGTTGAAGTCCACAAACCTTAAAGTGGCCAAGTTTGGAGACCTCTGCTTTACAGCATCACTCAGCCATCACTGAAATGGCCCAAAAGCCTGCCCTCATTACTTTAGATAGTTGTTGGACGACCCTTAGAAGCTCTATCTTGCTTAAGGCTGATACAGTCTGAGCAAGCCCCCCAATTTCTCAGGTTTTAATGTACATATTTTTTTTGTTGGTTTCCCCTCCGGGAGGAAAAATATGTACATAGCAGAGAAGGGCTGAAAAATGCTAGGGTGTAATATATATATTCCCAGACACCCCAGCATTTTTCAGCCCTTCTCCATCATATATACGGTATATATCAAATGTATCCACTATTGATCTCACCCCATTCCTAAGAGGTCTGTAAGGGGCGTGCATAAGTGCACCATCGTGCCTCCCGTCCCTGTCCTATTGTCCCCATTTAATCGTACCTATTTTCTGTATTCTTACTCATGTTCATACTTATACCTATTATTTTGTAAGTGATTGACAAATAAAATAAATAAATAAAATAAATAAAAGTGTATGTCAAAACTCTTTCTATATATGAAGGAATTACACACAGGCACCCCAGCATTTTTCAGTCCTCCGTTATTTAGCAACTGGTTATGGTGAGATAAAAGGTTCAGAAACAAAACAAATACTATTTTCTCTTTGAAAAGATGTTTTTAAACCAGGAGGGTTTGTTTCCGCAATTCACAATGGATCAGATCCTCCCCCCCACGCTTCTAGACTTGGGATTCTCTCCTCCCCCCCCCCATATGGAAACGTGAAACGGCACATTTTGCATGGACACCCGGCTTTCCTATTCAACAGGGAGGGAGAGAGGGCGGGTTTGGGTTTTTTGGAACACCGCAGTGAAGCGGAGAAGTCGGCGGAGGACCCACCTCTGCTGCTGTTGCTGCCGCTGCTGGCAGGCGAGGAATTCTGCCGGGCCCCGCGCTGCAGGCTGGCTCGAGCTGGCACCTAGCAGAGGGGGAGGCGGCCAGATGGCAGGCCGAGGGGGGAGGGGCCGCGCTGGAGGCAGCCGCGGGAGGGGAGCGAGACACCTACGCAACCAGCGAGCGAGAGGAGATCCTTGGATGCAAACACAGGCGTCCTCCTCATCGTTTCCCCCCCCCTGCGCGCGCCTCAGCTCCTCACATGCCCGTGATTCATTTCCACATGCCATGCACGTGACATGCTAATTCAGGGCTACTACACAATTCCGAAGCGGCGGCAGCCGGCGAAGCAGCGAGCCAGAGGCATTGCGAGAGAGCTGCAGCTTGGCGTGGAAAAAACGGGGGAAGGGGCGCTGCAAAAGGGGGATAGAAAGCGGGAAAATAGGGGTACATATAAGCGCGCCAGCAGCATCCCGCTAATGTCAGGGTTGTCCCATCCTCCTTTTTGTTGCCTTCGCCTCCCTTCCTTTTTTTTTCCCCGCCTGAGCGTCTCCACCCGCCGCTCACCCTTTCTGGGGACACGGGGTGACGGCAGACCCAGGCGCCGCTCGCCCACGCTTCCCAAGCAGCCGCAGGAGGGGCTGCAGAAGGCGGGGCCAGCGCCCGCCCTCCTCTGTCCTGCTGAGTGAGGCGCTGAGGAAGGGTTGGGGCTATATTTAAACACAAAATAAACGCACGATCTTTATTCGTCGGGGACGGAGCTGGGGTAAAGGGAGGGAGCGAGGTTAACTACGCAAACTACGTTTGCTGTTTTTTTCCCCCTTCTATTTCCCCCTCCCTCCCCTCCGCCAAACCTAGCGGAGACTGCAATCTTCTGCACGCTTTCTTTGAAGTCAGCTCCTTGTAGCTCCGTGGGACTTGCCTCCGGAGTAAACACGCCTGGAATTGGACTGAAACGATGGAAACCGGAATGCCTTCGGTCGTGTGCGCCATTTTAATCACGCGTCTGAAAAAAGGGAACTCCCTCGGTGGAAGAAGCTGCGGTCAATCCGAGTAACTGGCTTCGCTGTTCTTGCGAAACTTGAGGGATCCGCGCGTTTCGCAGATGGTGGTGATGATGGTGCTAGGAGACGGAATAAAGGATTAGAAGTTGGTTTTTGGGGGGGGGGGGAGGATGCCACATAGGAAAGAAATAGTGATGTATTTTTCAAGGTTGACTCACAGTCTATCTCACAGTTGTAGGAAGCTCCCCTCCCCGAGAATGAAATATTTTTCGGAATATTAAAAGAGAGGCAGAATATTATATTTCCCCAAAGAAAAAATGGAGAAACGTGTTCTTAAAGGCAGAAAGCAGGACCAGTATAACAGCCTTCAGCAGATGGCTGAAGTCTTTAGGGATGGGTATTTTGTGCCCATTAAGAAACTTGAGCAGATATATTTATAAACAAAACACCTTCAGATCCAGTTGATGGGATTAAAATTTACATCAGCCCCACCCGAAATTCTAAGAACAGGATATGACCTCTAGGACAGAATAGGATTAACCCACCATTAGAATAGCAAAAGACACAGGGCTGACTACATTCCACAACCCCCTGCAGCATCTCAGAGAGCATAAAAATCCATTCTTTCCTAAGCCAAGGGGTCAACCACCCCAGACACATGCTTCTGTCAAAGAAGTTTCTGGAATCCAAATAAACCTTGCAGCCAGTCAGCTTCCATTTTATTTCCAGTGCCTTTCTCCCAGCTTGGAGCCAGACTGGATTTTTCTTTCAGCACAACTGATAACTGCAAAATCTTGTGAAAAAAACCCTTCACTAAGCTCTTGGAAGAACAGTCACACATTGGCAGTCTAGTGTTTTTCAATGGCTTCTGTTCATTCATGTAACTTGCCAGCACAATAGTTTAGTTCTTCCATGCTGAACCATGGTTTGACTAAGCATGCTTTTTAACCAGAATTGGTTGATTTACAAATCAAGATGAGTGTTCACTTAAGATACTAAATCAAAACTACATTATGGTTTAGTGAACTCAGGATTAGATGTAATAGTAATGTAGGAAGCCCCTCTCTCCTCAGACTAAAATATTCTTTATTCTTAATATTAAAAAGAGGCAGGATATAACATATTTATACCCCTCTATGATTTTAAGCTCTAGGAGTTCTCTATTTAACTAGATTTAAGAAAAGCACTTACATTAAGTTAGTGGCAATTTTCTATATCTCATAGGCAATGAATTAGTGTGGAACTACTTTATAATCATCAGACATAAACTTTTGGTCTTTTTTTAATTCCATCTGTCTTCTGACACATCCTCATTCTTAGATTCCAAAGTAGTTTTCAGAAATTTTCCTGTGAGTCTCACCCTCAAATACTTTGTGGACTTCATCTACTCAGACACAGATGAGCCTTTAATAGTACAAAAACTACCCAAATCATTTTAGGCTATCTAATCACTCTTTTCTGCATTATATTCAATAGCCATCAGAACCAAATCTATTCTAACCAATGTAGTACCTCTAGTACTGCTATCATCTCTATACATCTGCTTTCCAGAATTTTGTCATATTTCATTTTGTATTGATAAAGACTGTCTTCTTATTACCAAAGCAGAAGAAAATATCTAGTACAGAAAGTGTTTAAATTATTCAGGGATGCAGGGATACATGAAGAGCTAATGAAACAGAGCAAGGTTATCCCAAAACCTGTTTTGTATTTTGAACAAGTGAATCCCATTGTTGGAAGAAATATCCTTCTGGGTTCAGTTCCAAGTGGGGAAAAAGACACTGGAAACATAGAGGCTGTTTGGAAGGTTTAATGGTGGACAGTGTTCTGGTCTACAAGGAAACAGTAAATAACAATAAAGCATCAAACAAAGCAAAGCATGCAAAGCTTGAGGTTCAATCTTCAAGTTCAGCCTTTCTCCGCAACAACACTAGGTCGGTGACCGGTCTGGTATAGAGCTTCTTGGTGAAAGTCTGCTGGTCACCTCTGGCGGCCTTTTAGGGTGGACGGGTACTCTTGGTGGCAATGGTGCAAGTCTGATGTTTGCTTCTGGCGGCCTTTTAGGGTTGGAGTGGTACTCTTGCTTCCACGGTGTCGAAGGGCGTCGGGAAGCTGTTGGAAAGGGAATTGTGGAGGCATATGCCCATGTAGAGCATCTTAGTGGATGTCTGATGGTTGCTGGTGGCCATTGAGGATGGAACGGCATTCTTGTTTTCGATGGTGCTAAAGGGTGTCGGAAGTTTGTCGGAATGGATGGTGCTAAGGCATCTGCCTAGGTTGGGGCCTGCATCCGATCGACACTGATAAGTCCTGAAATTCCCCAACCCAGGTCTGTCTTGAAGGCGAAGGGTGAGTATCTCGGGCCTTTGACGACTTCAGTGTGTGCTAAGGCATCAGGGGCGCATCAGGGGCATCTAATCCCAGCAAGAGCAAAATCTTGCTTTCAGGATCTAGGGCGGGAAAGTGATGAGCCATATGCTTCAGGTGAGGTATGTTGCTAGCTACCTCTGGTGTTGCAATGTGGCTGCGGTCGTCTGGTATCCCATCCCATTCTAACACGGGCGGCAGTAGGAACTGGGAACTTCCATCTAATGACTCTATACAGAGTCTAGTAGCTCTCCTCCCCACCGTGCATCTTGGTACGGTGTACATTGATATCGTGAAGGGCATTTCTTCCTTCTGAACATCAAAGAGGTCGAAGAATGCAGACCTGGCTAGTGAGCGAGTGCTCTGAGGATCTAGGATTACGTACATTTTCACTGCTTCTTGTGGGCGTCCATCAGTGTAGACTTTGGCTAAGCAGATTTGACGACACAAGTGAGGGGCTGGTGTGTTATCGCACACTGACGTGCAATGGACACTTACCACTGGCTCCAATTGAGCTTTCGTGGTGCGCTGAGGCTCCTTGTTCAAAGGAGGGTTAGGAGTTGTCTGCTGTGATAATTCGGAGTCTGGATGCAGCGCGGTTGGGTGCTCATTGCTGTTACATAGATGGCATTGCACCTTGGCTGTGCAGTACTTGGTCAGATGTTTGGATTCGCAACACTTGTAACAGAATTGGTACTCCTTTATCAATTCTCGCCGTAGGGTCAGGGATTTCGCTGCAAACCCTTGGCACCTGTTCAGTGAGTGTCGAGTGTGATGCAAAGGACAAAACTCAACTCTCTTTGTAGTTGGAGATCTACGTAGGGTTGTATTGGTGAGTTCTCTCCCGAACACCTTATGGAGGAGGTTGCGACCTCTGCGTCACGTGTTTTATTGTGGTTGTGATCTGTAGCAAGTGGCAACACATTCCAGATAGGTGCAAAGTTGCATTTGTGTTCCTTGTTAGTTGGGAAGAATCTGTGTCTGAGGCGTAGGTTTCTAAAGCTGTTGCAGGACGCTGTTTGCTTGACCACAAATTCTTGGAAAAGGGCAAAAGGT
Organism: Naja naja; assembly: GCA_009733165.1. Taxonomy (NCBI): domain Eukaryota; kingdom Metazoa; phylum Chordata; class Lepidosauria; order Squamata; family Elapidae; genus Naja; species Naja naja. The sequence continues at coordinate 291,297,669 of CM019148.1, forward strand.
GGGTCTTTTTTGTGGTTTGTGTCCAGGAAGTCATCTGACAAAGGAATCCATTTTTCCAATATTTCCTTAGGGAGTTTGGCAATTATTGCTTCTTGCATTATGAAAAGATCAAGGCAAGCCAGTCCTGGTATGTCAGAACAGTCTTTGGTTGATCGCAGCTCCGTAAGGAGGTTGGAAAATTCTTCCAGTTGTTCGGTTTTGTGAATGGCAATACACGGGAATCTGTTAAGTCGTTCTAAGAGTGAGTATGCCATCAATGTGTCATCGCCATATTTCTTGTCTAAAGCATCCCACGCTCGTTTCAGAGCAGTGTCTGGGTCGTTGAGTATGCCAGTGTAAATGTGTTTCACCATGTGCCTAGACCGTGGTCCTAGCCATGTCAACAGAAATATAAGTTCTTTGCCGGGAGGCAGCCGTTCGCGTTGAATGGTACTTGTGAAAATGTTCTTCCACAGTAGGTATTCTCTGCCTGGCTCGTCATTAAATTTGTACACACCACTAGCTGCTAAGTCTAACCTTCCACACCTTATTGATGGTTCTGTGTTACTTCTCTGTGAGGGCTGTTCATGTATCTGTATGCCATCCTCGTAGGCATAGCGTTGTGACTCCAGGGCATGAGTTGTGGGTGGTACGTGTTTCACCGCAGAGTACTTTATGAGGAGGTCGTTCTTTGTCCCCATGTGTGCGGGTAGTGTCTCTTGAGGTTGTGGCTGGAATGGCACTGCCTGTGGATTGAGTGTGGCAATTGTGGTTGGTTGCAGGCCATTAGCCGTTGGAGTAGGGTTGCTGATTCTGGGAAGAGAATCTTGGATTTTAGGTTGTACAACATCAGTTGGAGAAGATTTGCTGTTGGTGGGAAGTGAATCTCGTATTTTGGGTCTTACAACATCAGTTGCGTGACTGATGTTTAGAGTCTGTGGTTGAGATTCACTCCTATGCTCCCCTGATTGTGGGAGACTGCTAGGTAACTGAGGCAGTTCCACCTGCACATTTCGTAGTGAGTGCTGCTCATCTACGTAGGCCTTGACCCGCATATCTGGGTTCTCTTCTCCCAGCTCTTTGAGGTCGAAGGTGAGGGAGGCAGCGTTGGCTGCCTTCTGCGATGCTGCAGCCCATGCTGTTTTCGTTGCAGAGTCTCTGTGCCATTCGGCCAATTCCAATTGTGCCTGAACTTCGGCCATTTCAGCTTGTTGTTTAGCCATTTCTGCTTGTTGGTTGGCCAGAGCTTTGGCCATTTCTGCTTGTTGTTTGGCCTGGGCCTTGGCCATTTCTGCTTGCTTAGCTGCTATTTCTGCCTGTTGAGCTGCTACTGCCGCCTTCTGCCGTGTCACCTCCTCTATTGCTCGTAGATCTGCATCTGCTACTGCAGCTTCTATTTGACAATAGAACAGCTTCAACAGCTCGGTTGGCGTAACTTGCTGCTTTGGAGGCCCTAGAGGCGTCGCTGCAACGGGAGGATGCTCTGGAAGAACGGTGAGACCCAGCAGCAGAGAATTGGCGTGAGACACCGGAACCTGCTTGCGATCTAGCCGGTTTGGGATTGAGGGAGGAGGCTTTCTTAGACTGGTAGGAAGAAGACACGTGTGATCGAGGAGCTATGTCAGATGTGGCTTTCTTCTTTGCTTCTTGTTCCTTTTAAAGCGCATCGAGAAGCACTGCCTGGAGGGCTTTTTTGCTTTCCTCAATGCAGTCTTCGCATTCTTTGTGAAACTCTTCGAAGCATTGGACGTGTGCTTGGAGTTTTGGGTCACCCAGTCTTGCCTGGATGGACTTGAGTTTATCTTCACTGATTCTCCACCGTGTGAGAAGGGCAGTTAGATCATCTAGCAGCATGTGGATTTTCTTGGGGGGCAGCTTGTGTCGTGGGGCATCACAGATCCCCTCTAATGCCAGCCATGAATCTGTGTAGCGGCGATATTGCTTCTCCCAATCCTCTCTCAAGTGTGCCTCCATGGGTTCTGTAAGCTTCTTATTCTTTCTCAGATCGTAGGCATTCTGAGGTAACACCATGTCTTCGGAGGTTTGGATGTCTGGATGAGGGCTTTGGGAACCAGGCTCCACGTTTACATCTAGGGTGGGAAGAGGGTTTGAGTCCTCTGGTACTTCAGGTACATCTGTCATGGCTAGAGAAGTTGCCATGCTTCAAGTAGGCAAAGTTGAATTTTGGAAAATTTGGTAATGTCCTTTATGTTGCTAGGGTGCTGTGTGCAGGTAGCAAAGGGGAGGAGTGTCTGCTAGATGTAGTACTTGAGCATGTAGGTGGCGCTGCACAATATGGCTGCTTTTGGGGTGCAGTGTGAGCTTGCAACACAAGTGGGCGCTATAGAGGGCATTGTCGCTGAGTCTGAAGATGAGAGAGCAAAGCGCAGATTTGCCTGTTAGTGTTGCTTGCAACACAAATCGGCACAATAGGAGGCGCTGTTGCTGAGTCTGAAGACTTGAGAGCGAACGCAAGTTGGCCTGTTAGTGTTGCTTGCTAGGTCTGGAAGACACTGATGCTAAGCACAGGTTAGGCTGCAGGAAGTACTGGAAACTTGCATTAAGTCACCAGGGGTTGCCACAAACTAGCAGATAAACTAGAATTATCCTTGGTTGGACACTTGTTAAAATCAGGAAAGTTCCTGTAAATTCATTACTTGCCACTAGGTGGGGCTGGATCAGTTGAGAAGAAAAGGAAGGAAAAAGGGGAAAAAATTATCTGTGAAATTTCTACTTGACCACCAGATGGTGCAGTGGTCTGCTTTGCCTGAGTCTGATTTCCCTCTTGGGGGGGGTGAGTCTCATGGCTACGAAGCTTGTTGGTTTGCCAAAGGAATTTACGATCCAAAGGAATTTATGGCTTACTCACTGGAAGAGAAATTCATCAGACAAATATAACACTCCAAATTTGCATGCAGTGTAGCTTGGTTATATTTTTTAAAAAAATTAGTAAAGAGAGGAGAACATGAAGAAACCAGGTTTTTAGCAAAGTTCCTTTGTTGAAATAGCTTGCTCAGACCAGCCTTGTGCTCTGAAGATGGTCCTGCATTAATGTTTTATAACCCCCAATAAACTGGCCAGGGTAGTTGTAAATAGCTGGAGAGGGCCTCTTTATTGCCTCTGTGAGTTGGAGAAATGCAGTATCTTTGTTTGCGAGTAAAGGAAGATTCTGCAGACTTACACGGGATTTACAGCTCAAACTGAGAAAATGCTTCCAAACTGCACTTAAACTGCTTCATTTCTTTAGTCCTCAATGGGAAGATGCAGACCAAGCCAGAGAATAGGATGTTTTAATGTCTCTTGTGTAAAAGGAGAAGGGGGGAATTTCTTGCCCCTCCCACCATCCAAACAGCATGTAAAAAGTTCCGTTGCACAGAGAGGGAAAGACTAGGAGAATTCAGGCAATCTGATTAGCTATATCTCTGCTTTGGAGGTACAGATTCGCATTGCATATTCACTCCTGGTTTCAGTATTACTTTGCTTTATCACTTCATCCAAATTAACTTTCTTTATATTGAGGGAATCCAGATGGGATTTCAAATCAAGATTAAGATATCTTTTTACTCAGGGAGATCTTCGCATCTTCTAGGAATCAAGTTTAATAATGTCTTTCTACTGTTCTGCTCTACGCCCTGGATGGGTATAAAGCAGACAGAGCAACTCCACAAAGCATCTATACAAAGTTATTTTTATTGGTTCATCAGGCATCCTGTCAACTCACAGTTATGACGAGGTTCTTCTTAATGTCCAATCCTTTGCATATCCGAATCGTGGTGTAGAAAGACATTAAACTCTCATACCTATATTTCATTCCATAATTACAGAGGTAGCGAGTATAGCTGCTACACAAGGCTGTGTGTTCAGGCAAGAAGAGGAGAAACCTCCCTCAACCCACCAAGGGTCAATTCAGTGACCAATCAGGATTACAGATGTGACCACATGACATGGACTACATTTCCCAAGATACCTTAACTACATTTACCATGAAGCATTCCCTTAAGGGGACAGCTCTCAATTCCTGACTACCTATCCTAAATCCCATTAACTCTAAACTGGCTGGACAGCATAGACAGAACCACATGGCCTGAAGCTCCAGAGTGAAAAGGAAGGATGATCACATGCTTCAATGTGAAGGAAGAGATCAAGAAAAGCTGATATGCTGAGAGTGCCTGGGTTTTATAACCTTTGTTGGGATTTGAATTGGACCTTGTATTCTGATGCCGCCATGCAGGGACGACTCTGTAGGCTGTCCTGAGTTCCAGGTTTGGTTGAGCCTTGCTGGATGGTGATGCACTGAAAAGGGCTTTTGAGCAATTGCTATAGTTTTACCTGGAGATCTTTGTTATGTAAAGTATTCTGGCCCAGGCCTTAATGGGCCACCCATTAACAAGGTGGGGGTAAGCTTCTACTTCTGAGGTGAGTTTCTGCTTCTGAGTTTCTATTCTTTTTAGAGGAAATATTCTGCCTTTTTAATATTTCCTAGGATATTTCAATTTTCTAGGGGAGGTTTGGGTGCTAACTTCCTACACCATAAAGGGAAGGTATCTTTAGGGCGTCTCCTGATCTTAGCCTTCAGACTGGCTCATATTGAGATAGTTCTTCAGATAGCTTTGAAATCATTTAAAGTTTAACATCTTACATTGTTTTTGACAATCACTGTAAATTTTATAACACATCTAGCAATTTAACTGCTGTATTTTAGTTAAATTTTTGGAGATTCAAAAGCAGCACTGCATATAACACATTGCATAGACAGTCAACATGTAATTAAGGAATAGGTGACTCCTGCTAAATCTTCTAGCTTAGAAGTAGTTGCCACTAGGTGTAATTGTGCAGTTGCATTCTTTTCCAGCACTGCCACTTGAGAATCCAAACATTATTGAAAAGTAAGAAGTATTTCCAGATCATTCAAAGGGATTATATAATATATATTCACCTAGAATAGAGAATATCCCAATCCCTGATCATCATACTTTTTGATCAGTTCACTTCTGCTTCAGCATTTTCTTCATTAAAATCAGGATTGGCTAAATCAGAGGTCTCCAAACTTGGCAACTTTAAGACTTGTGGACTTCAATTTCCAGAATTCCTCAGCCAGCTTTGCTGGCTGGAGAATTCTGGGAGTTGAAGTCCACAAGTCTTAAAGTTGCCAAGTTTGCGGACCCCTGTTGTAAATGATCTGACAGCTCAAAAACTCCCAACAGCTTTTATTTCTACCCAGAGATTTGGCAGGGAAAAGAGAGAGAAAAAAAGAAAACTTCCACTTGTAAATCAACTCTCCTAAGCCTGAGGGCTAATTCTTCACCCCTTTAAGGGGGCTATACAACTACTGTATCCCCTACCTTTCAGTGCACAGCCTTTTGAAAACACCCAGCACCCGAGGTTGCTGCCCATCCCACCTGGCATACGGATGAAGCAAGCAGGTTAAGCGTGCCCCCCAACTGCTTGCCTGCTAACCATCCAAGCAACCCTTGGCAGCTTAGTGAGATGTAAAAGAGCGCTTCCACGTTATGTGCAGAGAGATGCAGGGTGACACCCAGGCTCCGAAAGAGATATCTCAGTAGGGGTGCTTTTCCTGCTTCTGTTGCAGCCGTCTTGGGCAAGGCGAGTTAATTGGCGGTGATCAAACAAAATGTCTTCCAGCTCTTCAAGATTGAGTTTAAGAGTGCCCCATGGAAGAAGTCAAGAAGCCGAGAGCAAGTCGGGGGCGTGTCCCTCTGCAAGGAGTATGAAGGGAGGCAGACACCACGCCTCTGAGGAAAAGAGGAGGCGAAGCCCTGGCTGTCACCTGGGAGGGGACCACGGAGGAACATGTCACATGCCCCTGTCACCTTGCTACTTTTGCTCTCGGCTTCTTTCATGGGGCTCTCTTAAACTCCATCTTGAAAAGCTTACAAGTCCTCCTCTCATTGTAAATGGCTCCCAGGCAGCAGAGAAGCAGGATTCAACCAGGCAGCTTCTCTGCTGCCTGGGAGCTGTTTCTGATGAGAGAAGGACTTGGAAACTTCTCACTCTGCTGGGAGAGAGGCGCTCTCACTCTTGCCCTCCCCTCCCTCAAACACCCACCCTGCTGGCATCCCAACTGCCTGCAAAGTGCAAACTTACCTTCCTCCCGCGGCTGGTGGCATAGGGAAAGCTGAGCCATCCAGGGTAAAGCCATCGCCCCTCGGCTGCCCACCAGCCCACATCTCGTCCCCTGCTCAGATTCTCCGCAGCTGTTGGGCCTCACGGCTGCCAGGGGGTTGCAGGAGGTAACCAGGAGGCATCCTCCTGGATTACCTCTCTCCCAGCCATCCCTCTCTCACCCAGCCAAGCGTTTTAGGCAAGTGCAGGCTGCCAAGGAAGATCCACTCTTCCAAGGGTTGACTTGCACCATTCTCACAGAATGCAGCCTGCATTCAGCTGAAGCGCGCAGGCCAGCAGGCAGCAGAGGGAAGGGGCGATGTGGGCCTGGGCGCCATAGCGTTGTGCTCCCTGGTTGCCCCCGTGCCTCTAGCAGGCAAGGCCAAGCAGCTGTGGAGAATCCAGGTGGGGGGCAAGATACAGCTGGTGTGGACCCAAGCGGCAACTGGTCAGCCCTGGTTCGCCTTCCTCTCTGCCACCAGTGAGCAAGGTAAGCTGGAGGCTGGGGACGGTTGGGGGGAAATCTTGCTAGGCCACGAGAGCAGCATGGGCAGCCCTGGTGGCTAAGCAAGCTAGGCAAGTGGGGTGGGGGGAACCTTGCTAGGCCACGAGAGCTGCATGGGTGGCCCCCACGGCTAAGCAAGCCAGACAGGGATATGGGGGCAGCTAGCTAGGCTACGAGCACTGAGGGTGGCGGCGGCACGGCGGTGGTGGCCTAGGCCAGCCCGGGAGTCAGGACTCAACCGGGGCTTGTGGCGGTGGTGGCGGCAAGGGTGGCGATGGCAGCAGTAACACGGTGGTGGCAGCCTAGGTTCACCCAGGAGTCAGGACTCAACTGGGGCTGGTGGCAGCAGCCGCATGTAGGTGACCAGGGCTTGCAGAGCCTCACTCACCTACACAGATCATGGTGGAAGGCAGACAGTGATGGCTGGTGGGCAGGCGAAGGCAGAATGCAGTTAGCTTGTTGCGCATTCACGCGATGTTGCGCATGTGCGATAAGGACTGACTGGGCATGGAGCAGAGAAATGGGCAGAGAGGGGCAGGGCCAGCCAAGGGCCCATTTTACCGGTTCTCCGAACTACTGGGAATCATAACAACCGGTCCTACTGAACTGGTCCGAACCGGTAGAATACCACCCCTGCCTTGGCCTTATGGCATATTATATTATTGGAAGTAGAAATGCTCCCACCCTTCCATCCTTCTGGAAGGGTATCAAAACCTGGTTTTGCTTGTTGACTTAGAGCCTCAAGGGGAGTCCATGCCGCTGGAAATGGTTGATAGATCTCATCTCCAGGTTGTGCATCTCCTTGGTTCTAGTTTTTATGTAGTTTTGTAATTTTAATTGTTCCTGATTCTTTCCACATGACATATCAGATGACATCTCACGCTCATGTAAGTTTGCATTCAACACATCTGCACAGATCTGCCATGGTTCATCTCAGCCATCATAACATACTGTTCTTTCTGAAGGTGTCTCTTGGGACTAAAATGGTTCTACAGCATTCCAGGACAAGGTGTACTGAGCTGTGATCATCCTCTGGAGGCAGAGACTGGTGCTTAATCCCTCTTAACCCTTGGCTTCTTTGAGTCCCATGAATTCAGTCCTTGCCTCTGCCAAAGGGAAGTTTTCTTGCATAATTGTGTTCTCTGCCATCTTCTGAAAGAAGTTTAGCTGTCCTGTCCAGGAAATTCTCACCTTCCCTGTTGTGTTACTGTGTAGAAATTCTCTCCTCAAGCCATTCATTTATTCATTTTATTTGCCACCTAGCTCGTATGCAATGATTCTGGGCAGCTTACAACATAAAAACATAAAAAAATTTAAAACCATCTATTATAAAACACAGTCAATAAAAACATTAACATAAAAGCAAGGTGGTAAAGAAGGGAGGCCAGACACATTGGGGTAGGAGGCTGAGCGGCAGAGGTGGCATTGAATTTTCATTACTCCAGTATGAAGCTCGCCCATTGGATCCCCAAACTACCTGGCAGAGCCAAGTCTTGAGGCTTTTTCAGAACATCAGGAGGGTGGGAGCAAATTTGCACTTATAGTAGTTATAATTCAGTCCTATTCAAGCAAAATATAAACTCTGCATGTATCTCACAAATTGCAGCAAAGATCCTTTCATTGCCTATGCTGATTGATGCCTCTCCTATCAACTCTTCTGCAAAACCCTACAAAATCTTCCAAGGGTCCTTCTTTGCTTACTCTGGCCAAGAGTTCCCAGAAGCTGCTTCTTTGGATTAGGAATTGTCTGCAATGGAAAAATATCCCCTCCCACCCTGCTTGCCAAACATCATAGGTCTGTCATTTCATTTACTCAGTGTGCGTGTGGTCTATAAACTGGGTTTCATCTATGAACACAGAAGAAAAGAAATGTTACCAGGGCACAACACTAAGTGTTGTGGTTAGCTGCAAGTAGAGAAAGCCTATATATACTTATAATTGTATGGTTTACCAACTCTGTCTTCCCAGCTAATGGCTATGAAAATTTAGGAAGAAACATACAAGTGAAGAGTTACAGCACTGCTAACGTTCAGCATTGCTAGTTACCTTCTTGTCAGTTTCAGTCCTTACTTGAAATTTACCACATTTCCAGAATGGCCATGTGTGGCTCCTGCAGATGCCCTGCCTGTGGTCTTGTGGATGTTGTGTTTCTACCATTTAAACTTTGGTTGCAAGGAGTGTAAGGAAATCTCTAGAAGACATGAGGTACCTGAAGTATCATTGGTGATTACTTTGAAGCTCTGTGGTTATATAATTGAGGAGTGGTGGCACCATTTTGTATTTTGTTTATATCTATGGTGATGAATACACTGAAAACATCCTTACATCCCTCTTCCCATTAAAGGGGCAGGATGCCATCATTATTATCAGCAGAGTCCCAATTCGTGAACACTTACAAAGTTTCTGCCATTTCTAAGCCATTTTTATGTTCTGATTTTTCTTCTGTATTTAGTGAATATTTTGTACCATATTAGGAAATGATGTGCAAATAATCGGCATTATTTTTATGTACCCAATGCAAAGATTCCATCTTAAGGCTCATGTTTATACATTTTTTTGGCCAGGATAAGTAAACCATGAAATGTCATTTAAACTTTGTACAAAATTTATCAGATTTCATCATTTTTGCTAAGTAAATATAAAATTGTTAGTCACTATTGTATGTAAAGTAGTCCAATGCTATCATGAAACTATAGTACAGACAGTCCTCACTTAACAATCCTAATTGGACAGTCCACTACTAAGTGAAACAGTCGCTGAGTGAAAATCACTGTCAAACCCGATATTGACATATGTGTAGTCATTTTAGTTAGGCTTAATATATATTCTTTTTCTTACTTTCTCTGTGGCAGTTATGGGGGAAGGGTTTCGGGCTTGCCACATTCTTAAGAGGGGGAGGAGTGGAGATAGAGAGAGTTGTTTAGGCTAGGTGATCATTCTTCCCATGGGAACCCGAGCTGCCTAGGCATTGGAGGTGGAGATATATGACATCATGGAATGTTGAATTATTTCTATTGGAGAATTTGACTTTTGGGGAGTTGTTTCTAACTTCTAGTATGTGGGGTAATTCTGGGTTGTGTCAGATCCGGAATTACCATGGACTTTGCCAATTTGATGCTTTCCTAAATAAAAGAAATTGTCTTGGAAGATGGACTTTGTGCTTTTCTTTTTAAAATGGATTTCATCACTTGGAAACCTGACAATCACATGGTTGCAACTGTGCTTTCTGGCTGGAAAGAGACAAGACAAAATCCTCATTTAGTGACCACAGTTGGGACTGATAACTTGGTTGTTAAGCAAACCAGTTGGTAAGTAAAACCATGACTGTGCTTATGATCTTATTTTAGCTTCCTTTGCTTTACAGACCCGCAAAGATCATAAATCCGAGGGTTGATTATAAAGTTATTTTTTCATCACCATCCTAACAGTGAACAGTTGCTTGAAAAACAAGCACTACCTATACAGTCTTTGCATGATCTGCAAGTTTGATCCTGAATTATAATTTTTGCTGATGCAAACTGATTTCCCTCATTGCGGTAGCTACATTTGACTGAGCCCAAGGCAATAACTTGGTCTTCCAATTAGTTTGCTAGGTAAGAGGAGCAGTTTTATTCATATAATAATTAAGATGTTATTCTCCACACCACTTAAATTGTATGGAAGAAAGGCAGTGTGCAACCTCCCAGAACTTAGACTACTGCTGCATCCCTGCCCTCTTTGCATTTTTATGCTTTCTGGATTCTTCCCACTAGATCCCTCCAGGGTGACAGGAAATAACAGAAAATAAAACAGGTGAGTGTTTTCAAAGAAATTCATAGCAATAGCCAGAACTGTAAGTTGTGATTGTAATGACAAATTGGTTTCAAAGTTTTTCAGCTACACAAAGATAGCAAATCAATACACAAGGCAAATTGGGAAGTACAAGATGATCTTGCAGTGAACATTTATTCCTGTCTTGGACGAACACCAATGATAGAAAGTAGAAAATAGAGATACACGTGAAGTACTCTATATGGGTAGTCCTTGGTTAACAACAGTAATTGAGACTGGAATTTGTTGCTAAGTTATGCAGTTGTAAAGTGCAACATCACATGAATGCATCACTTAGTGACAGAAATTCCAGCAATCCCAGTTGTCATTAAGTATTGAGAGTCATTAAGCAAGAACCTGTTTCTGACTTCCTGCCAGCTTCATAGGGGAAGTCAATGGGGAAGCCACCAGGAAGTCCCAAGTGACTTACAAGCAGATGAGCAAGCAAGTGGCTGCTGCAATGTAACACAAGCACTGCTTGAGGTGGGTGCTTCAGAGGGTAGAGGGTGCTGCAGCCTGATGCAAGCATGTCCAGGCTGGAGTAGATAAGGATGGGGGATGGGAGGACACGCAGACTTGTGATAAGCCTACAGAGAAGGTCACAAATGGTGATCGTGGGACATTGCAACTATCATAAGTATAAGCCAGTTGTCAAGCTCCCAGATCATGATCACATGACCCAGGGTGTGTGTGCTGGGATGGCCATAACTTTGAGGACCAGTTGTCCTTATCATTCATTGAGTACTGCTGTAACTTTGAACAGTCACAGAACCAGTGGTCATGTTTTGGCCAAGGCTTACTGAGACAGTAACAATCACACGCTTAGTCCCAAAAACCTTCTTTTTATTTTAACGGCTGTGAATTGTATTCATTCACAGCCCATAATGAGTCCCGTACAGTTTGTGAATAGTCCAACAGAAGTTTACCACAGTCTTTTCGGGATAAGGCTGATAAGTACCCACCTTTATCTCCCTTGAAGTACTGCCAATGACTAAATTGCCAATTAGCTGTACAAGGCCAAATGGAGCACAAAGTCAACACGGAGCTTCAGATTTTAAACTGACCAGAACGAATAAAGTTGCTTCCTGCAAAGGCTCATGTCCCTTTGCTTCTCCTTCATGTCTTATGGGAGGGGCCAATTATCTCCAAGCCTTACTCCTGAGTCACCCCTTTTGTCTTAACTGTTTTTGCCTTCTGGCAGCTCTGCGCAAGCTCGCACTAGGAACAGGCTCTCCCTATTCCTCTGCCTCGTTGATGTCAGATTCTGGAGGCTCCAGAGTCAGCACATAACTCTCAGGTGGCCCTGGCCCCATCTCTGTGTCGGATGCAGATCCTTTGTCTGAGTCCTCCCCAGACTCCAGGACTGGCCCATGTTCCTCCCCACTGTCCGACTCTGCTGCCAGCTCCGCAGGCCACCAGTGGAGCACAACAGATCATTAACCAAGAACTACCTGTATACTGTTTGGTTTAATATGTCAAAGGTTTGAAAACTGAGCCATAGAAGTTCAAGTCATTTACCAAAAAATAAAATAAAAAATTGGTGGCATTTGTTTCTGCTACCACTAGTAAATGGCTATATGGTGATATGAGAATATCTTTTACATACCAAATGCTGTATAAGACAAAAATTGTTCTACATTCACTAGCAAAATAACAACAACAACAGAATAATAACAGAATACAGTCAAGATACTCCAAAGGACACCCAGTAAAAGGATAGCAATCTTTAAGAAAGAGTTTGTGCTTCCATTAGCAATTGTGTTTAGGTAGTAAATATTTGAATTTGATTTCACAACCCTTATTATTATGCCTGTATAATGTGAAGCAGTACAAAAGTACAATACCTACAGAACAGAATTTATCAACCTAACATCCTCCAAACCAGTGGTGGGATTCAGGTTTTTTTTACTACCGGTTCTGTGGGCGTGGCTAGGTGGGCGTTGCCAGGGAAGGATAATGTAAAATCTCCAGTCAGAGGTGATATTTGCCAGTTCTCTGAACTACTCAAAATTTCTGCTACCGATTCTCCAGAACTGGTCAGAACCTGCTGAATACCACCTCTGCTCCAAACGTGTTGGATTGCAATCCAAACATACCCAGCCAAACTGGTCATTGGCTACATTGCCTGTGAAACTGGGAGTCCACCAGTCTGGAGACCACCACGCTCTGGAAAAGACCAACATAGAAATGTTTTCTCTCCTGCTGGAGCATCACTCTCATTGAAGCTCACTAACCACAAGTTCAATATTGGTTTCCTTTGATAAGGAGTACTTTAAGGGGAAGAGAGATTAAAGAATTCCAGTCTTTATTAATGCAAAGATCTCACAAAGGAAGTTACAGCTTGAAGTATCCCACAATTTCTGCAGGAAATGTTACTGTATATATGTATGTACAATACAATATGTATGTATGTAGAATAGCCCATCTTGAGCAGCTTGTTGTTGTTTTTGTTGCTCCTTCAAGTTGGTGTTGACTCGGGGCAACTGCTTGAAGAAGTCCCTGCAGTTTTCTTTGCAAGGTTTGCAGAAGTGGTTTGCCATTGCCTCCCTCCTAGGGCTGAAAATGACTGACCCAAGGTCATCCAGATGGCTTTGTGCCCAAGGTGGAACTAGAATTGATGGTCTACTGGTTTCTACCCTGGTCCCTAAATCACTACACCAAACTGGATGGCTTACAAACAATTCAAGCAAATATAAAAATCAAAAAGAACAATGCAACAACTGAAGAATAAAGAAAAAAAATCAATATAAAAGCATATAAAACCCATCATAAAATACACAGAGCTCACAGCTGAGGTAATCCCATTCATCAAAACAATCAGTCACTGACTATAGTCCCATGCCTGTAAGAGAAACCATATCTTGAGGGAAACCAGCAGGATTAAGGCCACCCAATCATTGGGAGGAATCATATTCCACAGAGTGTGTGCCATGGTAGAAAAGGCTCTCTAGTCCCACCAGACAGCATCCTAGGCTGACAGGACTCACAATATGCCCTTCCTATATGTTTTCAGACAACTTGTAGATGGCCTTGGAAATTGGCAGACTCTTTTACTGTAGTGCTAGTGATGACGTGGTAAATCTGAACATGCAGAACTTCTCCTGGCAACCACCTTAGCAACACCCCTAAAAGAGCCTATAGCTAAACTCACAAAGAGATACTCAAAATTCAGGTTTCTTCAGGTTTCCACTGACAGCAATATGACTGGGGAGCTTTGGGTTCACTTCACCAGTCAGCTGTGAAGTAGACTAAATGACCTCAGACCAGTTTGTATTTAACAAAAGGATTTTGTGTCAGATCAGGCTTGTTCTCAGTTCAACTTGTGTGTCATTTTTTCTGCTGCTTCATTAACCACTTTCATACTTGACAAACTAGGCTTAATCTCCCTAAAGACTTTGTCTCCTGTGTGCTCACATCTTCCTTTTCTACTCTTCATCAATCTTCATCAACAAAAATAGAAATCTAAAATATACCCTAAAGAAGGCCCAGTTCAGAACTGCTTCAAAATGTTTCCTTGCTTTCTCTCAACCTTTATGTGGCCTTGTGGGCCCATTTTGAATTTTGAGCACCAGTGGGCATTGTTGTAAAATAGTTTGCTAGGGAAAGACATGGTCATTCATAAAATAGTCGCTGCAGGAGACATAAGGGACAAAGCTACTCACAAAACATCAGAAGGCTGCCTATCTTTCTTTCTAGTCTCCACTTCCCACCCACCCACAAACCCTGCTTATCATCTTTACTTACATTTGTCCTTTTTTGTAGACAAGTTCACACACTTATAAACAAAATACTTATGCTTTGGGGGCCCATGAAGTTGGAACTGGACATAGCTGTTTGCTTTTATAATGTGACAGCTTCCTATTTTCTATCATTAAAATATTTTATTCTACAAATATAAAAAGTTAGTTGCAGAGAAGGATTGGCAGAGACCAGACATGCTGGCATCATTTGGCGCCATGTTGGAGACCTCTGCTCTTCTTATTTCTCTATGAAAGCCAAATAGCATGTCCTATAAGTTCAAAGAGCAGCAACTCAAGATGCAGTACTTGTTTGCATGTGATTGGAAGGTCCCTGGTCATAGAAGGTAATTTCAGTTCATTGAATTTTCAAATTCTTCCTGGATCAGAGATGTACTGTGTATATATATTCATACATCCAGCAATCTCTTCCTGCAGAGTTTAAACATTTTTTTGCTTGATGGTTGAGGCATTACACTGGTTGTAGCCACCAGAGGTAGTTTTTGACTTATGACTATTTATTTAAGTGAAGTTACAATACTGAAAAAACCAGTCCTCACATTTACAACCATTGCTGCATCCCTGCATTCACATGAATTCGGGTGCTTGGAAGCTGGTATATATGTTATAATGGTTGCAATATATTGGAGCACATGATCACCATTTGTGATCTTCCCATATGGCTTACAACAAACAAAGTCAATGGAAGAAACCGGATTTGCTTAATGATCATGTGATTCCCTTAAAGACCATGGCAAAAAAGATCGTAAAATTGGGTGCAACTCACTTAGCAACCACACTTAGTGACATAAATTCTGGTCCCAATTACGACCATAAGTTGAAGACTACCTGTATCTGATTATTTAAGTAAACTGAAGTGTGAATAGTATTTTATTTAATAGTTAGTGAATCTATAACACAAAGTTAGCTGCGATTCAGATGAAGACCATGCAAGTCCAAAACCAACACTCAAAAAAAAAACTGATTTAGACATACAACATTGGCTCACAAAGAACAGCAGACTACAACTGAATTGCGTAAGCTGTTGATTCCATTGGAAAGCAGAGTTTGAGATGACACAAGACAGCATAAAGAGCAATTCTAGTGACTTCTGGAAATGACTCACTTGATGCTGTGTGAACTGTACTTCTTGAATAAAGATTGAATAAGGTAAGTGGTCGCACAGATAGGTGGAAATAGAATAATTTCTAATGACAGAGGTGGGAGGTACAGTAATGCATTTGAAATCTGCACGCTTTTACCTAATCTCTATTGTGTGAGTTCTGGTAGTAGTCACTCAAGGCAACCAGAAAAGAAAGAAGACCACCATTTTTTTCAAAACAACAAGTACGATCAGGATTTGAAGAGGAGATGTTAGATATAAATCATTCTCCACATCATCCTCATCATTTGAAGCACCAGTCTATAGGAAATATTCTTATGTTATTGGACTGCTTAGCCAGAATGTTTTTTCCCCTCTCAGTATTGCTCTTCACATGTTCAAAGGCATTCCTATAAATACTGCGCACTCAGAAGGGCTGAGCCTACAAGTAAAAATCAGTTCTGGGATTGGTGAGGATTTGGTTGCATCAAGAAGGGAGAGGGAGGTCAAAGGAAAAATTCTTCCTCTAAAACTTAGAGGAAAAATGTCAGAGATAAAATACAGTGGATCCGATGCACGTTAATAAAAGGCCTCTATAATAATGCAGAATCGTAGCATAGTATATGGGATGAATCTTAATTTCCCTAGTATATTGGAAATCAAGCTGTGGAAATCGTGGGCTTTATCCCTCGCCTACCCTTTAAGTGCTCACCAATGACGTGAGCATCCCAATCTGCTTCGGCACTCATGAACGCAGTTGGGGCGGTAACTAATCGGAGTTAATTAACACAGAATGCAAGCGTGTGGTCTCGTGCCTGACATCATGCACGTAGACAAAAAATGATTTCTCTTCTTTTCCCTCCTCCGCTAACAGGGGCTATCGGTTCCTGATTTCCCAGAAAGGCTTCCTTTCTTTCAGCTCCTATGCCCTTAAATTGAAGTGGGTCATTTGCCTACAATGGACACTTTGTTCTGGCACTTGTTGCCCTGATTTTTAAAACCACACAGGCAATGCTTGGATAGCTTTAGTTCCAGCTGCTCTGGGTGTGGAAGGAGCTCGCATGATAGCAAAGGGAGCCAGTGACAGCCACAAGAGGGCATGCGCTGTTTTAATTCATAAAATGTGCATTCATTGACAAAAAAGCGGCAGAACTCTTGGTGAATGGTGTGTGCCTAAGTTAATGCTGCAGGAGTCTAGACATTCACAAGTGCTGCAAAGGCTGGCTGCAAAGGAAGAAAAGAAGGCCAATCTGGGCCTGAAATCCCAAAGTGCAGATCTACGATGTGAATTTTTTTAAAAAAATGTTATTTATTATTTTAATCATAAAAAATAAAATACAAAACAGTAAAACAAACAAACAAAATGAAACAAAACAAAAGCATACATTCAACCCTAACAACAACAAAATGGAAAAAAATAACGTTCCAAAAAAAAGAGGAAAAAGTGATCAATTACATTTAACATTGAATGTGTAGGATCCACCCTGGCTAGGTGATGAAAGAAAAGAAAAAGCAATAAACTCTCCTCCCCTTTATATAATGATATTTTGTGCGTAGAAAGTCCACAAATGGGACTTATAAAGCAGTCTAGTCCATTATCTCTAATCAAAGCAGTTAAATTTCACCATCTCTTCAATAGTTGCCATTTCTTTTTCTTCCCAGTGTTTGGCAAGTACAATCCTTGCAGTCATCACCATGTGAAGGAATAGCACCCAAAATTGTTTTTCAATTGGCTTGTTCATCATACCTACAAAAAAAGCTTCAGGTTTCATTAATATTTGTATCTTAAAATGCTTTTTGCACTGTTGTTATGTTTATCCAATATGTTTTCACATATTTGCATCACATGATAAAATGAACCTGGATTTTGACTACATTTCAGCACTTATTAGAAATCCCTTTATACATTTTCATTACTCTATCTGGGGTCAAGTACAAATGATACATTTAATAATTTTTTTGCTTTCAAACTATAAATTAATGTAAATTTTAGCCCATTTGTCCATACATTCTCCCATTTATCTAGCTTTATATTATACCCAATTTTTTTTGCCCATTTTACTATACACCCGTTAATGTATTCATCTTCTAGGTTCATCTTGAGTAACATTTTATATACTTTAGAAATCAAGTGGATGCAGACCAATTTTGACTTGATGGTTAAGACATTACTCAGATTGGAGCCACATTTCCAAAGGGCACATTTTTCATTGCTTTCACAGCTGTGCAAAAGGAGGCAGCTCATTTTTCAATGTGGTTAAACTGAACTCTAATGCATAATTGAGGTGTATTCATGATGAATGTTGACGAGTCATACATGTACACACATATGCATAAATGAATGCTTGCTAAGAAATAGCTTCACTTGAGATTATTTAGGCTCTGTAGAAGACTGTAGCTTAGAGACTTCAAAACCCTGAGGGATCCTCCAGAGAAAGGCCAAAATCTTATTAATGAGTTGGAGGATAATCTCAGTTATACATAGAAGCATTGGAGTGAAACTCGGTGGGGGGGGGGTTGTACTGTACACTCTTTACCGTTGGGCTCTTTTAAGCAACGCCTGAAAGAATATAAAATTGGGGAATGTTGAAAATGTTTCCTGTCAGTAAATTTCTACATGTCTCCATTAGAACATGAAGAAAGAGCACCTACACCTAAAAAAATAAGGAATATTTTAAAAATAGATTCTTCTTAGTGCTTCCATTCAGATGTGTTGGATGTAGAAAAGATCTCTTCCTTTCTCTCCCCTCCTCCCCCATGGTTCATGCGTTCGTTCTGCTTTCCATTCAGATTCTGCCTCCAAATTCAAATGCCTCCAAATTCTGATTGAAATCATCAAATGATCTGTGGGTTGTCCATAGTAGTGAAGAAGAGAAAGCATTATAGGTAGATACTAGATTTATGAAGAGGTCCCAGGGCTTGAAGTTGCAGGATTGAAACCCAAGGAGACTTCTGACCAGCTGTGAGTGTGATCTGAGGTTTCTGCTGGACCATCACACCTGGGTTCTGTTAGGTGGAAATGAGCCATTTCCAAACATTTGTCTTCACTGACCTATTCCTTAAGGAGCATGATTCCTGGTTGTATTTCTTGCTGGCAAAAAAAAACTCAGGAGAAACAAGAACAAAGCTGGAAGAATCTACCAATAGCTTTCATTAATTTGTCCCATTTTTTAAAAGGTGAGGATATTCACCAGCCTTCTGGCATACTTTTCTACTAGATTAGAAGGTATTGTAACATGGCCATCTGGCTATCCATGGGATATATCTTTATGATGATTTCTCATATTGCAGCATCCAGAAAATGAGAGATTTTGAACTGGACTTTCCTTTAATTGTCAGCTTCCCTTACTTCCCTTTGTCTTGTCTCCTCACACCCTTTATCTCCAGACAAATAAGAGATTGGATGCTCAGCAGCAAGTCAGTTTCAATTCTTCTACTCTGTAGAACTAACTAGTAATAAGATCATGGAAGAAACTACCTCCATCATCTCTGGAGCAATTTCTGTACCAGTGTTTATTTTACACATTGATTTTAAAAATACCTCAAGACATACCCACCCCCACCCCAAATTCTGGAAGGATAAAGATACAATCATCCTAGGGAACCACAGATAATTCTGAAAACAGTACTTTACTTGTTCTGATAGGTGAATGTTTTATTTCCATGCTGTTGACATGCTGAAGAAGAGGAGCAAAGCTAGAGGAGAAACCCAATCACTTTACTTATAATGACTAGCACACTCACAAACCAATACAAAACCATTTGGCAGTGATTCAGAACTGATGCAATAGAGACAGAATAAGGATTAGCATTCGGGATAACAAATTTTATGTTGGTTCAATAATGGTTGGGTAGCATATTAATTCTGAGGCTCCTGAAAGAATAACTTCTCAAATATTTTCAAACCATGTTTAATAGATGAGACAGAATAGGAGTGGAATGGAATCAAGTTAATTACAATATATTGTTAAGTAGCATCAACCAAATCTTGCTCTACTTGCCATTTTGACTATAGTTTCATTCCTTTGAAGACTAGATGAAAAGAAGTTGTTTTTAAGCTCAGATGGTGTGCTTAATATTGTTTGTGGTCTACAATACTTTAAATATTACTTGGAATAGAAGATGAAGTGCCTACAGGGACCCACTTAGATGTTTGGGAAATCAAAGAAGCAGAATCTGGTTTGACAGAAATTCAGCAGTTGTGTTGGAAAATGTAGGAAGTTTAATTTGGAGTATGCATCCCTTTTATTTTCTCCAAAATCTGTCTTATGAGAAACCCACCAATCAATGCCCACTGCATTGCAGTGGATTTGAAAATCTGGAATCTAATCAATGCTAAAAGCACTTCCAATATTTAGCTACTGATACTTCAATATCATCCCTGGAAAACTTTTCCCAAACTTTATCTCATTCTAAGACTCAGCAAATGATAATAAGACACTGGTAACTCAGGTACAGTCTTCTCCCTAGGTAGCTCTGGAATATTCACTCAGCTGATTACAGTCTGGCATTCACTGCTACCTTTGAGATACAACACTAAAGTTTTTCTGCTCTCCAGAAAACCCTAATCCTACCATTTACCTACTTAGGCCTGATGGCACTTTTAGTTCTGCATTTGTGCTGCTTTATTAAGCTTATTTTGTGGATTTGTTCTTATTGGAAACTCATACCGTGAACATGGAAAGTCCACTAAATGAGAACTGGAAAGTTTTCATTTTCTCTCTCTCCCTCCCCCTCCCTCCCCCTCCCTTTCTGTGTGTGTGTGTTAGATTTATATCCAGTTTTAACTCCAGGAGCTCAAGACAGTATACATATCATTCCCTTCTCCAATTTTTCTTCACAACCGCAAAGGTAGTAGTAGGCTGTTATCTACCAAAGTTATCCAATGGTTGATGTCTCTGATTCCAGTCTTACAGTATTATCACTGTGCCAAACCAACTCATATGTGTATATCCAAAACTTAGTGTGTCCATAACCAGTTGTAGGAATAATTTCCAATTTTTCTCTGTTTTCTGATTACAGGATTGCAATTAAACTGATGATAGTTATGATGACAGCCAATGCACCATACCTAGAAAAAATATTTATGGGACATTTCATAAATCAGGTAGATAATAAATTACTTCTTCTATTAAAGATAAGATTATCATTTTGTGGAAGTTACTCTGTGAGAAATTTTTGTTTTTGTCTTTATTTATTATGATTTTAGGTCATCTCAGTATTTACACATTGATCCTTAAGCATTTATTTAAATAAAAATGTAGAAATGGTTAATAAGGGTTTCTTATTCCCGAGAGGGGGCATAGCATGACCAAGGGTTTCAAATTTTGTTTATCTCGGAAGGGGAGGTTTTTAAAATTTCTAATTGGTCATCTTAAGGGGTTAGGGAGGGGGGTGGAGGGGTCTTTCTGCAGCCCGGTGCATGGTGGGGGAGGGCGGGGGCGGGGGGTGGCAGGGCTCCGGGGTGTGAGGTGGGGACTGCGATCCCCAGGGTGGTTGGAATTGGCAGAAGACGTCGAGGCACAGGGCCATATCATGTGTTGGGAGCGCGCACCCGCCATCTTTGTGCGGTGGTCCGCCCCGACCCTGTGGCCTCCTCCCTAGGGAGCACTGGAATTGGGATCCCTGGCCTTAGGTTGGTGTATTTTAATGCCAGGTCCGTGGCTAATAAATCTTCCCTCCTCCGCGAGATCATTGAGGAGGAGGAGGCTACGGACCTGGCTTGTATCACCGAGACCTGGTTGGGCCCGGAGGGAGGTGTCCCTCTGGTCGACTTATGCCCTCCAGGTTTTCGGGTCTTGCACCGACCACGGGCTCAGGGTAGGGGTGGTGGGGTGGCCGTGGTTATTAGGGAGACCCTGTTTCCAAGGGAGGTCACTGTTGCAGAGATAGGCAGGAGTGAGACCCTCCTTGTGAGGTGGGGGCCTAGTGGTCAGGTGGGTCTGCTGCTTACATACCTTTCCCCAGCTGTGGCCCTACCTGGGCTTCTCGATCTCCTCTCTGGGGTGGCAGTGGAGCTCCCAGACCTTATGGTCCTGGGGGACTTCAATCTGCCTTCCCTGGGGGGGCGTCGGGTCTGGCCCAGGAGTTCATGGCGTCAATGGAGGCCATGGGCCTGACCCAGTTGATTCAAGGCCCGACTCATGAGGGGGGGATACTCTTGACCTAGCTTTTGTCTCTGAACGGTGGCGGAGTGACAGAGGGCAAGTTACTTTTACAGCCTTGCCCGTTCCATGGTCTGATCACTATCTCCTGCGGCTGGTCTTCCAACAGGCCGCCCCCCACTGCTGGGAGGAGGAGCCACTTAGGTGGTTCTGCCCTAGGCGCCTGATGGACCCTGAAAGGTTCCAGGCAGAACTGGGGTTTTTTCCCCCTTCCCTTGCTCACAACTCTGCCGAGGATCTGGCAGTGGCCTGGCAACGGGCTGCATTAGAGGCCCTTGACAGGGTTGTCCCCATGCGTCCCCTTACACGTCGTGGATCCCGGTTTGCTCCCTGGTATACTGAGGAGCTCCGGGAGATGAAACGTCGTCGTAGGGGTTTAGAGAGCAGGTGGAGGTCTACCCGTTCTCAATCTGATCGTGCCCAGCTAAGAGCCTACATTAGGACTTACCTGGTAGCTATGGGAGAGGCGAGAAGGTCTTATCTCTCCACTCTCATAGCGTCCGCAGATAACCGCAGCCCTGTTTCGGGTTACCCGTTCCCTCCTTCGTTCTGAGGGAGGGCCGGACCCATTGTGGGGCAGGGCTGAGGAGTTTAGTCAATATCTGATGGATAAGATCGCTCGCATTCGGGACGGGTTGTCCTCTGATTTGCAGTGGTCGGAGGAACGAGTTGTGGGTAGTCTGGCCACTGTTATCTGGGATGAGTTTGATCCTGTCTCCGAGGATGAAGTGGACAGGATTATGCGGCGACTGAGTTCCACCACATGTTTGTTGGACCCGTGTCCCTCCTGGCTGACTTATACCGCCAGGGAGGCCACCTGCGGTTGGCTCCGGGCAGTTGTCAATGCTTCATTGAGGGAGGGTGTCTTTCCCTCCGCCTTGAAGGAGGCGGTGGTGAGACCCCTCCTGAAGAAGCCTGCCTTGGACCCGACCGTGTTAGACAACTTTCATCCGGTCTCCAACCTTCGCTTTTTGGCGAAGGTTGTTGAGAGTGTGGTGGCTCAGCAGGTTCCGCTTTTCCTGGATGAAGCGGACTACCTGGATCTGTACCAATCGGGCTTCCAACCCGGTTACAGCACGGAGACAGCATTGGTCGCGCTGATGGATGATCTCTGGAGGGCCTGGGACAGGGGTTTTTCCTCTGTCCTGGTCCTATTGGACGTCTCAGCGGCTTTCAATACCATCGACCATGGTATCCTTTTGCGTCGCCTCCGGGGGTTGGGAGTGGTGGGCACTGTTCTTCAGTGGTTCTCCTCCTACCTCTCGGGGCGGCGCAATCGGTGTTAGTGGGAGGGTTCGGTCGACCCCGGGCTCTCTCTTATGGGGTCCCGCAGGGGTCGGTCCTTCCCTCTCTTATTTAATATCTACATGAAACCGCTGGGTGAGATCATCCGTGGTTTTGGGGTGAAATTCCATCAGTACGCTGATGATACTCAGCTGTATCTTTCCACCCCAGGCCAGATCAGTGATGCCCTCTCCCTGATGTCCCAGTGTTTGGATGCGGTACGGATCTGGATGAGTAGGAACATGCTCCGACTCAACCCGGCCAAGACTGAGTGGCTTTGCGTGTCGGCGTCTCGGCCCAGCCAGGATTGTCCATCCTTGGCCATAGGGGGAGTGTTACCCCTGTGGATAGGGCGCGGAATCTGGGGTCCTCCTGGATGTACGGCTCGGTTGGAGGAGCAGGTGGGGGCCGTCGCCAGGGGCCTTTGCCCAGCTCCGTCTTGTTCGACAACCGCCCTTTTCTGGACTGGGATGCCCTACGCACAGTTACTCATGCCCTTGTCACCTCAAGACTTGACTACTGCAACGCTCTCTATCTAGGACTGCCCTTGCATACCATCCAGAGATTGCAACTGGTGCAGAATGCGGCCGCGGTGGTGATGGGAGTTACCGGTTCTCCCATGTTACCCCCTCCTGCGTGGCCTGCATTTGCCAATTGCGCTCGGGTGAGATTCAAGGTTTTAGTTTTGACATTCAAAGTCCTACCGACATGGGTCCCCAATATCTGAGGGGCGTCTTCTTCCAATAGCTAGTGCCGGCCGCCTGTGGGCTCATAGGCAAGGACTCCTCGGGGTTCCATCGGCGGGTCAATGCCGGTTGGTACTTCCCGACGATGAGCCTTCTCTGTTGCGGCCCCGACCTCTGGAATCAACTGCCTCTGGAGCTCCGTCTGGCCCCTGATCTCCGCACCTTCCGCCGAATTAAAGACTTGGTTGTTTGACCAACCGGGCTGTGACCCTTCCTTGTGGGAGGGATGGGTTTTTAATGTATTTTATTGTTGTGTTTTATATTTGGGCTTGTTTGGTTTAATGTTTTTTAAAATATTTATTGTTCTGTGTTTTTAGTTGTGAGCAGCGAGTCTTCGGAGATGGGGCGGCATACAAGTTCAAATATAAATAAATAAATAAATATATTAAATATATTTCCTATGTAAAAAATATTGCTCAAGGTCAGTTTTGATCAAAATTAAATTAATGAACAACATCTGAAAATTAAAGGACAAAAGATAGAAGCTGTATAAATAAAGTAACATAAATCCAGGGAGTTAATTAAAATACTAAGTTTCAACTGATAAAAAATATCCCAGCCTTCCAGTTTATGTCTAAAATTGTAAACCTTTGAAAGATTGTGAGAAATGGGAAATAATGAGAGAAAGGGTAAAATGTCCTACCCTACATAAGGAGATTCAAATGTAGGTATGGCAGCAATTCAATAAATAGATTATATTACTTAGCCAGGTGGGGTCTGTTTGTTGTATTTAGATTTCCACCTGATTATTTTCATTTTCCTAAATCTCACAGTACAGTCCTGTAAATGTTGTTGCCAAGGAAGCACAACCCTTTGTGATTTTGACTTCCCTCCTGTGCAAATGGCTTTCCTGCACTCAGTCTATAATGCAGTCAAGTCTTCCAGGCACACCCACTGTGATGTGTGCCACTTCTCTATGACTTAGTTGGAACTCTTGCATTAGTAAGAAATTATACTCAAGATTCATTCAAGGTGTTTTCACTATCACTATTACCACTCCCTGTTTGTCAGATACTTGCAGTCAGTCCAGGAACATCCTTATTCCTATACAGCATCATTAGACCTGCTTAGCATACATAATAAACAGAATGAACAATCTGTATCAGGAGAAGCCTGTGAAGTAAGATCATGCCCTCTGATATGCCAAAAAAGCAAAAGTAAATTTATTCATTTGTAATTGGAAAGTCATGGCTTACTGACTGAAACAAAAACCAAGATCCTACAGTGCCTATCATTGGGCAGGGATGGGAGTGAGGAGACTTGTAATCCTGACCTCTATAATAGTTAATGAATAATACTATAGGCTATATTTAACCAAAACAAAGAGAACACTGAATTTAAGATGGCTTCCAACTCCACTCACCACAAAAAAGGAAACTCAGATACAAGAACTCATGTAATTCTTTTACTATAAGTTTAAGATGATCCATCAATTTTGAGTTATTAGTGGGAAAATCAAGCCCTTTCAAACAAATCTTAAATACATGATGAGTGGAACTGGGAGAGAAACAAAAGACTAGTTTCTGAGACAGGCCAACCACCAATAATGTCCAATTCTTAACCCTTTACTTGTCTTTATTTATTTGTTGCTTGGCTTTATTAGAGAACTCTGAGTCATCCAATGCAACCAAACAGTGGATATTTAGCATAGATAGAAAGAAGTATTTACTCCCACAGCACATGAGCAGCTATGTATGCAATTTGCAATGGCAGGATATAATGATACCCACCAATTTGGATGATTTTGAAAAGGAATTAAGACAGATGAATGAAGCACAAGGCTATCAATGGTTACAAGTCAGACACTGTCTTTATGTTACCTCAGAATCAGAGGAAATATGTTTGTGAATAGTAGTTGCTAGGGAACCTAAGTGGGAAGGTACTACTGCACACATGACCTGCTTTGAGTTTACTGTAGACATCTGGTTTGCCACAATGGGAGCAAAAAGCTAGACTAGACTGCACCAATTCAGCACTACTGTTATAGTATAGTCCACCTTTTTGCTTCACTGTAGACAGAAGTCTCTGACTTTTTTTACAAGTGAGAAAGCCTTGCCCTTTCAATTTGGCTAAAATACTATAATTTGTTCCATTTGAGAACAAATCCCACAAAGAATCATGCCACCTTGGGGTATGGAGAATTAGGAAGATATATGTTGGTTGTCCTCAGGTTATAACCATTTATTTAGTGACCATTCAAAATTATACTGAAACAAGTGACTTATGACAATTTGTTGCACTTACAACCATTGCAACATCCCCATGGTCAGGTGATCAAAATTTGGATTCTTGACAACTAACTCATATTTATGACAGTTGTGGTGTCCTGGGGGTCATGTGATCTCTTTCTGCAGTCTTCTGACAAACAAAGTCCTTGGGAAAGCTAGATAGCCTCAAGTTAAATATTACTGACATATTAAACATTAGATAGCTTCATATTTTCTATAAATATTATGCTTTAAGGGGACAGATCACTGTTTCCTATAGTTATTTATCTGGATTGTAAGATATTTTATTATACTTTATTAAGATATCCAAGCAATATGATATTTTATGGGTGGCTAATTAGCAGAGGAAGGGTCTTCAGCTTAAACCACCACCCCTACTGTTCTTTTTGCTCTTATCAGTTCTGTTCTTTTTCCAGAATTCAAGGCATCAATTTAGCTGCTAAAGTCCAACAGAATGTGAAACTTTAAACAATCAATTGTCCCATATGTGGGGAACCCTTCTGACAATGACTCATGCCGTTTTCACCATATCATTATACTACAGCAATATGCTCTACATTACAAGATGACTCAGAAGATGTAGTTGGTCCGAAATGCAGGGGCCTGACTATAAACGTTGTAGCACACCACACCAATGCTTTAGTCACTAGACTGATTAGTGATAGGTTTCCAGCTATTATTTAAAGTGCTGCTGTCATCTTATAGATTCTTACACAGCTAAAGTCCCATGCAACACCAGTCTCATTTCTCACATCCAAAATATGCTCCTCCTGTGTGCTCATCCCAAATGGAGATGCTGAAGATCTGTGGAGATAAAGGGGATGGAAACTTGGAAGTGATCCTTCTCAATGGTGACTCCCACATTATGGAACATTTTACCCCCTAAGATTTGCTCAGTTGCAACTAGCTAGCCTTTTGTAAATCTGTTGCATCAAGTGTTTCAGCACCAATGGTGGCTATGATGCCTTTTTGTGATAAGTTATTTTTAATTGATTTTGTTTTCTATATTCAGACCTGATTTGCCAGCTCCATCCTGATGCTTTCTCCTTGACCAGGCCCAGCAAACTCCTTTCTGCAGACTAAGCTCTGCCATCCTGCTGTACTCATTGTCTGGATCTGAGATCACACACCTGCATCCTGGGCCAGCAATGGGAAGAAGAAGACAGCAAAATCCCCGGAGGGTGGCAAAAGGTATAGGTGTTGGCCAGAGGTGGTATTCAGCAGGTTCTGACCAGTTCTGGAGAACCAGTAGCGGACATTTTGAGTAGTTCGGAGAACTGGCAAATACCACCTCTGACTGCCCCCATCCCCATCTATTCTCTGCCTCCCGAGTCCCAGCTGATTGGCTGGGTCTTCTTTTGTTGCCCTGCACAGGAGAATGGAGCTGGAAAGCAGGTTAGTGGGGTGGGGAGGGAATGGGAATTTTGCAATAACCTTCCCCCAGGAATGGGGAGGGAGTGGAGATTTTACAGTATTCCTTTGCTACCATGCCCACCAAGCCACACCCACAGAACCAGTAGTAAAAAAAATTTGAATCCCACCGCTGGTGTTGGCAGGATTAGCAGTGGCAGTGACAGAACACCGGGCAGCCAAAAGCAGAATGGGACAACTTGCTACAGTCAACTTGCCACATTCAACTCACCACGGCCATTTTGCCATGGTCAATTCTCCACAGCCAACTCGCCATAGTCAACTCACTGCAGGACAGGACGATTCAACAATTCAATTTAATTACTGAAAATCATTAAAACATTATTTTAATTTTTGTCATTCACATTTAATTTTTTCTCTCCTTTGGCATCTTTTCTTTAATGATTCTATTCCACCATTTCTTTGATATTAGTGTAACTCTTGTCCAGTGGCGGGATTCCAAATTTTTTACTATCGGTTCTGTAGGCGTGGCTTGGTGGGCATGGCAGGGGAAGGATACTGTAAAATCTCCAGTCAGAAGTGGTATTTGCCGTTTCTCCGAACTACTCAAAATTTCTACTACCAGTTCTCCAGAACTGGTCAGAACCTGCTGAATACCACCTCTGCTCTTGTCCCATAGCAAGTTGGCCGTGGTGAGCTGGCTGTGGCCAGTTGTTCAAGACTCACCAAAAGAGGAAAGATAAAAGGGATAGATATGTGAGTAAAGAAATTTGAAGCAGAGGTAGTTCACCCAGAACAGGAAAAGCATGAGGTCTTTGCCTAATGACCACATGGTCCTTGCTTAATGATTACAACTGGAACTTTTGTTTTAAACATTATTGCTGTGATGGTTTGTTTAATCACCACTTGGCTTAGCAATGGAAATTCTGATCCCAATTAGGCTGATAACCTTAGAATCGCCTGTACTTCAACTACCCTGCCTCCAAAAAGGCCAATTGCGAGGTTACCCATGTATATCATAAATTTCTATGGTAAATCATAGAACAGATTTTATTTTATTAAATTTATTCTCTTGCAGTCACATCATTCTTCAACATAAAGCCAAAACAGATAATTAGAAAATAGTATGCTCAACAACAAAAAAGCAGTTGAGACATTACACATAGTGGTGACACATTATACTATGTATTCTGCGTAATATGCATAGCATGCATAATAGTAATTCTCCATCTCAAAATGGTGCTTTTTAAAAAATAAAAAAAATCCCCAACTCCCTATTTCTTGAGTGAAGTTACCCCCAATATTTTTTGGCATCATATGTAAGAGTTAAATTTCCCACCATCCTCTATGGTTTATTACATGCTTTGAGGAATGGCTGCCCTGTGGAGGGGGGGGCATGCCTTTAAATTAGTCTTGGTGTGTGGATTTTACAAAGCAATGTTTCCTTTTTTAAAAAGGCGGAAAGGGGAGCTGATGAAGGGGAGCTCCCTTCTGTTTTTCCCGCCTAACGTTAATTCAACGGAAGGGTCGAGAAGCCTCAGCAGGGTTTTAAAATCTGCCCCTGTCCTTCTCCCCTTCCCCCTTCTCAGATTCCTCCGGGCTAGAACGTCCTTTCAATGAAAGCCACCTGCATGAAAGAGGCGGCGTTGCTGTTTGTGAATGTACCGTCTCTGCACATTACCTACGCTCCGTTGCATTGTATTTGTATGAATGGGGGTGACATGTGCTTGCCCACATGTCCACGTGAGACCTGAGAGAGAGGGGGGCAGGAATAGTATATCCCTTTTTCTCGGGGTGTGTTTTCTACAAAGGAAATGAATGGAGAGGGGGGAAGGGAGGGGGGAAGAAATCTGAACACTCTTCTAAAATGCCCCTTTCCTCCCCCCACCCCGTGCCTCCGACTCCCACCCCAGGCGAGATGCCCCTCTCCAGCAGCTCCAGGGGCAGCGCCCTTCGTTGGCCCTGCGGTGGGGTTGGAGGGGCGCTTGCGCCTGAGCTCCTGCGAGCATCCTTTCAATGGCTGAGGCGAAGGCTAAAAACAGAAAGATGCAACACAAAAGATACCGCAGTCAGCTCTAGCAAGGGAGCTATTTTTAGATCAGAAAAGGAGAGGAGAAGGGGGGGGAAGAGAGCGAGAGAAGAGGGGAGGGCTGGTCTGGGGCGTGCAGTCTCATTTGATTCTCTCCCCCCCCTTCGATGTCTATCAAGAGTATTTTTATGCAAGTTTATTCTTTTTTAACTTCTATCTTTTTTTATCTCTCTCTCTCTCTCCCACCAACCCCTTCCCTTCTTGGGGAGGGGAGATTTGTGGGGAGGGGGAGGAAACACGGGGAAGCTAAGCTGAAGATTCTGGAGTTTTATAGCTCATTCCAGCTAGTGGCCTCTCTCTGCCAGTTGAATTAATTTGATACTATTTTTGAAAGTCAGTGTTTCTAAGGGAGACCTAATGACGCAATGACGTCAATGCAGGTCAATAGCACACACTGGAGGAACTGACTGTGCTAGCGGGAGGGAAGAGCTGGGAGCCTTTTCCAACCCTCCCCCTTCAAAAAAAACCGCGCTCTTGCACGCACACACACACACACACACTACCCCAATAAAAAAGTCCTTTGCAAAAATGATCTCCCTCCCAAAACACGTTCACCAATACGACCGTTTTGACACCACCCCCCTTTCCAAATCCTCCAGAAGATTCCCCCATTATATATTTTATATAAAAGACGCGTGCTTTTTGCATGCACACGAACCTACTATATATATATATATATATATATATATATATATATATATATATATATATATATATATATATATATATATATATATATATATATATATGCATAGATGTATATAGAAAAGCTGCGACCGGACGCACTGCAGTGCAAAAAAATCCACCCCAAAACCACCTTTTTGCCTGTCAAAGTAGCTTTATTGACACAGAGAGAGAGAGCGCGCACACACGTTGTGAATGCAACACACGCTCGGCATTAGGAGCCTATAAATAGAGCTAGCGAAGGTGCGTGCATTGGCAATTTACTCCCCTAGTGGGGAGGGGGGAGGGAGGGAGGACGAGCTTGTGAACGTGGGTGATGAGTTATTCTGCACCGCTCAGTTACTCAGGAGGTGCCTGTATTGGTGGTGTGGGGGTGGGTGCGTGGGTGGGAGGGTGAGTGGGAGGGGGTTTTTGCTCCTCTCTGTCTCCAAGTCAGGCAGAGAATGCGAACTGGGTTTTTTAAATGATTTTTCCTTTCCTCTCTTCTCTCCCTCTCCTCCACCACCTCTCTCTCTCTCTTCTCTCTCTCTCTCTCCCCTTCCTGGAAGAGTTCAGACACACATTGCTCGACATTCGCACAGCCTTTTCCTAGGGTGTCCAGCATCAAATGCTTGGAGTGGTATTTATGTAATCTCCCACCCACCTTTTTCCTCCCTTTGCAGTCTTTGCCAAAATTCCCTAGAAATCTAGCTCTAAGGCTAGTGTGAGGAAGTTGATCTGGGCTCCCTATCTCCCCTCCTCTTTTTTTGATTTTCTTTTGGTTTTCCCTTGTTTTGTGAACTCCCCATCCCACCCGCCCCTTCGCCCCGTACACATAAGTGAAGAAGATGTTGCAAGGTAGGTTTCTGTGCACTGTCTCTTCTTGCCTGTGTCTGTTTTGTGAATGTGCCTTGTGGTTTTTTGGCTTTTGACAAAGTTTTCTGATTTCAGTGGCTGAATGCTTTTGTAAAGAGCAGACTTCGCTGTTGCTGGCTGCCTTTGGAAAGCTGCACGAAGCTTTGGTCAGCAAACCCTCCCTTTCAAGAAAGGAGGAAAAAGTTCCAGACTATTATCCAGGCTCTATTTTCAGGGTATTTAAAGGGTTTTGCTCAAGGAGAAAAATGCAAAAGGTGGAAAATACATGTCCCCCTTTGGAAGTTAAGGATGATGGATCTTTTAAAAACAAACTCCAAATTTGCGGGGGGTGGGTGGGGAATGGATGGATGCATGTATATTAAGTTGTGCGGTATACTTTACTAATAGTTGTACTTTGCCGCACATTGGAACCAAGAGAAAACTTGTTTGACTAAGGATCATGCATATGCAATGCTGATTGCATAAAAATGATGGGCAGTTTGCTGAATGAATCCCAGCACGGGTAAGTAAGTAAGAAAAAGGGACTGGATATGTATGTATGTATGTATGTATGTATGTATGTATGTATGTATATAATTCTTAAATTTGCTACTATATAAAGAACTGTGGTAAGCCCAAGGATGGGCGAAAGATAAATGGGGAGAAGAAATGAAGATTGAAATGATTTTCTGTTATGGAAGAAGAAGATGCTGCCACGGTCTTCAACCACCTGTAGAGGGAGATCTTTGTACACCAAAATTCCCCCTCCCCTATAAATTGTGCTGGAAGAAAAAGGAAAGAGAATTTCCCATTCTAAACTTTACAAGGCAGCAAGGACATCATACAAATGCCAAATTTATGCTAATATAGCTGTCAATGGCCCTAACTTGGGGAGATCTCTTTCCTTTGAATGAGTCTAATGGAAACAGGAAATAGCCCTTCTCTTCTTTTGACATACATTTCTGATCATCTTCAATGCTACCTTTCTAGCAGAACTCTACAGTACCAACAGGTGCTTTTGTCCAGAAGTTTCCATTCATGGTTCATTTGAATGAGATTTCACAATGGAGACAAACAGAATTGAGGAGACCACTACACTTCTGCTACAATGTTTGTGGTCCATTAACCTTTGTTTATCCATGAAGAATTTGATTCAATTGACTAGAGAAACGTTCTTGTCCTCATGAGTGATATGTTCATAGCACACCATGTTTCGAGTGACCCTACCTCTTCAAAGTTGTGTCTGCCCCGAAAACTGCTTCATTGAAATGCGGATCTGCTACACATGTCTGATTCAGGGACAAGAACTGAAGTGTAATAATGACCCAGGAGAACTAGCAAAGCTTAGTCATGGGTTGATACTTGAGTAGATGTAATAATGCCATTTGTTATCATAACATGGAATTAAGAGACTTGGAATTCTAAAATTAACAGGATGCAAAAGCACCAACAGCATTACCTATGGCGGTAAATTAATCATTGCAATGGAACAATTGATGTCTCAGTCATGATCTGATACAGAAGAATATTTCTAGTTTTGTCAAAGACTTTACATTCTCTATGAAGTTTTGCTGTTATACTCAATTACATAGGATTTTGTAACTTGCCAAGAAACGTGAGAATTTTTCCATTTTATAAGCCACCAAACCACTCCAGGCTGCAATGTCAATATATATTTACTAACTTACCAAGACAATCCGATGTCCATTTACTTTGGAAGGACACAAACTGAAGTGAATGGGAAGTAAGAAGACATGGATAGGATTGTGCAATAGATGTCCTTCAACAGACACTGTACACACAGATGTTCACCCATTTAATCAATCAATTAAATGGAAGAAATAGTAAAGGTTAAGAAACAGTATCCTGATTCTAACAATTGGATCCACTACAGTTATGATTCAAGTGGTCTGCAATGTTATCTCTGTTTTCTATCACTTAAAGGATAATGATAAAGCTAGAGAACAAAACTTAATTTGTATCTTTTTTCCATCACTATATAGTTGTATCAAATGAGTTCAGTTATTACCATAAAGCTTCTACTCAAGGCAATCAAACCACAGTTAGACTCTTAAGACAATTGTCTTTCTTTTGGATCAGCTTGTATGTTTCTTTGGAATAAAGTTGAATGAAACAGTAAAACACCAAAAGCGAGATCACTAGACTTCAAAATGGTAAATCTGCCTGGAACAGCTAACAGTTTATTGGTTTTCAAATGGTTTCAAATGTTATTCTAGAAATATGCTTCTTAAGTCCCATTTTCCTCAGATAGGTTATAGGTACATCCTGTTCTGCAGAATTACAATTCTAGAAGAGTAACTGATTGAAGTTCATTATCATGAAGTAATTTATTTGCAGTTACAGGATAAAGACAAAATCAAAATTGCATGATAAAACAAGTGATTTTTCAATAAATGATGGAAATATCTACCACTGCAGCATAAAAGTTCAAAAATAGATGGTGGTCAGTTTGGCAATTAAAAGTAGACTGAATATTTTTAAGTAGCAGAGTGTTGGAATTGCTGTGCTATTACTAGACATTTCACACATTTTAAGAAAAGAACTCAGTCAATCTAATGGAAGGAAGCCAATATTTGGAAGTTCTACTTTTTGGCATCATTTTACATTTCAAGAATGTGATTGTTGGTGCACAATACTTTCAGTATACAAAAATATAATAGCAATCTTTTCATTTTATAACATACTATATAATAAGAAAAGTTTTTTTTTAAAGCACAATTTTAAATCTTATCCTTAGACATGATAAATAAATACATCTGAAATGAATAGGTCTTACAATACCAAGTAAATGATGCAGTAAAATTTTAATAAAGCCTAAAATAATGTCATGGATTTATTTAATATATGTTTTATATAGAAAAATACACTCTAAAAAGTATATAATATATAATTTAGACATTGTCTGTGTCCTTGAACACATGTGTGCATATACTGACAATAAATTAAGAAAAGATCTTTCTTGTTCTCCAAATATATGTGGATATAATGGGTTATTAATTTAGAAATAAAGATGCTATATTATGAGGGTAATTGGTGGATGCCATAGCCAAGTAGATTTGAGTGTAGATTTTTAAAAAACTCTAGAACCCATTCTGATATTTAAACCTGACTTCCAGATAGGTTTATGTTAAACAATATTCTAGAAGCTGGGTATTTCAAAACATAGCCTTCTAATGCCCTGACTGTACTCTTTAACTATTTTGATTTGATAGCTCTTTTTGTTGAGAATTTAAGGAAAGCAGGTGGACGTTTGCAAAAAGCCCATTAAAAAGGCAAGATATGAATAAAATATAAACACCATAGGCCATCTCTCCTGTCTTCCTGATACTGTAGTATAATAGCTAAGAATACGACCGCTATATACTCTATATAGGGTATATAATATGAAAAGAGACTTGAACTGTGAATATATCCTCACTGAACACATTAATCAAATGGCCTTATTCTATTAGCCAGGTTACTTAAAATTATTTGTCACATTTTGTAAGACCTTGTGCCTTAGTAACAGTAGAAACTTGTTCTACCTTGCTGAGAAAGACTGGTGTGACATAGGAATGTTGCATGCTTATAGTGACTTTCTTTTCTGTCTATAAATGGATCAAGGAATGCCTCCTGAGCCACACTGAGCTGTTGGGGTTCACTACAATTTTGCATGTGCCACTATTAAAAGCTAAATTTTAGAATTCAGTTTACATCCAGTCTTAGACATTATTGTGACTTCAGACTTTTTCAGTGCAGTATAATACAAAAAAACCCTCAACTTTTTGCTTTACATTTCACAGCATTTGAAATAATTTCTGTAATAGCAGACTCATTCTAATCATCAAAACCTAAATCAAAGTTTCATTTTTTTCAGTTTCAAGCAAAAAGTCCAGAAGTGTGTTCCAAATACAAACAAAGCTAGATGAATTCTTCAACTAAAAAAAAAGTTTATCCATCTCTGCTAATTAGATATTAATAAATGCTAATCAAAGAGAGAACCAACCTACACAGAAATGTTCTGTGTCCTACATAAGCAGGGGGTTAGTCTAGAAGACCTCCAAGGCCCCTTCCAACTCTGTTATTCAGCTATTCAGTAGTTATTAAAAGTACTGACATTGACTAAGGCAAAAGTGGTCAAGGTTAAAGTTAGGATGCACATCCTTATAGAATGCAGGCTAGAATTCTGCAACATAGATTTACTTACATTAGTTCCCATTTTGGTTGAAGATGCTGGCTCATATGCCAGTTTAAACCACAGGTCAGTGTAGGGTTTGTGGGGGGAGAGGGGTGCATGTGTGCACACCTTCAGTGTTTGACTTGAATTGTCCATACAAGTCCTTGCAATTTTCTTGACAGGTTTTTCAGAAGTGGTTTGTCATTGCCTCCTTTCTAGGGCTGAGAGAAAGTGATTGGGCCAAAATCATCCAGCTGGCTTTATGTCTAAGGCAGGACTAGAACTCAAAAGTTTCCCATTTCTAGCTTGATGCCTTAACTCATACATCAAACTGGCTTTCTTAGATCAAGATTATTGTCATGTAGTGATTCCAAGCCTTCAACAAAAGATTTTATTGAAAATTAACTGCAGATGCCTTGGATTAGTGTTTTCACATGGAGTCTCAAGGTTTGGTAGAGGTGTAGTTCTCGCTATACAACATTAGATGTCTGATTGACTGATCGCACTATAAGTAGGAATATTTATGATTCAACTGACAATATTTATGAGCAGGCAAATAGCGGTGTTACTTTCGAGCAACTGGAAGCAATTTTATTATTTAATTAAATGTATATTATGTCAGTTGCATGCCAAATACAGAAAAAAAATACAAAACAAAAATACCCAATAATTAAAACACAATATAGAAAATCGTGGATGGATATATAAGTCATAGTAAATTAAAGGCAGTAATTAAGTTCAATCTAAATATACCTGAAGTGTAAGTGAATTGCTGATTGAGTATTAATATTTTAGCTCCTTGACTAGAAATAATAAATCTTTTTTTCTATTTGCTGCCAACAATAATAATGCAAGTATTTTGTTTTGAGATTTTTAGTCCTGTTATTGAACTTTTGTTGAAAATCAATGCACAACAAATCTAAACTAAAAGAATAGTGAATAAAAGAAAATATACAAAAACATTGAAAAAAAATCAAGTAAAAATAATGGTAAATTTACAAGTAATGTTAAAGAACTGGGTTTTAATTAAATCTTGTCAAGAGAGTGGAAGAGATCAGCCATTATCAATCTCGATGCAAATGGTTGTTTGTGTGTGTGGAAAAACCTTTCATATATGATGATATGGCAAAAAAAATAAGATTGGTTGTGAGTTCCATAAAGGAAATGTATCTGTGTAGCCTGTAGGTTTCTTTAAAAATAAAGTCCTGATGAAGGAGGGGTGAAATTGATTTCCAGCCATTCTATTTTATGTTACTGTAATTAGAAATTGTCTATATAAGAATTGGGAAAAATTCAATATGTGTTCAAAATAGGTAATTCTTCAAAAAGACTAGATTTTGTGTGTATGAATGTATAATGATGTTTGATTGAGCAAAACACTTTCAGGAACCCTTTTGTAAATCAACTCTTTTATGGACAGCGGTCTGTTTGTTTTAAAAAATAATCTCCAATTATTCATTGTCCAAAGACACAACTTTCATCCCATCATTTCTATTTTTTCTCAAAGTATCATAAATTAGTAAACCATCTAGGTTAGGATATATCTACAAAACAGCTACGGGTTCTCTTGACCTATAGTTAGAAGATAGGATGCCATTCTGTTTACATGCTGTTTGATCTCACTCTGTTTGAGCTGAAAATTACCTACAAGTAACCCAGGGTGCATGTTGCGGAGGAAAAAAATGTTTGTAACAGAGAAAAGCTGTATTTTGAAGACATTATTATTCTTTATGTTGAAGAAGCCCCAAATAAACTTCTGAGAAACCTTTAAAGAATCTCATTATAGAGTCTGAGAACCTTCATTGTAAAGTTTCTAATGCATTTTGAAATGTTCAGAAGCTGTGTTTATACATCTAAGACCATTTTAGTCAATATACTTCACATTCTTCACACCACCCTGCTCCCATGATGAGTCATATTCCTTCATTTTCGTAACCTGGAAATTAATAACACTGAGTTTAATAGAACATACTTCCTGGAATATTGGCTAGCATTGCATTCTACAGAAGTACTTGTTTCTGAAAATAGATGAAAAATAATGGACGACAACATAGTAACTGTATAAACTACAAAATTATTACCATAATAAAATGTAAGCAAATGTACTGAAAGGCAACCATGGAGCAAAAAGGAAAAAAAACCCACCTTATGTAGGCCATGGTAGTTGAATTGTTCCTTTCTTGTGAGTTTTCAATCTCATTCCATTTTTCCTCTGTTTGCCCTTCATTTCAAATATTTTTGTAGTATGGTCAATTTCTAAATACTATTTTGCAAATGCATCACTTGTGGCTTAAATGTCAGTACGTAAGAACAGAGTCTTATCTGGCCACCATCCCATTTTCATAGTAGCCAGTCAGATAGCTGTAGGAAGTCTACACAGAGGGCAAAAGAACAATAGCTTTTGTTTCCCAAATCACCTTTTTCTTTTGATAACAGAAATGCACTCTTAACATTGACCCTCACTTTTATTTCCTAAGTAAAACAAAAATTCATTATGTATCTTAAGTTCCACTCTGAAGCGTTAGAAAAAAGAATATTGTATTATTGGTCTGGCTGAACTATGTTCTACTGAGTGTGCTTAGAATCAAGGTGCTAGATAAACAATCTGCCAGTAAGGAAAATTCACAGCTATTGTGTCTACAACTGAGACAGGGTCTGTTTTGTGAGGAAGAAAGTAGCCTTAATGTTGTAGTGTTCCCATGCGTAGGATATTGCTGCTGCTGAACAAATCATATACAGGTAGTTCTCAACTTACAACAGTTCATTTAGTGACCGAAGACCATTTTTCACACTGATGACTGTCATCCCCATGATCACGTGATTAAAATTCTGGCCTTTGGCAATTGGCTCATATTTATGAAGGTTGCGAGGTCACGTGATAACCTTTTGCGACCTTCTGATAAGCAAAGTCTATGGGGAAGCCAGATTCACTTTACAACCTTGTTACTAAGCAACTGCAGTGATTCACTTAACAACTGTGGCAACAATGATAGTACAATGGAGCAAAACTCACTTAACTATGTCACTTAGCAGCATAAAATTTGGGCTCAATTGTGGTCGTAAGTCAGTAAGTAAGGACTATCCATATATCAGCAATTAACATTTAGAATCCAATGGGCTATAAACATTTTAAATTGTCTTTCCATCATTTAGTGACAAAAAAAAAACACCACAGGTTTTAATCAATTAACTGAACTCAATTAGGTTTGATGTTATGTGTTTATTTCTGCAAATGTTCTGGTTAATAATTAGAAATATTTGCCTATGTTGGAAGTATCAACTCATATCTTATTCTAAGAACTATAAAAAAAGGAATTGCAGAACAAGCATTTCTAAGGTGGTTAAGCCAGGTGCGTTCTCACAGTTTTTTTCTCTTTTCACTCTTCAGAACTTCCTTTAATGAACTTCTATCCTTCTTTCATTCTTGCCTTCTTGTCATTTCTCTTTCCTTTTTTTCTCTGATTACTATAATGTTCTTTAATCTGGCAGAGTGATGGGAGTTCAAATCCAAAATATCTGAAAGACCAGTAAGTTGGGGAAGGAGACAAAATTATATCTATCCTTAAGTATCACTCCATTATTTCTGATCTTAAATATTTTGTGCAGCCTATTTGATTGCTTATTTAATTATTGTTCTCTTTCAGTGATATTTACATATTTCTTTAGTTTATTTACATATTTCTTTACATATTTCTTTATTGTTCTCTTTCAGTGATATTTACATATTTCTTTAGTC
Source organism: Naja naja (assembly GCA_009733165.1). Lineage (NCBI taxonomy): Eukaryota > Metazoa > Chordata > Lepidosauria > Squamata > Elapidae > Naja > Naja naja. The sequence continues at coordinate 291,336,238 of CM019148.1, forward strand.
AGAGTCAGTGGATGTTTTCAGTTAACTATTGCTCTATTTTTTTTGCTCCAAAGAATCTACAAGTCTACAATCCTTTTCTTTTATATACATTTTTATACTTACATCATTTATTATTTTCTCAAAAATGACCTGAAATTCTTACACAGAACTTTTTGTCTGTCAATTATCACTGATAATTATTATGCCTAATATAAAGTAAAAAGAAAAATGAAAAAAGAAAAATGAATTTATTAATAAAATGTTAGAAATATAAGGATATTTTAGTAAAAGTGGTGCGATCTTATGAAAGACTATACTCTTTTTGTAATTTCATTATGTTGATAATAGCCCAATCACTCTTTATTTCAATGCAACTTCATTAAAGGCTTAGACTTAGATAAATTGAGCCTCAGTTTACTGTAGATCAGTCTCAACTGGTTGATCTAAATGCCTGGACTCGTGTCAGAAAAATGTCTTAATGAAACAAAGGCATCATTGATGTCTCTCAATACTGAATGAAAATTATAATTCTTCTATACTGGAATAAAAGATCAATTTCCCTTGTAATCAGTAGTTGGATTGTTTGTCCTCTTACCCTTATTGTTTTCTCTGTCCAGCAGTGGCTCTCCAAAATCTTAGTTTCATCTAGTAAAGTTAATCAGAATTAGATTTTGTACTGTGCACATTCAAAACATCTGTTGAACCAGTGAGATCTGAGTCTAATGAACCAAAGATCTGCTACAAACATCTCTTGTCACTTATTTTTAACATAAGTATAATAAAATTGATATGGATACAGCATACTAGAAGTGGGGTGATGAGTTTGTATTCACAATTTAAATAAATGATAACATTTTAATGAAATACAAGTCTTCTTTATATGTGCAATGTGTAATGTGCAAAGACATTTATGTCAATGACTGACCCATATTCTTGGACAGAAGGCTTCAAGTTGCAGAACAAACTAATATCTATATGCATTGATGATAACCATATCAGCTTTAGGCTAGTAGGCCTATGGATGTTCTCCATGCAGTTTTAACACATCTAAATTCGTTCAAATTCAAAGACCAGATGATTCCCTAATATCTTTAATGGCAAAAAACTGGGTTTTTTTTAATGATAGACATTTATACTTGAAGAAATCACTTCTCAGCTGGAATTGCTAATGGTAACTCCTTTTTACCGAAGTAAATATAAGTAACAGAAGGGCTGGCTCCCGATCTCCGCACCTTCCGCCACGATTTAAAGACCTGGTTATTTTTACAGTCCGGGCTGTGCTGACCCTCTGGGGGTTTGATTGTTTTAACTTTGCGGTTTTTAATTCTAATTTGGCTTGTAATTGTTTAATATGTTTTTAGGTAACTTATTTATTGCTGTATTTTTAGCTGTGAGCCGCCCCGAGTCTTCGGAGAGGGGGCGGCATACAAGTCGAATAAATAAATAAATAAACAAACAAATAAATAAATAAATAAATAAATCTCTTGGTGATCCATACCTGTAAGCTACATTATATCAAAGCTAGCTTCTTAAAATTACAAACAACAAATCAATAGTTGATGTTTATATTAAATCGTGGAAAATAAATAGTGACAACTTTGGAATCATTCAAATGAAAAGTGATTTGGAATTATTTTAAACAAACATCTCGGTGTTTATTACTGGAACATTTCAGTGTTAAATATTGCTGGATGAAAAAAAAACCATTCAGAACAGGCTAAATATGCTGCTACCAGTACCAGTGGGGAAAAAAGACACATGTATTGTGATAGTATGAATCTGAAATATTATTGATCTGTTTGCTTATTTGTAAGATGAGTAAATTATATCACTCCAGAGGCTCTGGGAGGCATTCAAAGTCAAAGTTCAATCTGAAACCACAGATATTAGGGATAGCAAATGCAGTGCTTCTCCATCATATAGTAGCACTTCTGTTAACTGACAGCAATAGATGCATAACCACTATGTGTGAAATACATCAAGAAGACAGACATCTTTGATCTGAGGTGAATCTTTGAGATTGGTTTGATTGTAATAAGTTTCTTCCCTCTTTTCTTTTCTTTTGAAATGCTTTATAATAATTTTTCCCAACACTGATAATGTTTTGAGCCTATATTTTTTACTTAAACATGTCTTAAATGCATTATATAGTATTGATGTGGAATGCCCTTCCTTCCTTCCTTCCTTCCTTCCTTCCTTCCTTCCTTCCTTCCTTCCTTCCTTCCTTCCTGACAAATAGGCCCAACAAATGTGCCCTACTCTGGATATTCTGGATAGTTTTATAATAAACTTATCTACTTGCGTAAGAATGGTCATGGCCTTAAGTTGGAGGAATAACTGAGAGTCTCTTGGTTTTGCTATTTCCTTGCCATCATAGAAATGGTTTTATTTATTTTATTTTGTGCTCTCTTAATTCTTTGGAAAGCAAAGAATCTTGATAAACGTAACATCCTGAGCTGCAAATAAAATTCATTTTGCTCTTGAAACAAGTTATTCTTTACACTTTGTATTTTCAAAGGTGAGGTCCAAATACAATAGAGAGAATATTATTACTTAGAAGTCTCTCAGATGTTTATAATAAAACATAAACTCAAAATTAACATCGGACTTATTACAAAACATGTAAAAATCCAATGAAGTCAATGAAATAATTAAAAGCTTTTCGAAAAAGATGCACTTCGCTGGCTTTTTAAAAGCCAATAAAGATGTGAGGTCTTTCAATTCAATAAGGACAGTATTAGAAAAAAATTGAGGCAGTTACTGAAAAGACTCTAGTATGAGTCATCAAGAGATAAGCCCCCAGAAGCTAAATGCACCTCGCCAAAGATCTCAGTGAGTGGGATGGAGGTTCTCTCAAGCAGCTTCTGCTTCCAACACCGTCCACTTTACTAACCTTATGTTGTTGCTGGTAAGAAAACATGAACCCATTCCAGGGTTCTAATCTCCCAAAGAGCATTAAAATGTATAAGAGTGGTGTTATGCTTGATAGCAGGTATGTTTCTTAAATTGCATAGAGGTTTACTCTCTGGTCAGATCAGATCAGTTTAAAACTGGATCACCTGAACTGCAATTTACTTTTCACTCTACAGTTTGATTTGTAACAGGTATAATATTAATGATAATGTTTGTAATCCTATATGTATTGGTGCCTTTTTTCATCCAATAGAATCAGTATTAATCAAAATTTAATGTAGGATGTACTTTCATCAATGTTACACGATATTGCCTGGATGGTTTCTTCATGAACTGGAATAATAGAAGGATGAATTAGTAACCTGGATGCTAAACATTGTGTTAGAAGGAAGAAGGCCTAGCTGTAATGTTCCTATACATGTGATGACCTTAGTAAATCTTTTAATCCAAGAAATTGGTATGAAATCTTACAGTCCCTTTTAAACTGTTTGCTTGAGTCAAAAAGTCTGAGGAAAAATGATTGTTTTGCAAGGTGATAAGTACTTTATTACATAAGAGAGAGGGGAGAGAGAGAGAGAGAGAAAGAGAGCTGACTTTATTTATTTATTTATTATTTTGTCAATTGCTTACAAGATAACAAGTATAAGGATAAACATAGTTGTGAATACATGAAATGAATACATATAAGAAAAATAAAAGAAACAATAGGACAGGGACGGTAGGCACTTATGCACGCTCCCTACAGACCTCTTAGGAAAGGGGTGAGGTCAATAGTAGACAGTCTAAGGTTAAAGTTTTTGGGGTTTGGGGAAGAAACCACAGAGGCAGGTAGAGTATTCCAGACATTGACCACTCTGTTGCTGAAGTCATATTTCCTGCAATCAAGTTTGATGCGGTTAACCTTGAGTTTGTATCTATTGTGTGCTCTTGTATTGTTATGGTTGAAGCTGAAGTATTCATTGACCAGAAGGACATTGCAATGTATGATTTTATATACTATACTTAGATCGGACTGAAGGTAGCTTTCTACTTTCTGAAGTAGTCTGCCCAAACAAGATAATTTTGGTGAACTTGTTTTAGATTTATGGATTTTTTGGGGGAAGCTTGCATTAGTTTAATTGGTGTGTGCTACTTTCCCAGAGAGAAGACTTCTCTATATGAGAGAGATGGAGAAATGAGAGAGGTTCTGAATGAGGAGATGCTATGTCACTGCATCTCATCACAGCTGCATAAACATAAAGACTGTAGCTGGATTATGTTTTTAAAGTCAAATAAAAGCCCTTCTTGTAATATTTATCTAGGTGCATATGGATATCCTAATGTTTCTGTGGCATCATTGATAATGTTAGTGTCTCTTCTTATTTCAATCATCATATGCCTAGCAAGAAAAAATAGTATTGCAAAAAGTTAATAATAACTGGCATCATTAATAAACTGTGTTTGCCCATGCAATTTAGATTACAGATAGCTTTCTACGTCTTGTCTGCACATTTAGTTACTTTCATTCATCTAGACAAGGCGTGAAGTGAGTTCTTGGAAAAGAAAGCCCTTTGGTGCATCAGTCACAATATATAATTTTCATTTTGATCCACAGATCTTGTTTCTCTTGAGTGCATGTGTGTTTTTTCTAGTCATATATCCTACATTTTTCCTTTTTACCTGGATCCTTTTACCACCCCTTTGCCAAGATCCTTAAAAATAGCACCAACTAAATCTTTGCACACTTCCTTGAAGTCACTTATCATTTTTGGAGGAGGATGGGGAAAAGACGAAGGAGAAAGAAACCTATTTTGCAGTAAAGATTCTGATTAATACCCATGAGGATATATAGAGTGTTTTCTCTCTACCACCCACACCTGTCTTTCAACCTCAGTGTTTGTTTTTCCTGTCAGTGTTTGTAATCTGGGTCTTTGCAGGTATATTTCTTTTAATTGAGTTGAGGGGAAGGAGTTTGTTATGTGGAGGAAATATCCAATTTGCCAAATAAACTATTTTTTTTCCATCATTTTTTTGGGGGGGGAGTAATTGATGTTGAAGTGATAGGTGAATATTGGTTCTCTGGATCTGTGTGCTGTGTACCACTGAAACATCAGATTTCACCTTGTGGGTGCAGACATACAGCTGTTAGTTATAATTTTTAATTGCAACCTCTCCCCCCACCCTGTGCCTCTCCATCTCCTCCCCCTCCTCTCTAATCTGGATCATTGCTCTCTGTAGCTGATTCCGTGGGAGACCAAGCAGAGTGCGTGGGCGCAGAATATAGAAAGCCAGAGCCACAGAATTTGTTCTTTGCGTCACTCTAGGAGACAGGGCTGGTTGCCTGCAAATATACAGAATTAATCTCTGCTTTATCAATATATGGGTTTTGTTACTGTAGAGAGATTTTTAAAAATGAAGTGTGTGTGCAGTATAAGTGGCTCTGTGGGTAAAAGAGGAGATATGTTGAACACACTTTTTCTCCAGATTTGTCAATGTGTGGGTGGAGAGTAAGGGAGGTAAATTAAAATGCATCCACCACACCCTCTGGTTTGTTTGATAAGTATGTACTCCCTCAAATGTTATATCACACACACCCTCCCTTTCTTCATCTTACAGCACATGGGAATTTTAAAAAAAGGTGGGAACACATGAAATTCCTGCTGAGTGCATGTATAGGGTGTATAATAATCATTATATCCTCATCAAGTCATTTCTACCAGGAGTATGTTTTTAAATAAATCCAGTCCCCCCACCATAGCTTTTCAACAACACCTTTGTCTCTCCATTTCTTCCAATGCCCTCCCTCCCATTGTGCATTATGCTGATGTTCTTTTTTAAACAAAAAACAAAAACGAAAAACAGCGATTTAATTGCAGGAACGATGCAAATGTAGAAGTAGATGCAACCCTTAAAAACGTGGCTCTTGCTAATTAACTCTTTTTTCCCCCTCAATCTCAATTGCTTCTCTGCAAGCACAAAGCTCCGAGCATACACCTCTTTTATGATGAACTGGAGCCTCTGAAGAGGAGAATCTGAACGTGACGTCAATAGCTGATAACTGACGCAGCCTTGGAAAGGAGTCTCAGGCTGCCTTCTTGCAGCCTGAAAGCCTTAATGGTTCTATTTTTCCCCTCATCTCTCTTCCTAGTGATTTACTAGAACGCAATCATGTATATACACACATTCACGTTTTTAAAAGTGTATGTGTGTGAGTGTGTGTATTTATAGAGGCTTTATTCGCAGACAAAGGATTTTTAAAAAATGGGGTGGGGAATGAAGAATGTTAAAAGCAACCTTTCTTTGTGCTGAATATAATTCCTTCTGTGCGAGATCTCTTTTTTTTCTTTCTTCCTCAGACAAGCAAACAAGCTTGCTTAAAAAGCCACATCTGTGCATGCTGGTAAAGTAGTGCATGGCTGTTATGTGCGTGTTGCTATTGTTGCTATTGTTAGTGTTATTATTACTCTTAGAATCTACTTTATCAAGACAATGCAAGAGAGACCCAACAATGCTCGCAAGGCAACAGGCAGAATCACTCTCAATAGAACCGTGAAAAGGGGGGTGGGTGGGAGGTTGAGCAATAGGATAATATGGAAAGCGATCAATATCGCCCCTCTAAATTCTCTGCAATGTTGCACTTAAAACAACTCTGAAGGGTGAAAGAGAAAGAAACTGAATTGGGGAGGGGGGAGCAGGTGAAAGACTTAATGTACATTTGATATTTTGGACATAACGTTCGAGCGAAATGCCTTTGTGTGGATTTTTTTTTCCTCCCCAGCACTTGCTAAAAATAGCACCAGGGTTTTGATCGCGTTCCAGAAATAGACAGAGAGTTGCACTTGTATATAAACGCCAGCGCGGGTGGAAGAAAACCTGGACATCACCGCAGTATATTTTGCCTAACAACTGTCTGGAAATTAATTGTTGGATTTCCCCCTCTCTCTTGTCTGTATGTTTTCTCTCCCCAGTCCCCTCTACCCCCCCACCCCCAATCACCACCACGACTTTTCCTCCACTCCCCTGTATCCTCCAACTCTCCTCCCCTCCCCATCTCCCTATCAAAGGAGTTCCCGTTTGGGTAAGTAGTAATATTTCTTGTGCATGCGGCAGAGAATGTGTCTGTGAATCTTGACTATACTGTGTGCATGCTTGGATTTATTTCGTGCCTCTATTTTTATACCGGAGCAGGGTGGAGGAAGAGGGAGGGATGATCGCACTTGTCTGTTTAACGAATTTGGTGCATGCACGGAGCCCCAGACACAGGGAATTCTTGCAGAAAGGGGAATCACCCTGTCGGTAAATCTCTGAATCAATACCAAACTGCAACTCTCTCGATCCCTCTCTGTCGGCGCTATAGAGTCCCTCTTTCGAGCTCTACTCGCCTCCCTCCCCTCCCCATTTTCAGAAAGATGGCTAGATGCAATCTAACGGTAGGGTTTCTCTTAGCCTGAGAGAGAATTAGGAAGATAGAGGAAAAAGGACAAGCGGACAGGAGAATTTTCGCTGTAAACTGCGCTAAGCTGAAAGGGTTAGTTTGCGGCTTCCCATTCTCAGAAAGCCACCCGAGCATTCTCTCCCTGGGAGCTGTCCACGGCTCCGGGTACTGAAAGAGCGAGCAGCCCACTTTAACTTTCGCTCCCCAGGAGATTGACCTCTTCGCCGCACGATCGCTAGCAGACCCTTTTTGCTGGCCGGTTTATCCAATGGCGGTGGGGCCAAGGAGCAGAAAGTGCCAGCACTCTCCCAGACTGTGATTTACGTGCCAAGAACCTACCCTTTTCTAATCCCGGGTTTTCTATCAGGTGCGTAAAAGCACCGTTCTGGTTTGACGTGCCTATCCTTTTCCCGCCTGTGCATTTGAAAAGAGCCGACACCTGATGATGGTGCTTCTCAAAGAAGAGTCTATAGGTTGTTTCATTTGGACTCACCCCTTCTCCTCCCACCTCGTTTCACCCCTCCGAAATGCCCACATCTTCTGCCTATCCTTGTGTGTGTGTGCCTTTGTTATTCTTGCCCTTCCTTCACCCCTCTTAGATGCTTCCTCACCAAATGAGTTGGAGGAAGAAGGGGAAGTGGAGGCAAAGCAATGCTGAGAATTTACCGTAATGTGTACATTCAGCAGATACAGGATACAAAGCCCAGTCATCCCCCGGCATCTTCTTAAAGCCAAGGTTGTTATTTTTAGGTCGTGATCATGCTATCTCAGAAGCCTTTCTGGTTAGCAAGAGCTCCACCGTCAGAAGAATCTGCAACATAGATTCACTCCAGGGTCCACCTTTATAGTTTCATTTAGCCAATTTAGCTCAATATTTGACAAGAAAGGGAGGGAGGAGGAGTGTGTATGTGTGGACACTTTAGGAAGGAGCCTGAAATCAGCCCAAAAATGAAGAAATGGAGCACCTACCCCATGCAAAGTTCAGCAACACCTAACGGTTCTGCAGACAGTGAAAGAGGCAGACAGGACTGTAAGGTGATACAGTAGATTACAGATAAATAGGGTTTGTTAAAGCAGCCTTGGCTCACGTTGCCTGAAATAGCTGGGACAGTTTCTGCTAGAGAAACAACGCAGATGTGTCAAGTGTTAAGAGCACAGCAACGCTGAGTGATGTCCTAAAAATATCGAACGGGGCGTCCATTCCTGGGGCTTGCTTGGTCCCGTCACAAAAGAGCCAGGTGGTCCCGAGGGTAGACCCTTTAGGTGCTTACTATTCTATATCCAAAGTCTCTGCAAACTAAGAAGCCTTTCGTTCGGTACCAATTCCCATCCTCCCACCCTCTTGCCATAGATTTCCGCAACCTGCCTGAACTTTTGCCAGATCACACTCGGGCATCTCCCAGGTCAATGTATAAGATTACCCTTAACTGGATCTTATTAAATAATTCAATGGCGGTGGTGTAATTTCGCTTGCAAACTGCACGGATTTCCAAGTCGTGACTGTAAAAGTGAGTAATGTGTGCTGGCTGCGTCATGGCTCCAGTCACAGATGGTTCCAAACTGAGGAGAAATCGTGACTTCGACTTGAGACGTCCCCTCTACATGAAAAGACCATCCAATCAAAACAGCGTCGGGGGAAGGGGGGACTGGACTCCTCTGAGCCTCTGCCTTTTTTGCTCCCCCATCCTTGTGCATATATGTGTGTGTATGTGTATCAGGTTTTACACATTTTGTGTGTGTGCGCGCGCGCGCGCGTGTGCGTGTGTGTGTATACGCGTGTGCTCAGAGGGACTTGTCGCAACAAGTTGCAGAAAGAACTGAGGCGGCGAGGGAAGGGTTAATCTTTAGGAAATCTTCTGCACTTAGCAAGATCGTGACCCTCCCACACACTACAGTAGTTTATACATACCTGGAGGAAGGGATGCTTGCCACGAGTTTCCTTTAAAAAAATAAAAATAAAACAACAAACACACACGCGCGCGCGCGTGCACAGACATTGCACAGACATTGATGCCTGTACCTCCAAGCAAGGATTATCCCTATCATAATTCTCACCAGAGGCCGCTAAAGCGCCTGGCGAAAGAGGTAAGTGAAAGGGACCCTCAACTTTGTGGTCCTCTCTTCGGTCTTCGCTTCCCTAGTCCAGAAGGTCTCGAAAACAAAGCAAGCTGAGGGGTGAAGCCGCAGCAGCAGCAGCAGCAGCCGCAGCAGCAGCAGCAATAAGAGCAGTACTAGAAGGGAAAGAGGAAGCAGGTATCGCTCAGTGGGAGTTTGCCTCTTGACGGGGCTGCGCTGTTGCTGCTGCTGCGTTCCTGCTGCAGCTGCTGGAGAGCTGTTGCTTGTCAAGGTGGATTTGCCGAGGAAAAGGCAGCGAAGGTAGGAGCTTTCGGGTCTCCTAGAAGGAAGAATCTCCCTCGGTGCGCTTGGAAGTGGGGACGGGAAAGTCGCTGGGCGGAGGTAGTCAGGAAGGGGTCTACCAAGTTTCTTGGGTCCCCGGAGGAGAATCTTGTCTTATTTAACTTGGCGATGAACTTCGTGGGAAAGTATCCGCTGCCATTCACTGCTGTAGACCAGGCACCTTTGCGAGGGTTCAGTGCCCAGTAGGGGGGGTGAAATCAGTTCGATGACATCTCCGGCAACTTTTCGCTTGGAAGGCGTTTATTCCGCCCACTCCTTTGCCCCATCTTTGCGGGGAGGGGGGTTGGGCAGACGCACAGAATCTTGTGATGGGCGAATGAAACGCACATCCCTTCGAACTAGCTACTCTCCCCATGCTGAGGGACCTCATCTCCAAGAGCCAGTCTTATGGATCAGCTACGGCCATTGGTTGACCTCCGCCAGTGGGCTTTCCTTGGGTGGAATGATTCGGTGCAAAGGAATCAGGTGAACCTTCACGGATCTGAACTTTTTGACTTATGGTTCTCTTCTCCTTCATCATCCTCATCACCATCCTCCTCATGCCCATTTGGCTCACATGTTGGTCCTCCGGGTGCGTTTTGTTGTATTGTGTTTATCTTTAAATCTTGCACAGCCATAGGTCGTTATTAGGACCTATGGCTGTTTCATCTGGAACCCTAGTCTATCCTAACCCCACCCCCACCCACCCCACCCCCCATCTTCAACCCCGGGATAAGCAGAAGGAAGAAGTCTAACAGGCATAGCAACACTATGGATTGTGGTCTTATCTAGGGTTTGTTGAATAATTAGACATGGAAATGTTTCTTCTCTTTCTCTTTCCCCCCCTCCCCTTTGGGGAAAAAAGAGGGAGAGGAAAAAAAAGTAAGGCGCTACCTGATTGGCGAGTGACGATTTTAGCTCGCACCAATGAACGGCGGGCCTCGTCTCTATTTATTTAGTGCTCAGGGGGAGAGTTTTCTCTTTACGCAGCGTCTGTGCACAGCGCTAGACCCTCTGCTCGGGAGCAGAGCGATGGAGGGGTGTGGGGGGAGCGCTTTCGGAACTGCCTCGCTCACAGAGCCCCTTGCTTCTGCAACCCAGTGCTCTCGGCCCCTTCAAGGGGACAGCGAAGGAGGGGGCTGTATGTGAAGGGCTGGGCCAAGAAAAAAAAAACGCCGCCACTCCACCCCTCCTTTCCTTCCTTCCCCTCCTTTTACTCTCCTGAGTTGGTATCTCGGCTCGAGCTTGCCGAGGTACTCGGTGGGGATGGAGCGTGTGTGGGTGAATGGACGGTGGGGAGGAAGGTGTTCCCTAATGCTTGAGAAATCAGCAATCCGCCGTCTTGGATCTATGCACACATTTTTTCCTCTTTGGTGGCAGCCGGATGGATGAATGTAGAAGCCACAGGAGACTTTGTCCTTCGCGAATCTTTTTGCGGTCTGGGCTTGCTGTATATAAGTACCTAGCCGGGAAGCCCTTACCCCAAAAAGCATTCGCGGAGGGCGCTTTCGCCGAAGGAGCAGCAGCTGAGCGACCGCCGAGACTTGGACTTACCTAGATTCTGGGCTTTCCCTTTGCTTTCCCTCTGTAACCCTACGGACCCCTCCGTCCTGTGTGTGTGCATGTGTGTGTGCATGTGTGTGTGCGCGCGCGCGTATCGTGAGGATTAAACGGCTTGTTCCAGTCCCTACCACCCCTTTCTAGCTTAACTTTCTGAATCGACTACTGCTCGCTTTTTTTTTCTCCCGTGGATGATTTGGTGGTGCCTTTTTTTTAAAGTCGCCGAATAAAATGCAATAAAAACTTTCGCAAAGTTTGGAGGACGCCCCCTCCCCCCGCTTGAAGGGTGGGATGTGTTTCAGCCCCTTCCACCCCATCAGGATTGGAATTGATGTGCATTTGACCTCTCCCGTAGAAGAAGGCAAGGAGCGTCGTCTGGGTTTAAAATGGGGGAGTTCTCCAAAGGAGAGTGGGTGGTAGATTTGGGGAATCACCCCCTAAATAATAGGGTGGGGGGAGGACGAGAAACAGCCGCTGTCGAGGGGCGCCTCAGGTAGTAGGCGATGCCTTTCCTTCCTCCGCCTCACTTCCAACCTCCTTTTAGACAACTTGTAATCCTCTGATCTCCCGGGTCGCCCTTTTTCCAACTCGAAGCGATCCTGGGCTTGGTAAAAAAAATAAAAAATAAAGGCCAGGTCCCGCGAAGAACTCGACCGGGGCGGCTGGGACCGAAAGAAGCCTCCTCAGCCTCCGCTGTCTAGCGCCGGGGAAAGTGCCTCGTCTTCCCTTGGTCAGACCTAGCGCGGCGACGAGTTGGAAGCAGCTTGCATAGCTTTCCTTTTCCCCTTGTCGTAGCCACCCGAGAGAAGGGCGCGGGAGGTTTCCCCTTAATGGTTGCCCCCACCGCTTCAGAAGACAAATGGGGGAAGAGCTCCGGCCTGGAGACCGGACCAGTGAGAGGGAAGGGGGCGAACGGCAAGGTGCCAGTGGAATGCCCGGTTGTCGCAATCGAAGGGCCTATTGGTTGCAAAAGCCTTCTTGGGAGGGAAGGTAGGAGGGAAGGAGGGGGAACCCAGATATTCCAAAGACTCTTTAACTATTGACAAGTCTCAGGATCCCCCTTCTTCCAGCCAATAGAGAGGGGAAAGTGCTCCGCTCGAGGCAGGAGTTTCCCTCTGGCTCAGGAGAGAAAGCTGCAGTGGCATCAGGGCGATGGGCACAGCCCAGGCTTAAGGGCTGCTCCTTCTCCAGAGATAAAAGGCCATTTGACAACCTGAGGTGGTTTCAGGAAAGAGTAAAAGGCCAACTAAAGGGTGAGCGGATAAGCCTGGGAAAAGCAAAAAAGGAAAAGGAAAAAAAAGCAGCTCAGCTTCCTTTCCCATCCTCGCTTCCCAACCTTAGCCAAGATTCGTGACTCCTGAGCAAAGTAGATAGAGAAAGGTTACATCACGAGGACCACTCCATTCTGCAGCCAAGTTTGCCTTTGCCCACAGTGGTTGCCTTTGCATCTCTGCCTTCGTACACTAACCTTCAGCTCCATCATCCTTGCCTTCCTTCCCATCAGCAGCAGGTCCTCTCTGCGAGGGGGCAAAGCCCCGGGGAGTTCTTAAGAGAAAGGTGTACTAAAAGAAGAAGGGAGAAAGAGAGGGATGCAGTGATCAGGTCTCGATTTGTGAGGCATATCCCGGGTGAGAGAAGAATCCCACCTGGGAGGCGAGAGGTGTCTGGAGAGATGCTTTTAGAAAAGCCCAACTTACCCAAGGTTAGCTTCTTGCCTTGGCTTCTCAGTTTTCACATTGGCAGCCAACTGTTGCTACCAGTCTGGAGAAACGACTGCAGTTGTGGGGCGGTCTGAATGCCCCCTTTTCAGCTCCAAATGCCAAAGGGCAAAAGCAGATCCTGAATTCTTGCTTCCTTTATGCCCCACTCCCCCAGTTTTTCTTCTTCATGTGTATGCTTTTAGCATCTGGAAGGGGATTGCTCTTTCCACTATCTCTGCTCAACAAACAGCAGCTGCCTAAGAGGCTTGAGGTGATGAGCAACTAAAACATCCACCTTGCCCCTTCAAAATCTCCCCACTTTGAGGGGTATTTCACCAGATTGCCTAGTTTTATACCTGGTTTCTCCTTTAATGAATAAACTGGGACGTAAGCCTCACTCATCTGGATTACAGAGAAGGCCTCAGCCTCTCTTAGCTTTTCTCCCAATTAAAAAGTCTCATGTTTTGCAGACAGAGGCTGAAGGAAAAGCTGGGGATGCATGTCAGGGGCTGCTGGATTCCTCCCCCTGCCCCCTCTCCCACATTTCTGGGAAAGAGGTGAGGGAATGGCTAATTGTTAATCATTCTGCAAAGCTCACTTTTGTGCTGTTCTTGCTCACTTGTGGGGAGTGTTTGTTTTTCAAGGGGAAAAGTGACATTAGGAGGGAAATCCTCTTCTATTCCCCCCACCACCACACACACACCTCAGGACCTTCTCCATCTAAAACCATAGAGCACTACCTTCCCTTTTCAAATGCTTGCCACCCATAGCCAAAGGCTATGACAAACTGTCTGAAGGTTGAGCTAAGCTGAGTCTGAATGAAAGAAGTCAACTATTCTCAGAAAACCTGAAGATATCTTGGAAGAAAAGGACAAAAAATAGACATTGACTTTTTCAATACTCTTTATGTACTTTGTCTCTTGTCACTCCCTCCTCCCTTGCCCAATGTATCGTGAAAGAAGTTTCCAGCTGTAGTGCAAATTCAATTTTTCTCATCTGATGTTTGCCTTAATATTCCCCACCTTTTGTCTATACCCTTTTGTGATGCCTGCAACAGAATTTCTTCTTTTCCCCACCCACCCACCCATCCACTCTGTATGGCAGCAGCAAAAGCTATAAGCATTAAAGTAGAGTACTTTGTGCTTCCTTGCAGGTGGTCCCCTATACATTTGGCCTGAGAGAGAGGCCTTTCACAGAGATCCTATCTCCAAGGAAAGAAAGCCGAAGAGGACTCGTCTTAGTTGGGAGAATGCAGGTGAGAAAGATGCCTGTGTTCCCACACAATCCCTAACAGACTGAGCTGAGTTACCACCAAAGGCCACTGAATAACAACAATAATAATAATAATAACACCTTTGCTCTTCTGATCAACCCCATTATACCTGGAGCAGAGCACAGGGAATCATCCTGAGATTCACTAGGTAGGCCCAGCGTGTGCCATTTTTGGTTGTTCTCAAGGTAGATCATCGGTAGGATTGAAGCCTTTAAAAAAAGGAGTATATGCTTCCCTATAGATTTTGGGAAAAGAAGAGAAAACCCACAATGGGCACATTTACTGATGAGACTTATTTATTTATTTATTTATTTTTCAAACATCTTAAGGATGGAAATGTGGAGGGAAAGGGTACTGATATAATTTCAATTTTGTTCTTTCCAGAACATAGAAAAAAAATTAGCTGTCAGCAGGAAACAGAATCCACATCGTATTCTCCCTTTGCCTTACAAACCTGAAGTTGGTCGCTAAAGTTCAGCTGAGAATTGTCAGCATTCTTTTTTTTTAATTCCCTAGAAATGTAACTCACTTTTGAAGTTAAAACTCTCAGCAGAAATGTCTGCCTTTCCTGCCCACCTCTTTCCTAAAGGAAGGTTTTCCAATCCCAGCTTTTTCAAAAGGCCTTCTTTAAATATGCTGGGATGTTAGGCTAAAGATATTCCCCATGATCCTCAAATATCACTTATTCACTTATTCAGCAGATGGAATAGATAGATAAACTAGATTATCTAGATTTACTAGATAAAAATCAAGCAGAAAGAGATGTTTACTCTTCAAATGGCCTTCTGCAAATGGAAATAAAATGAGCAGTTTAATTAGCTAGGAAAGTCTGTCCTTCTGGAAAAAACATTTTTAAGGCTTTCTCAGTTTCTTGGTTTGGCATGCACTTGTAAAGCATACTTTTCAGCAGAAATAACTTGTTCGTGTCTGGGTTAAGCCCAACTTTCTATCTTTGTTTAAGAACTATAGGGCAGATAAAGGTGTTTGTGGATTAGCTAATCCCATTGAACTGTGGTCCAAAATGAAAGCTCTGGAACCTTCTACTTTGAAATCCTTTTGGCTGCATCACCATTTGAATGGTCCCACTCCCCTGGGATTAAGAGTATACCTGAGATGCAACGTTAAGGGAAGAGGGTTTTCTAGAGATTGAACTGACTAGGATTAACATATACATGGATAGGCAGAGGGGAAGGGGAAATCCAAACTATTAATGTACATCATGATTTCCATTTATAGCAGCTCCTATCACCAGACTGGTTGTTGGTTTATAGCAAAAGGTCTAATCCAGGAGTAAAATAATTGATTGTTCGATTGCAATTTAAATAGGTTTCCTGATTCTGCAAGCAAACTTGTTATCACAGAGAAAGAAAATTAGGCCAAAACATGGAATTCGTTTATTATCCATAAAACAAAAATGTTTATCAACAAGATGCAATCTTGCTTACAGATATATTATTAGAATATATAGTGTTTTTGAACTGTAACCCAGCTCAGCTCCAATTGCAACTGGACAAGGCTGCAGCCATGAACATAATTACACCATGGAAGGGACTCTGCCACTTTCTGCTGACCTCGATGTAGCTTCAAGACCATGGTTAAGCAGTGGTTAGAAGATTTCACCTTAGACAAAGAACATTTAGGAAGACTTATTTTTACCTGAGTCTCACTTAGAAGCAAATTATAGTTATCTTGGGTCAATATCTTCAGAAATGTCACAGTTTCTCTTAAAATCTAGAGAGATTTGGAATGTTATTTATATAGCAAACCAAATTTAATTCATTTATTAAATATTGACCTGCTTTCATATTCAATCTTTTTTTTAAAAAGAGGAAGATACCACTTTGTTTTGTTGGTCAGTTAAAAATAAACAGAATGAGAAGTGATCAATTAATGGTGGGTTTATAAGTACCTTTAATTGAATATTTAATCCTAAATTATATTTGAGATGGCTACATTTGGGATTCTCAGACTTAAAGTAAAAAATTTTCAGGATCTCTTATGTTAGAATCCATTACTGTCATTGCATCTTGGTCCTTGATTGCATAGGAAAGTATTATCTTATAATACACAATTTCTGATAATATAGCAGAATGTTTTTTTAATGCTATTATAGTCTGATGGCATTGCAAGTATGTTGCTATTTACGGCATTGTCTTGGGCCATGCTTCTTTTTTTACAGTGTGAAAGGCTTAGACATGGCAATATTTAACATCATCTGCTATTGTGATAAAAATATTGTTCATATATTTATATATAGAAATACAAAGCTACACAATGCCAATTCTATTCATGGTTTCTTGGAAGTAAGTCAATCTGGGAGTTATTCTCAAGTACATCTCATAGGACTGCAACCTTGATTTAAGACAGGAGGGCAGAATACCAGCCATCCAGATTGATTTTGGTAGAGAAATGTGAAATATATTGCATTGAATAAGTATCTTTAGAATATTCTTTTACCCTAGCTAAGCACATTCATGTTAGTGAACAATGTTTTTTTGCAGGAGAAATAACATAGAACTTTGCAGGCCCCTTAGAAACTTGTATTGGACATGCTATAAATCTCCTTTGTTTTGATATTCATTTTTATATTGGTACTGTGAGGGAATTTGATAACAGAGGTAAGGGCTTAATCTCAGTAAAATTAAAGTGACATTTCTTACTTGGGAAAAAGGCCCATTATCCACAGTGAAACCTATTTCAGGATAAAGCTTCAAATAATCTTAGGAAATATAATTTATTTCTTTGTTTTAGCATGAAGTAAAGTACTAACAGATATATCTGAAAAGATATGTTGTTGTTTTGCCATCAGTTGTAAGTTTGCTTCCTAACCACCATTCTCTTTAATGGCATATGTAATCAAATGCCATTTCTGTCTTCTCTCTATTGCATTGCTTTGCTCATTTTGGGCTGTTTTTCCCTTCAAGCACTTTGCACTTTTATATCTGACAAAATACCACTTTATTTATTTCAAGAAATTCCTATCATCAATCTTTCTCTATCTATGAAAAAATGCTCCAAGAAAGAAGAGGTACGGTTTAACAATGAACATTCAGTATACATAGAAGATTTCCCTTGCATTTGATACAGATTGAAGCAGGATTATAAATCTATCCAACTATGATGAATATATTTCTTAGCAAATCTACTGACCAAAAGATGCATATTTATTTCACCTTGGTTGAGGTTTATAACCTTTTCAGTGCTGACAAATTCTTGTATCCTAATTTCTATCACTCCCCTAATTCCATCCTTGTTCATTTCTCATTTCATTCATTCAATAATTTTTGTAGGGCATTCCTAATTCATCCTTTGCTTTAAAGCTACATCAAGAAGCTGATTTGGCCATATTGTGTTATAGTAGCTTCTGGTTTACATGGAAATAAACTGAATTGACTAGTGATAAACTTCAATGTATTAAATGTATTCTTGAAAATCTGGGAATTAGCTCAAAAATCGTTGGTTGGTTCTTTTTTTTTTTTTAGATTTTCAACATCTCTATATCCCCACTGAACAATTTATAATTCAAAAGTTCAGATTTCTCATATCTAGTTCTTTTTTAAATGACAATGAGTACGTCCCATGAAACTATAATTTGGATATCTAATTTCTGTTCCCCTTTGTCCAATAAGAAAACTAACTGGTGTACATGAGTGTCCAAAGCACTCTATAAAAATGTACAGTATATTCTATGTTTCACATTTTTGAACATCTCACACAATCTACACTATTAAAATCAGAATAGGTAATTTCCTTTTTATTTAACAGAACTGTAAACTCATTGGAGTGAAGAGAGATCTTATATTCCTTCTTACAATTAATATTTTTTCTTTAGGGAGGCCAGGTTGCCACTTTGCAAACTGTGCATCCCTATTTCTTAACTAGAGGTTCCCATCGTAAGAAATGTCACACACTTTTCTGCTGACTCATAGGGAAGAGATAAGTGTAAGATAAAACAACAACAAGCTTTAACTATCTCTAGTAGTTGTCTCTAGTATCATCTAAGTGGTTATGATTAGTTTGGTTAAATCAAGACTTCTGTTTTTGTTGTTTCTGCAAACCATTATTTTTAAAATGCTGCATTAGTAGTATTGCTAGAGACAAAGATTAGGCCCCATTAGTGGTAGCAAAATAGGACATTTTAAGTTTCATATGTTAGTAGAGATTGTACTTTATTTGGATGCAGAGGACTAAAAAATAGACTAAGAAAATTTTGGTTAAGAAAAATTAAGACTTTTTAAAGAAAAAAATACCTTCGATATTTCAAATACGATTTCTTTCAAAATTAGAGATACATCCAAAAAAGGTTTATGTGTTATATAAACTTAGGAAGTATTTGTATTATTTGATTTTTATTAGTCTATACAACATGTATATCAACAGGTGTGTGCAATACATAAATATAAGAGATTGTCTCAATTAAATGTAGTTGAGGCTTTTTAAGTAATTTGTTTTTAATTTTATCAAATCAGAGTCACATAAATAACTCTGAGGCCAGATTTTAAATTTTAAAGTATAGAATTATAAAGAAATATAGAAAATGTAGAACAAGAACCTTGTTCTTAATTTATAATGCAACGAACTATTTCTGCAGCATAGCAAAACAATAGTCCTTTCATATAATCTCATGAGGTTCCAGCTTGGTTTGTATAAATTAAAGCTGGAACTACACTAGTTCTTTAAAATGGCCATCAGTGTTACCTTAATCAGTTCATAAAAATCAGGTTGTTAAATTCCAGGTTTTTTTAAAATTAAGTAATAAACCTCTTTTCTTTATTAGTTATACTTCCATGGTATAATTGTAAACTGTTTCAGTTGAACATGTTTAATAAGCATCCATTTCCCCAATCTTTGGGGATTTTATTTATTTTTATTTAGCGTAGGGCATCTACTAAGATCATGTAATCACTGGTATATAAACACACACATACAGTATTGGACAATACAATATGTCAGATAATCTCTTGGCACGTGTTATTGCATGTATCAAATTTACAGTATACCGTCCTCCTTCATAGGGAGCTCTTCCTTGGCATTTTGCTAGTTTTGAATAAGTTTGCATTAGATTATTGCTAGTGTATCCATCAGGAAGAGAATTTTTCTTCCCTGAAGAGGGCAGGGTTTTTTTTTCCCTCCAGAAATCTATTTAACCGTTCCTTGTTTTAGGTCCTTCAACATAGCATGGCAATGGATGATGATATGATGTTTTCTAGTGACATAGGTGGAGAAAATCATTCCAGGGGAGCTCTCTCAAGTAAAATTCACCACAAATTTCCTCTCTGAACAGTTACACAATTAGCTTTTGTCAAGAATTAAATTAGAGTCAGCAAATTGAAATTGGCCCATTCATTTAATATATACAGTACCGGGAGCAACATTAAAACTGTTGGGAAAGGGGAAACTCTTATTTAGCCATCACAGTATACATTCTGTTTTGGAACTTATATGGCTGATAAAAGGGTGGGGGAGAGAAAAACTAATTCCCCTTATTTATTTTTTTCTAGTTCATTAGACATTAATAGGCGCACAACTGAATAATAAGAAGGGAAACAGTTTCCCTTAGTAGAGAAAAATGTAGTTGGATCTTTTGAAATATATCATCGCATGACTGGTTCTGGTTAATCTGTTCAGAGGTTAAAAGACAGTGTTATTATCTTGAACCCTGTTGATCAGTAGTATGGAAAACAGAGGCAGAATGCACCTTTATCAGTACTGACTAATAAGGCTGTGGGAGAATAAAAGAATGAAGAGATGCTACTTGTCAGTATAGGCAAAACTACCTTGAAGGCTAGTGGTCTGACAGTCTAAGGAAGTGATCAGTATATTCATTCCATTCCTCCATTCCTGAGCATTCTCTCTCCATTTTATTGCCATAATAACAACCTGGCATAGTGGGCATGTCAACGATCCAAATTCATGAAATGACTGTTTATGTCCAAAGGAAAATCTCTCGCTGTTCCCAATCTGGCTCAGTCACTAACCATTATAGGGTATTCATTCTCTCCATAAAGCCTTCAATGAGCTTCTCTGTTTACAATAGCAATGCCTTTGAAAACCGTCTCCTTACCTGGAATGCTTTTTCATGGTGGAAACAAAAGATCATAACTTAGTTTGTAACACGAAATATCAGGGCTATGAACAGATATGAAAAGCAAATGCCCTCCCTCCCCCAGGGTTTAAAACTTCAAATATACCTTTGTATCTTTTTAATTTGTAAAAAGTCTAATTTGGCTTAATGGCTGACATTCTCAGAAGTTAAACTCAGTCACACATACCATTTTCTAAAAATATTCTTAATGGTAACAACATTGTCCTATAATATTGCTATTGTCCCTTTCCCATATAATTTATTAGCCTCACCCCAGTGTTTGTGGCATTAAAAATAAATAGCAAGAAAGTACCTTGACTTTAGTTGGGTTGGATGTTTGTAGTTCCTTAGCTTTTTGTCTGTTGAGTGGTCCTTTCTTCTTAATCTTTTCTGACCTAACCATAATAAGACTGATGGTTGTATTAGACTAGCAAATGCTTGTCAAAGTACAGCTTAGAATATATATGGAAAAACACATATGTGCTGCACGGATTCCTGAATCTCTGTGTGTTTTCTATGGAACCCTGTTGTTTCATAAAGACATAAAGATAGAAGTTAGCTTTTATCTATGATACAAATGGTGGCTGTAGCGTATTACTGTTGTCCACTGGAATTATGGGAAGCCATTCAGAAAGAGGAGAGAAGGCAAAAAGAATTCAGCTGGTAAGACAGCTGTAATGTTGCTAAGTAAACCACTTCCTTTATTTTGTTGTGTTGTGATGGGAGGTCTTGCAAAGGACTGGAAATGAATGGGACAACAATCCTCTTTCCTTGCACACAATATTATTTTGATCCTATAGCATTTTTGCTCAATTGTACTCTGCCTATAGCCTCATTCTATGTTGTGTTTTAGTTGAATGCAATGGATTCATGAGAAAGAAAGATATAGATATAATTTAAAAAATCTGAGTAGTAACTATAGCAAAGTAGACATTCAGAGATGGCCCAGACAAGAGTATTTAAAGTAGTAGTAGAAGTAGTCCAGTGCGTGTTCTATTGACATGATTTAGAGACATGTAAATCATCTTATGCAACGTATTAGATAACTTTCTCTGTGTCCCATCTGAAAGTGTGATGAAGCCTACCATTTGTTCTGACCTTCATCTTTGGGGGGGTGGAAAGTGTTGGGTTAATCCAGGGAACACCAGTGTGGGTGGGGAAAAGATAAGGAGTAGTGGAAAACACATTGGACAATGTATATTCTTCTTAAGAAAATCCATGGTTTGAGAAATACAAACTTTTGAGTCAAAATAAACTACAGGAAATAGTTTTTCTACATTTTAGCATTTATCATCTAACTAGCTGAATGACACAGGATAAAGGGGATACAGAGTTTTGCATCCTAGTTTTTATGTACCATATCCTGTCAGGCAATCATTCCATGGATTTGTATAACACAGATCCAAGAAAGACAATGATATTGTAAACTCTCTCAACAGTTAATAGACTTAAACTTTGGCTTGGTATGTTTATTTCTTTTTCTTCCCCCTCTCTCTGCTTTTTCTTCTTGTCCATGATTCAAAAACTGTCTTATGTTCCCTCTGTCCTTAAAAAACAAGAAGTCTATCCATCAGTCAGCTCTGTGCCACGCAGTTTCTATGCTATGGTTCCTAAGTGTTCCATTCATCAAATGATGAAGCAGGATTCAGAATCAAAATGTTTGACTCTAGTGGATTAAGAGGAGGGTATAAACCACTTAGTACCAATTTCAGAAAAACACAAGGTATCACTTGTACTTCTGCTTGAGGTATACGAGGGAGCAGAATGCAGGATTAAATGGCCCTTAGGTCCAATCCAACATGAATATCCTTATTTCTCATGAGAATAGCCAAGGCAGATAAACTATTTTGCCCTGAGTGTTGTTTATTAGAGATTGGGACTTAAAAAGTTAATACAAAAATGGTTGTCTCATTGGTTAGAGAAGATGTCAGTTTTACATTAAGATAAATAATTTTCCTACTTTTTTACCAATGCCAGAGGGGGAAAAGTGTTAGGCAAATTATTGTTAGGTAAAACAGTTGTTATAGCCTTTGAGTAGTTTTAGGGCAGATGAAATACCATATATTATTTCACGAGACTAATATCTGCTAACTAATTGCTGATAACCCCTAAAATATTTAGCACCCAAGAAGAGCCAGGTTTTTTCTTCTCCCAATTTTTTTGTATTTTTCAAAGGCTGTAAAACATATAGACACTAATGACTCATCTCAAATATTATTCATACATGTGCAGTGTTAGTAGCCACAGTCTATGTAATAAATTTATATATAATATAATATATAACAGAAAACTCTTGAGGGCCAATAATATAGTACTGAAGTGTCCTGAAGTGCCTGGAAGAAGAATATTCATATCCTAATGGAATTATATATTTATTGACTAAAGTTGTCCATAATCTGTTTAGTCTTAGCACAATCTCTCTCCCTTCAGTTAATTTGGAACCTATCAGCATTATTGTAAGTGTGTACATTATAATGAACTAATTGTCATATTAGTGATCCATCAATTTAGGGAGTGATTTATATTTCCTCTAGATCTGGAACTTCCCCACCTCACTTCAATACAAATAGGATGTTTCATATGATCAAACAAAAACTTTTTCTACATTCCAAAAGCATTTGGAAAAGTTTGGTGAACTTTAGGCTTTGAAATGGATTTATGTGGGAGAATTTAAATTTAAATTGAAATCAATGGCAATCAGTGGCAATGCTACTTGACTGAATTGCTATTTAACATCATTGGAAACATGCTTAATAACACCTGCAAAAATATGCATGCGGAGATTCATGTACGTATAGAAAAATTATTTTGGTACAATCAGAACCACAGTGCTTCAAATTAAATTGCAGATGAGTGAATTAGAAAATGTTGAAATATTGCTCCACTTTTACAAATATTTTCCTGATTCCCCTCATATTAAATCCCTTAACCAGCTTTAGTGATTAGAAATGGTAGAAAGAATTTCTATGACACTGGATGACATATCTTAATTTGGACCTCAGCGAACATCTACCTAGTATTTAGTCTAGAACTTCTGTACTTAAAATGGTATGTAGAAAAAGTAGAGAATATTATATGGAGGAAAAGAAATGTATCACTGAGCTGTTTCTATCTTCTTGTTCCTTTCTAAATAGCAATTTTCTCATTTGTGCCAATGAAATTAGAAAAAGAAGTAAAAAGCAAAAAGACTAGTTTGAAAATAAGAAAAAGAACTGACATGAGATGTTTTCTGTTTACCAAATATAGATATAAAGTACAATTAGCCAGGTATCCTCTACCTTAAACAAACCCTTTTACATTATATTTCTAGTTATAAAAACAGCTAGAATTTACACATTCATTTCCAACTAGTCTCAAACAATGCAACTATTTATTTCAATAATACAATGTCTTACTTCTATTTCAATTCCATTGAACTGTATATAATTCATAAAAATCTCTTATAATCCCATTTCGTGACAGACAACGGATATGTTGATGGGTCTTTGATAAAGTAGACTAGATTAAGCAGGAGTCTAAATTTATTCAATAAATTCTCATTTGCAATCATCAGTGAAAGATAAAAGATTGGCAGAAGTTTGTGTGTTACAAGTAGGGGGCATCATATATGAATATCATTAATTACAAACATTTCAGGTAGAAAATTTTCCTATTCTAGCAGGTGTGCTGGATGTGTGTTAATAGATTTCTGTCTATTAGATTTCAATGATATTTGATAAATGTTTATATATAAGTGCTGTTTTAGAAAAAAAGACAATGATTATGTAAATCCAGGAACCAGACTTGTCCTGGTAAATATCATATCATTTGTTGATTGCAGTCATGTTTACATCTTCCAAGAGATAGATGCCCAGTTTTAATCATGATAATTTTGTACTTGGAAAGAAGAAACTGAATTGCCACTATGCCTAAGTCCCATCTTTGGAATTGGAGACTGAGAAAAAGTAGACTCTTCCAGTCTACATTGTGTGTTTAGAAATATAAACATGAATTTCTTAGTGCAATAGGCCATCAAAGAAATAAACCAGGATAAGAGTCTCTTATACAATAATCTCACAGGGATTGTTACAATCTTTAATAGTATGATCAATGTGAAATGAGGTTCAGACTTACTGTAGATTTGTACATACACAAACACATATATACATACATACATACATATATACATATATTTCTAAGTAATAATTCTGCACACTCTGTGCAAAATATATTACAGGCTACTTTTACAATCCCAGATCTAGTACAATTGGATCAGAGGAAAAAAGGAATGCACATTAATTCAGGTATAATTATATCATTAACATGATTTTAAGCAATATTATTCATTCTAAACATGTATTTATAGGCAGGCACATACAACTAATTGATTAGAAACACATATATAGTACAATTTATTAATGCAAAACAGTATTTGGGTGGCCATATTAAAAGAAGAATCCCCAGTAGGGCAAGATTAAGCTAACAATAAAAGTGTCAAAAGTGGGCTAGTGGGCTAAAAGTTAGATGTTGCAGGGTTTTTTTAATCAGGAAAGATGGAAAAGAACAAAATATTAGCTGAATTTCAGGTCGTGGAAACATGATCTGAAATATAGAAGCACATTGCAAAATTTGATATATGAAATATTTCCTTTTATGATTCATATTTGTTTTTGGGGCAGTGTAATACAAAACAGGGTTAAAGGAAACATGTTCAAAATCCATCAATACTTGTGTAGATATCTTTTAAAATGCTTTTGTTTTGATTTCACTATGCGCAGCCAGCCTCAGTTTATGGTTAGGAAACATCCTTCACTACTTGATGCCCAATGTAGGAACTGAGCCACAGTTTCATATCCAGACAAAAAGTGGTAGTTTGGGATGAAAAGTATGAATTTGAAGGGGAAAAGTATGTATTTCTGCTTACTTTTTATCACATCTCAAGCAATGGGAAGTGGCCCGGTACATTTGCTGACTCTATCCCACAGATAACTAAAAGGACATAAATTAATCAGAAATTACTACTTTAGGGCTGACTAAAAAAGCAATATTATGTATGTTTACTTGAAGGCAAGCCTCAATTTTTCAGTTGATTTATTCTAGGTAAGAATTACAAATTACTGCAGTTTTATATAAGTTAAGATTTGCGTATATATATTTTAGTCCAGTATACAACTGCTCTTAATATTGAATTACATATTATATAATGCTACAAACATACTGTGGATTTTAAAATCTAGATCAGTTTTGGGAAGCAGAAGTAGTAGACAAAGCAAATTCTAACCCACAAAATGTATTGCTCTTTAAGGAGTCCCAGGATTCTTTTTCTTTTTACCTCAAGACAAATTAGTAGCATTCTAGAAATTATTATCTATAATTAACAATTATAGCATACAAAATCAATAGTTATATATAATTATTTGCAGAACTAAATCATAAATCATATCCATTCTGAATCAGGCATGTTATGACTGGATCCAGTCATGTTCGTTCAGAATTATAAGCCCCTGTTGGTATGAATTCAGAATAATTCAGGAGAAAAGCCTTAAAATTGTAGACTGTGATAGGAAAGTGTACAGATATTTTAATTTAATTTAATTTAATTTAATTTAGGGATTTCTATGTTGCCCTATTCCCAAAGGACTCAGGGCAGCTCACAACAATAAAAAACAGGAATACAAAATTAAAAAAACTATTAAATAAGAGAACCCCAATTACAAACATTAAAACATTAAAAACCAACACACACATTTTAAAAAACAATTAAAAAAAAAATCAGTCCAGGTTGGCCAATCGAAAAAGCCATGTCTTCAGGTTGCGACGGAAGGATCGAAGGTCAGGAGCCATCCGAAGCTCCACGGGTAGTTGATTCCAAAGGGCAGGTGCACGCACAGAGAAGGCTCTCCCCCTGGAGGTCACCAGCCGACATTGTCTGGCCGACGGCACCCTGAGGAGACCCTGTCTGTGGGAGCGCACAGGGCGATGGGAAACCATTGCTGGCATAGGTGCTCCCACAAATACCCCAGACCTAAGCCATGAAGGGCTTTATAGGTGATTGCCAGCACCTTGAATCTCACTCAGAGGGCAACCGGCAACCAGTATAGCTCACGCTGGAGGGGTGTAATATGAGAGTATCAGGATACTCCCATCACAACCCGCATGGCTGCATTTTGCACCACTTGAAGCCTCCGAGTGGTCCTCAAGGGCAGCCCCATTTAGAGAGCATTGCAGTAGTCTACACGGTAGATAACAAGCACATGAGTAACTGTACGCAAGGCATCTCGGTCCAGATAGGGGTGCAACTGGCCCACAAGACGAACCTGCGCAAATTTCCCCCCTGGCCCCAGCTCCTACATGATCTTCCAAATTGAGCTGTGCATCCAGGAGGACGCCTAGGTTGCACGCCCTTTCCATGGGGGGTAACACCTCTCCCCCCATGACCAAAGATGGAACATCTTGGACAATCCGAGATGCCAGTACATACAGCGACTTGGTCTTGGCCGGGTTGAGTTGAAGCCTGTTCCTCCCCATCCAGACCCGTACCACTTCCAGGCACCGGGACATCACATTGAGGGCATAACTGGGTTGGTTTGGGGTGGAGATAAAAAGCTCCAAACCCCAAAACCATGTATAGTTACTTTATTTTTGTTTTAATTATTCCTTCCTTTGAAGAGCAGGCCTCACATCACCTTGCAACATTCTTTGAAGATCTTTCAAATTTGCTTCACAACATTTTCAAGGGAACTCATGAGAACCTCAGAAGTAATGAACAACTTGTGTTGTTCCTTGGATGCTAATCTTGAGGGGGAGGGATTCTCTCCATTGCCTTCTATGCACAAGCTATTTACTAATATTCTAGTGGGACAAAGAAATCCTTATTTACTTAGGTAACAAAGTGCTTCCTCATTCTCATAACTGCTTATCACCTGCAAAGAGCAAACCAGCACTACTATAAAGTCAACACTATGTATTATGGATATTTTCCCTATTATGAAGAGGAATTGGCCTGAAATTCTTCTAGATTAAACGTGTTGTCCCCATTGTTAATCCCTACTCTGATTTTATTAGCATTGAAGGTAAAGATGTCAAAGCTAACAGATTTTATATACTTTAGATGATATCAGAATAAAGTGGAAACAATGTAATATCAGTGCAGTTAAGATATTAACTTAACTTGTAATATCTTAGCTGCACTAAGGGGTGCATCATCATGGCATCGTATCACGACTTTTTTCCCCTTTGCTAAACTGGGTGTGGGCATGGCCAGCACATGATGCAAATGGCCCGCAGGCCGTGAGTTTAACAGCCCTGACTTACATCTTCTAATTCATGAGTTGGGGTGGATAGGATGATATCAATGTCATGG
This sequence comes from Naja naja, assembly GCA_009733165.1. NCBI lineage: Eukaryota > Metazoa > Chordata > Lepidosauria > Squamata > Elapidae > Naja > Naja naja. The sequence continues at coordinate 291,363,901 of CM019148.1, forward strand.
GAATAAGACCTAAGTCCTGTTTAGATTCTTCAATCACCTGAGAAAAAACAAAACTTTAAGGCATGTAGCATTTTTAAATGGTGGCTCTATCCTTATTCTGTAAAATATTTTCTCTTCTCACACTCTTGAGCACAAGTTTTTCCAGAGGCTATTTAGCAGCTGGGAATAAATAAAAATTTATTTTATAGATTAAACCATTTCATGCACTTAAAACATTTATTATATTTTATTAAACCTGGCAATATGAGTATGGCAACAGTTTGATTTGCAAAATTGCATTATTTACCCTTAGCTCTTGTAAAAAAGAACAGTTTGTTTTATCAGGTAAGTATTCTTACCGTATAGGACACAGTTATGGACTTAGCCAAAAAAGCTGAATCACTATTTTGGCCTCTCTAATATAAGTTGTTTGATAACATCTATACTCTTTTTAAAAAATGAAATTAATGTGGTTGTGTATGTATACATTTGTAAACACCCCCACACCAACCCGTACCATACTTCTTTGAAAAGGTATTGTCCTAATATAGATTTTGGACTTTTAAAAGGCTATCAACATTACTTGTTTTCTGTTTATGATTATATTAATTCATCAAGTAAGTAGTAATTAAAATGTCTTGCAATATGGTAACAGTAAAATACAAGCAGCAATATACTTAGAATAACTATTCCCCAAAGGAGAAAAAGAAACCTACTTGTTTCTTAGTGTGTCTGAAAACCACATGTGTATAACTTGTAGCCATGATCATTAGCCATGTCTTCCTTTTTGGTATCTATTATTTGCTACGTTACTTACAATATACCGGTAGCATTATAAAACTGCATAGAGTAAATAAACTGTCTGCTGCTGTAATTCCATCCATTACTTTAATAGACAAAGGAGGGTGGAAAAAGCAGACTAAGAATATATATTAAATTAAAGACATGATTTGGGATATTTCTGTTTCCTTAATTGGTAACTGCTCTAGATCTTCAATTAATGTTTTTTTTTAATTACATATTTAAAAAGAAGTTAAAAGAATATTTTAATAAAATATGTCTGGTGCAATTATTTTATTTAATTGAAATAAAATAATTGTAATTTAAATAAGGAAACAAACACATCTGCTGTAAAACACTAAAAGAAATAATAGTTAACACAAATATTTATTTTTTCATTGTAGCTACTAGGAAGGCAAATCTGCTTGCTTTCTAATTTATCACTGGACAAAAATGTTTCCCTGATCTTTACATAGTCTGTTAACATTTCCCATTCCTCAGTATTTAGTATTAGGGACCTCCAACTTTTCTATTTCTAATTAATAAAACAATTTCTGATTAATAAAAAAGATCCCAAGCAACTAGAAATGCAGTCTGAAGGAAGGAAGGAAGGAAGGCTTAATAAATTTATTCTTTCACTGTATTTTTTTCTGGCACATTTTAGTTAATAGAATTACCTACTTTATGATCATGTCCAAACAAAGCTAGATGGAATGATTATGAACAAATCTTTCCCCCAGCAGATTTGGCATAACTGAGATTTAGCTCTCTTGCCTAGAAAGATTGGACTCTAACATTCTGCAATGGGAAGCTATTGAGTGGTGTTGTTGTTGTTGCAGGATTGGCTAAGTCCAAAAATAGTGAGAAGACATACAGAAATGGTAGCACTGGAAAAGTGATGTCTCTGTGTTTACTAAAACCTAAATATTTTACTTATTATCCAAAGGTATGGGAAGGAGAATTGAAGCAACAAACACCCGGCAGAATCAGGGCCAAATTTAACTTCTTGTCTGAAAAGTATATAAGCTTTCCTTCCTTCCATCCTTTTAAAGCCCCAAGGAAGGTATGTGTGTGAGTGTTGGGGAAACTTAGGAATGATAATGATAGACATTGAAATTGTTTCCATTTCAAGATTTACTCACCTGGGAAAAGTTGAACTTGGTATAATGTCAACCTTGTCACTTTTGGTGCCATTGTGGTTTATTTACCAGAGCAAACAATAGCATCAGACAAATAATTTTCACTGAACTGTAGAGCTCAATGAAACCCTTTTTCCTGTGCCGCCTTCTCTTCCTGAGTTGCCTTCTTCAGGACTGTTATTTATATAAAACAATATGTTAAATATTTAGGTGCATCAAACACAGTTGTATCCTACTTGATGCCGTCCAAAGCTATGGGAAGGTTGACTGAATGTATTATTTATATTTCTATTCTTACTTTCTCTGGTTTTCTATATTTCGTCCTCATTTGTTCGGCTTGATTACCTCTTCCTCCATATCTTCACTTGTCCTGGTTCTATACAGGAAATGTCTACCTTAAAAAAAAAAAACAAGAACAACTCCCAAAAGCGCTCTAGATGGAATGACATGCTGGCAAATATATATCTGCTGCCTCTCAATGGAAAAGAGAGAGTGAATGTGATTGATATTGCAAATGTGAAAAATATAATTTTAAAAATGCTGAAGCTTAAAAAAGTATGTTGACTCTTCTACAGTTCATTGGACGATCTCACCAAATAGTAAATATATGCACTGATTGTATAGGGCGCTGTGGTGACTGTTTTCCACAACAAAACACTTTCATTTTAATGCCTGAAAAGAAGCTTTAGATGCAGGGCTCTGCACCACAAGTGCATCAACTCTATGTGAATATAACATAAGAAAAGAGCTTGGTAGAAAGCAAAAATCAGAGAATTGCTGGATTTTTTTTATTTTTGCCCCTCCTTATTTATATATTGCACTGCACTTTCTTTTATGTGACATCTTTGCTAAATAACATTCAAGGCTAGGCCTGAGTTTTATCATACTTGAGTCTTATGAGTCTTATGAGTTTTCAGTGTTAATTGTCAAAGTAAAAACATTAACAGAGCACAAAAGATCTTTAGTAGTATTGCTTGTGTACTAAAAAGATAGTGTGGGCTGGGTTTCCCAACTCCTATATACTACTCACAAATACAAGACAAAGCTAAAGAATCCATATGTAGATTCATAGAACCATGGTGAGATATTCAGTTATTTCACTGCTGTTTTTCTTCTAAATTTTCTTTTGGATTATATATTCTGCATTTTTATTGTTTGTTTTAGTGTTTGCATCCCATAGACATTGGGCAGCTTATAAATTTAATGAATAAATATGTTAAGGCTTATATTTCAAAGAATATAGTATTTGTCTGCAACATTCAGCCAGTGAACAGAATCTAATGCAAATGAGATAATATCATATTTATGAAACTAGTTACTAAATTTTTATATCAGTTGAAAATATATATATTTAAAATCATGAATTGGTTAATACCCTCCATTTTGTTGGTTTTTTAACATTAATGATCAAACTAATATTAAGAATGGGTTTACTTATTTTAAGAATAGATTTTAAGTTTCAGTATTCAGGAAAATTATATAGCTGAACTGCAATAATACTTTGTAAACCAGAGTTTGTTACATATAGTCTAATAGATCTGTATTTTAAAATCCTTGCAACAAGTTATAGTCCATCATATGCGTAAAACATTGATTTTTAAGTTCACTATTATGGATCTTAAATTCTGGCTTTTTAATTTTTAATTTTTGAGAAGGCTTTTGTATTCCTCTGTAGGGGCAGAATGGGCTGTATTGTGATTAATTGTCACAAAGAATTTAAATATTTTGATTTCTGATATTTTCCTTGCTGCCTGGTTGAAATGTTGATATGTCCTTCACCACATCTTAGTTTTCTGCACAAATAAGTTGGAATATAGAGCAAGTTGATAATGCTTGAAAAAGAACACCCTACTTTCTCTTTCCTGGGCATTAAGTCTAGTTTAAATTCATGCAAACAATAACATCAGAGACATAAAAATAGCACTAAGAATATTTTTGTTTAGTCATGTTTAATTTCTATAGTAGCTGTAGTAACTACTATATTGAATAATGTTTAATTTCTATAGTAGCTGTAGTAACTACTATATTGAATAATGTTAATTTCTATGGTAGCTGTAGTAACTACTATATTGAATAAACCAACAATGCAGCAGTACTTTGGATAAAGTAAATACCTTGGTTTGTGTCAACATTAGAGAGATGTTGGGTTAGATCACTTGTTTTGTACCTTAATAGGGCAGTTGGATAATATGTTTTCTTATAAGTAAGTTCTACTGTGTTAGTGTTAGTGTTCAGTTCTGGATAAATGTGATATGACTGTAGCATAAGTGACTGTGAACAATCAATGGGTCTATGTATATAGGTTCTGCTTAATAGAGGTACAAATTCTATGGCTAGTTGAGTTTTTGCCATTGTTCTTGATGCATATTGCTTTTTAAAATTTTAATTTTCATAGTGCTAAGAAAAACATTTCACATTGTTTGAAGACATCCATTTAATTCATGATAATGTTCCATGAAACTTGTAGTTTTCTATTCCCAGATCTGCAGATATTTTAATTATCACTTCCTCAAAAATATGCAATCCCAGTGACATACGTTATGATATTGTATATAGAATTCTTTTCAATGTTCAAGTACATTTTTTGCAAGTGTATTTGGAATCAGAGAAGCATAAAGACAAAAAATTAGTAATTATTGGGTAACTTGCTTTGCCCTACAGTTAATAAAGGCCAGTATATACCTGATATGATCATTTAAAATGCATCAGTATCAGGACTGGTTATGTATTAACTTTATATCAATTCCTTTTTCCAAGAAGCATTCAACCTTTTTCCTACCACCATTTTGTCCCCTCAAGTAGATGAGGCCCAATATAGTAGCTGAACCTGCCACAGAATTTCATAGCCGTGATGACTACATCATGCTTCAGGCAGAGCATATAGTATTTAGAGAGTAACTCAACCAAACCAGCTGGATATGTTGTTCATCAGCCAAGCCATTAAAAATATAGCTACATGTTTTAAATGAATCCCATAATATTTTTAATTCTGCATTTCAATTCTGGTTGGGACACCAACTTTTTAAAATGATTTTGTAACAGGTTCAATTGGTTTACAGTAAGTGATGCACTTATCAGGAAATAAACGATCATAAATAGTCTGTAGATTTGAAGTAAAATTTCCTAAATTAAACTGGCATAAAAACAATAATCTCCAAATTCTGATTCTGCCCTCACATGGAATAACAGTGGCAAATGCAGTGCATGCCTATCTATAAAATTTAGCCATTGTTTTCTGTTTTACAATGAAGACATTCTACAAGTCTCTTAAGCACGGGTAGAAATTCAGTTTCCTTGGCTAGTATAGTATAGGTAATATCCATTGCAATATCATTGTTGCAGATTCAAAATGCCAGTATAAAACTTTTGTACGGAATATAAAGTGCTAAGTAAAATTCTGTTTATTTTGGTTTGAAAGGGAAACTGCAGATCTTACAAAGCTATAGAGTAAATCAGCAAAATAGATTACTAAACAATTAGAACCCTTCCCTAGAAAAAAGATTAGATATTTTTAAATTTAGAAAATCAACATATATAATTTCTTCTTCTTTCAGAAGACCTAGGAGCATCTTTATGCCTAGTTTTTGGATTGCTCCTTTTGTGCTTTCACAATATTGATTGTTGGGCAACTGACTTTATTTATTTTGGCTTAGTTGGAGCACATTCAGAGTCAAAGGAGCTCCATAGAGTTCGTGGATAACCACTTTACAACAGTAGAAAATCCTGGGCTGTGCCATTCTGCAGAAGCTCACTTGCAGTGACATACTTCTGACTTACTACTGTTGCAGCCTTTTTATTATTATTATTATTATTATTATTATTATTATTATTATAATTATAATTGTGGATTCAGGGATGCTGCTGTGATACTAACCATCAGTTTAGCGATTGTAGCAACTTTTACCAGTCCCCTAAAAGCTGAATACAATGTATGTGGATGCTCTTTGGTAGCTATTTTCTGGTTTTCCATTGGTCACTTAGAAGGAGCATTGTTGGTCCATGTGGCCCCTCAGTGTTACAAGATTAGCTACATTAAGGACAAGGACACATTGGTTTGGATTTGTTTCTGAATTTGAGATATGAAAATTGTGGCAGGATGAAAAAGATCTAGAGCTGAGCTATCTATAAAGACATGGGAAAAGTAGATAAAGATAACAATGCTGGTTACAGGGAAAAAACATTTAAGAAAAGACCTCTATACCTGTTTTCACAATTCTGAAATAATCCTGTTCAGAAGAGGCCTCAGACTAGTCTTCACCTTCTTCAGGGGACAGGATCAGGACTAAAGAGTGAAATTTGGCAAGAGTTGAGTTCAATTGATCAATGGCTGTGGGCTTTTCCAAAAATGTATTTTAAAAGAGCTTGAACATCATCCTGATGTTCAAGCTCTCTGGCCAGTGTGATCTGGGATGAGTTTGATCCTGTTTCCGAGGATGAAGTGGACAGGACTATGTGGTGTCTGAGTTCCACCACATGTTTGTTGGACCAATGTGCTTCCTGGTTGGCTTATGCCACCAGGGAGGCCACCTGCGGCTGGCTCCGGGCAGTTGTCAACACTTCGTTAAGAGAGGGTGTTTTTCCCTCCGCCTTGAAGGAGGCGGTGGTGAGACCCCTCCTGAAGAAGCCTGCCCTGGACCCGACCATGTTAGACAACTTTTGTCCAGTCTCCAACCTTCGCTTTTTGGTGAAGGTTGTTGAGAGTGTGGTGGCTCAGCAGTTTCCACTCTTCCTGGATGAAGCGGACTACCTGGATCCATACCAATCGGGCTTCTGACCCGGTTTCAACACGGAGACGGCATTGGTCGTGATCATGGATGATCTCTCTAGGGCACGGGACAGGGGTTTTTCCTCTGTCCTGGTCCTATTAGACCTCTCAGAGGCTTTCAATACCATCAACCATGGTATCCTTTGCCGGGGGTTGGGAGTGGGGGCACTGTCCTTCAGTGGTTCACCTCCTACCTCTCGGGCGTAATCTGGCAGGGGGCAGAGGTCAAATCTCTGCAGGGGTGAGTTCATCCGTGGTTTCGGGTGAGATTCCATGCGGATGACACCCAGCTGTACATCTCCATCCCGAACCAGATCAGTGATGCCCTCTCCCTGATGACCCGGTGTTTGGATGCGGTACGGATTTGGATGAGCAGGAACATGCTTCAACTCAACCCGGCCAAGACTGAGTGGTTGGGCATACCAGCATCTCGGCCCAGTCAGGAATATCCATCTTTGGCCATGGGGGAGCGGTGTTGCCCCCTGTGGATAGGGCACGGAATCTGGGGGTCCTCCTGGATGTACGGCTCTGGTTGGAGGAGCAGCTGGGGGCCGTTGCCAGGGGGGCCTTTGCCCAACTCCGCCTTGTTTGTCAGCTTCGCCCATTTCTGGACCGAGATGCCCTGCACACAGTCACTCATGCCCTTGTCACCTCTAGACTCGACTACTGCAACCCTCTCTATTTAGGGCTGCCCTTGCATACCATCTGGAGATTGCAGCTGGTGCAAAATGTGGCGGCGCGGTGATGGGAGTCTCCCGATTCTCCCATGTTACCCCGCCCTGTGCGGCCTGCATTGGTTACTGGTTGCACTCCGGGTGGGTCCTCAATATTTAAGGGAGTGACTCCTGCTGATATCAAGTGCCAGCCGCCCTGTGCGAGCACACAGGCAAGGACTCTTCGGGGTCCCATCGGCAGGCCAATGCTGGCTGGCAGTCCCTCAGCGATGAGCCTATTCTGTCGCGGCCCCTGACCTCTGGAACCAACTCCCCCTGGGGCTCCGCCTGGCCCCTGACCTCCGCACCTTCCGCCATGATCTGAAGACCTGGTTGTTCGACCAATCCGGGCTGTGACCCTTCCCTGGGGGGGGATGGGTTTTTAAATTCTTTTAATTATTGTAAATTTTAGCATTGTAACTTTTGGGCTTGTGAACTGGTTTAATCTCTTTTTAATTATTTATTGTCATTTTTAGTTGTGAGCCGCCCCGAGTCTTCGGAGATGGGGCGGCATACAAGTCCAATAAATAAATAAATAAATAAATAAATCCTTTCAGAATGTTATAGATCAGTATTTTTTTCTTCCCACTTTTAAAATGTATGAAGGATTCCAAAGGAATCTTTGTTCATATGGGTTATATTTATCACTATTTGCCCTATTAAAATTTAAAATAAAGGAATTAATTGCCACTACCATTACCACTTGTCACAGTAGTTTGGTGAGGTTTTGATTTTACATTATTTTCCAACAAAAGTTGGCAAATAATTTCAATTTTACTGACCCCTGAGAGATTCTTGGGGATTTCCAGGGGTCCTTGGACCACATTTTGAGAAACACAGTTATAGATGCTCTTGCAAAATAGCTGCTGGAAAGCTTTCAAAATAGCTGCCAGAATAACTAGTCACAAAGCATCAATCTTACTATCTTACTATATGCTCTGCCCTCTAACCCTTTCACATGAGACACTTTGTACTAGTCATGAACCTTTGTTTTTTAGCTGGGCACATACGCATACCTACAGACAAAATACTGAAGCCTGATGGCAAGCATTTTCTTTGGGATCTCGTCTCCTATGAAACAGGTCACCTCACCCCAGACAAAGATAGCCCATACTCTCATGGCCTTCTGGAAGCTGATAAAAACCTGGCTGTTCCTGAAGGGCTTTGGAAATTGATTCAAGAGGAATTACCCAAGTCAATATTATTTTAATGATGTATAGTAATGCTGGAGGATATTGATATTGCTTTGCTTTGAGACCATAATAGCCTTCTATTCATAGCAAATAAAATATTAGTTGTAATGTCAAAATCCAGATAGAGAAAGGTGTTGCGTATGCAGGTTTGAAATCATTGGTTAAGTTTGAATTGTTCTTGTAAAGTGTTGGAAATGATTGGTTTAGAAAGTGCGGGAAAACCTTGCACTCTGATTGGCTGTCAGCTGTGGCTGCCGGCTATAAGTAGCAGCCGCAGCAAAGCCAGTCGGGTTCGTTCTGAGCTGTAGTCACTAATAAACTAAAGAGCTTGAAGCACTCCACGTCTGTCTCTTCATGCAAACTTAGCACTGGCGACGAAGGTGGGATTCCCCTGAAGAGAAGGCAACGTGGAACAGAAGAAGAGCAAGATGGCTGCGTTGAACACCCCCCCAGCCCCGTTCAATCTGACGGCAGAAGACTGGGAGTCGTATGCAGATCGTTTCCAAATGTATTTGGAGGGAAACAATCTTGCCACCATTTCCGAGCAGTGGAAGAGGGCGGTCTTCCTTACGTACTGCGGTCCGGCAGTTTTCAAGATGGCAAAGGCCCTCGCGGGAGCAGCAGACATGAAGGTAATGGCTTGGCCTGATCTGGAAAGGCTGTTAAGAGCCCATTACGCGCCACAAGTATCGTGCCTCATTAAGAGACACGAGTTTTACCGTAGATCAGGGGAAAACAAAAGCATAAACGACTTCGTGGCAAGTTTAAGAGACATTGGGGGTGCATGCGAATTCAACAGTTTAGAGGAGGCCATGTGCAATCGTTTCGTTTTAGGCCTTAAAGACAAGGTGCTGCAGAGCAAATTATTAATGAAACCTAAGATCACGCTGAAAGAAGCAATAGAAGAAGCCTCTTCAGCAGAAGCTACCAAGTCCTCAGCAGCAGCCATGAAAAGATTAACAAGGCCACAAGCCATCCTGATGTGGAAAAGTCCACAACAACTCATTGTGAGCAAATAGATTCTGAGTCAGACTGTAGTGAGGTGGAGGAAGGAATTTACAGACTCAGATGGAGCGGAAAAGAAAGACCTGGGAAGAAAGAGGCAAGATTTCTACTGCAGAGGTTGTGGGGGAAGCCACCCCCGCACTGAATGCAAGTTCCTAGATACCATCTGCCTCCGTTGTGATAAAAGAGGACACCTAGCAAGAGTCTGCAAATCATCCAGAACTCCACCCAACAGAAGGAAGTTTGCTGCAAGCAAAGACAAAGAATTCAAGCCTAACAACCTCAGTGAGCGGAGCAGCACAGAAGCAAATGGGAAGAATGAAACTCATCGAACAGTAACTATTGGTCATTCTTCCCCATTAAAGAGCAGAAAGGTGCATGTCAAGGTACTTATTGAAGGAAGGCCTTGCCAAATGGAAGTGGACTCAGGCTCATACCTATCTATGGTGTCATGGGACACTATTCACAGGCTACTTCCCAACATCCAGAAGAAGCACTTCAAGAAGCAAGCATTGACTCTTAAAGACTACCAAGGGAACAAGATTCCAGTAGTTGGAACAAGAGAATTCAATGTGAAATTCAAGGGCCACACCAAGCGCCTACCACTGACCATCGTGGACAAGGACCGCCCAAGCCTGCTGGGCCTTGAATGGTTCAACCCGCTGGGCATTGAGGTGACTGGCATCAATCACGTGAGCAACACTGAATGGGAAGAGGCCTTGAAGTCTGAGTTTCCAGAGGTCTTCAGCGACGGATTAGGCAAGTACTTGGGGACCCCCATATCCTTTAACATAGATCCCAAGGTACAACCAATCCATTTAAAACCCAGAAGGGTTCCATTTGCATTAAAGGAAAAAATTGATGCACAATTAGATAAACTAATAGCCCAAGGGGTTTTAGAGCCCACTGACCACTCCAGGTGGGAGACACCCATAGTCACACCAGTCAAGGCTGATGGGTCTGTAAGAATCTGTGGAGACTTCAAGGGGACATTGAACCATGCGCTACAACAGAGCACATATCCAGTTCCAGTAGTACATCATTTATTACATTCTCTTGGAGGGGGCACAGTTTTGCCAAATTGGACCTGGCACAGGCATATCAACAGTTAACAGTTGATGATGCCACTGCAGAAGCCCAAACCATTGTGACTCATAGAGGTGCTTTCAAATGCAAAAGGTTGCAATTTGGAGTAAGCGTAGCACCTGGCATCTTCCAAAGCCTTATGGAAAGAATGTTACAAGGGTTGCCAGGGGTGGTGCCCTATTTTGATGACGTGTTAATTTCTGCTGAAAATGACACTCAGTTACAAGACAGACTCAGAGAAGTCTTGATCAGATTCAAAAAAGCGGGGTTAAAAGTCAAAGAAGAAAAATGCACACTTAGAACAGATAAAGTGGAATTCTTGGGTTACATGATCGATAAACGTGGCATCCACCCCACAGGGGCCAAAGTTCAGGCAATCAAAGAAGCCCCCAGGCCAAAATGCAAAACAGATTTACAAGCATTCTTGGAACTCATTAACTTCTATCATATGTTTCTACCTCAGAAGGCAACTATTGCAGAACCCCTACATAGGTTGCTAGACAAGAAATCTACATGGGTCTGGGGCAGGAAGGAACAAGCTGCATTTAACAATATCAAGAGACAAATCACGTCTGATTCTGTACTGATACAGTTCTCTGAGAACTTGCCTGTTGTTCTGACTTGTGATGCCTCCCCTTTTGGAATGGGGTGGTGTTGAGCCACATGCTTCCCAGTGGGAGGGAAGACCCTATTGCATTTTACTCTCACACCTTGACTAAAGCAGAGAGGAACTACAGCCAACTGCACAAGGAAGCTTTGGCAATTGTAGCAGCTGTCAAGAAATTCCATGAGTATTTATATGGGAGAACATTTACTGTTGTCACAGATCACAAACCTCTTTTAGGCATTGTGGCAGGGGACAAACCAACGCCCACGATCCTGTCACCAAGAATGCTGAGATGGACCGAATTTCTTGCTGCTTATTCATACAAACTGATCCACAGACCTGGTAAAGACATTGGGCATGCAGATGCTTTGAGTCGCTGCCCACTTCCTTCACACATTGAGGACCCTGTTCCTGAGACTTACACCTTTTTCCTAGAAACTGTTGCCAAGCTTCCAGTACATGCTGCTGAAATTGCCAGAGAGACTGCCAAAGACACTTTATTGGCTCCTGTTATAGGCTGGATTAAGAAAGGTTGGCCACTTCAAGATCTACCTCAACTTGCCCAACCTTTTAAATCCAGGCAAACTGAATTATCTGTATTAAGAGGATGTATTTTGTGGGGTAACAGGGTGGTTATTCCTGCAAAACTACAAAAGGAGGTTTTGGAAATGTTACATGAGGGTCATCTGGGAATTGTCAGAATGAAGGGATTGGCCAGGAGTTATGTATGGTGGCCAGGTATTGACAAAATGGTTGAAAACTGGGTTGCATCTTGTCCCAACTGTCAGATAGTCAGGCCTGCCCCACCTCTTGCCCCCACACAGGAATGGGAATGTCCTAGGGGCCCATGGTCCAGGATTCACATTGATTTTGCTGGCCCTACCAGAGGGCACACCTTCCTTATTATAGTAGATGCATATTCCAAATGGCTAGAGGTTATCCCTATGGCATCCACCACAACTGAAGCTGTCATCAAACAGCTTAAAAAGCTTTTTGTAACTCATGGGTTACCTGATGTACTTGTTTCTGACAATGGTCCTCAATTTACATCCAACCTTTTTGAATCATATCTAGCACAGCAGGGTATCAGACATGCCCTGACAGCCCCTGGGCATCCTTCAGCTAACGGCTGGGCTGAACGTATGGTATGATTTACCAAGGAAAAACTTCAGCAATTGGGTCCAGGGGACATCACTGAGAAAGTTGAAAAACTACTCAGTGTCCAGCATATCACTCCCAACCCCTCAACTAATTTAACCCCAGCTGAATTGTTGATGGGTAGGAAACTCAGGTCTCCCTTGACGCCTTCATCCCACTTACGCACCCAACGCACCACTAGATTCCACTAGCAAAATTCGCACATTCACTGTGGGTGATTCTGTTTATGTTAAGAACCTTGTGGGTGAACCATTATGGATTCCTGCTGAGATAACCCAAATCACAGGCCCCAGGTCTTACAGGGTACAAACAGAGGATGGTATCCTCTGGAGCAGGCACATTGATCAGTTAAGATCCAGATTAGCTCAGGAGCATCGCCCTTGCTCCTCTCTGGTTCCCATACCTACTGCCTCTTCTAGGGGAAGGGAGGTTTATGAGAGTAATCAGCAAGCAAGAATCAACCCCATGTGTAATGAGCTAACACGACAGGAACCATCCCAAAACCTGTCACAATACCAACAACCATTTTCACAAATGGAAGATTGCACATCACTAACTGACTTAGGTGCTCACATTGGGTTGGAGATGGATTGGGAGGAGAGACCAGGTTGTAGTAACCAAACAGGTTCTACCATTACTAGAAGTCCAAGTAAGGAAATGTCAGCAGACACATTTCCTCTCTCACAAGGTGAGAACCTTAAAACATCTGAACCACGTAGGTCTCAACGTACATGTAAGAGCCCCACCTATTTAAAAGAATACATTAGATAGATTGGGGTTTGAGTATGGACTGAACCTAGTGGGGAGGGGTGTTATGTATGCAGGTTTGAAATCATTGGTTAAGTTTGAATTGTTCTTGTAAAGTGTTGGAAATGATTGGTTGAGAAAGTGCGGGGAAACCCTGCACTCTGATTGGCTGTCAGCTGCGGCTGCTGGCTATAAGTAGCAGCCACAGCAAAGCCAGTCGGGTTCGTTCTGAGCTGTAGTCACTAATAAAGAGCTTGAAGCACTCTGCATCTGTCTCTTCATGCAAACTTAACAAAAGGAGCCTGGCAAGTATTTAAAATGAAACATCCTCAGGAATACTGGTGACCAGAAAATCATGTGGGGACTTCAGCTGTAATTGAATCCTGCCATGAATATAGAGTTGACATGCAAGGTCTCTTCCATGAGGTTATAATTCCTAAGTTGATCTATTCTTTATTTGATCGATTGATATTGATTGATTTCTACATTGCCCATTTCACTAATACAGTGACTCTGGGCAGTTTACAGAATAACAACAACAACAGACAACGACATGACAAAGAAACAACAACGATGCATTGGAAAATCTGCAATAAATACCATTTGTCTGCAAGCAAGAACTGGTGAGACCATAAAATAAACCACGTAATAGAAAATGAAGAAGCTGAAGTGCTCTGGGGCTTTAGAATTGAGACAGACAGGTACCTGCCACATAATACCCCAGGCTTAACAATTGTTGATAAGAAAGACAAAAAAAGAATGTATAGTGAATGTGGGTGTACCTGGAGGCAGAAAAATAAAAGAGAATAAACTGGGGAAGATAACAAAATAGAAAGACCTGCAAATAGAAATAGAATGACTGCTACCAAAGACAGTAAAGGTAGTAGCAATAATAATAGGTACCCTAAAACAACTGGAACACCACTTGAACACCATCGGCATTGACAAAAAAATCGCCATCAGTCAATGCAAAAGACAACTTGACTCAGAACAGCTTATATCCTACAATGATACCTTTAACACCAGCAAGCATCAGCATCTACCTATCCCAGGTCACTAGGAAGGACAAAAATGCCAAATCCAGTTTGAACATTTGGCTGACTGTGCAAAGAACCACAGTAATAATAGGCCCAGACTTTTGAACTACAAATGAACTACATCTTGCACAAAACATCATGAACTTATAGTTCAATTACTAAAATTGTAGCCATTGGTTTAAGTAGCTTTAAGTAAAGAGTTATTACATTCAGTGAAAAGTGGTCTATTTGTTGAACTTCCATGCTCAACTGCAGCAGATCTTTGAGAAGCAGATGCCAGGAATAGGAAATAGTCATTTTAATGCTTTGCTTATGAGTTTTGAGTGGCATCTTACCACAATTAGAAATTGAAAAGTGAACTATGTGCATAATTGATTTTATTTGGCAGAACAGTTAATTTGGTCTTCCCATCGATTCAACCCCTATCAGCAAAATACCAGTAGGATCTACACTGGAGTCTATTTAATTTCTGAAGTGCCATTATGCTGACATTCTGAAGTGCAATTGCTTGGTCTGGAATCACAAGTATTAATGTACTACAAATGTAATATGAGAATATAATATAAATACCATCTATTAGTACAAATACTTATATGCCATCTACTCATATGACCCTAATAAATGGATGCTTCACAGAGTCATACTGTACAGTTTAGTTCATAATTGCAGAAGAAGTAATCAGATGTTGAAAAGTTGCCTTTTATATTGGTATTTATACTGTGAGCACCTACCATAGGAGCCCTATTATGCCGTGCTGATCTAGGAGACAAATGCTCTTATTTCATTTTTTAAAAAAAGAATGGAAGTTTCATATGAATCTCCATAGTGAACAGGAGTGCATATTTGTTTGTCTGAACAATATAGTTTTTAACGTAATCCAGTGGATCTAGTTTGAATTTCTTCTTTATGGTAAAGTTTGGTTAATTCAGATTTTGTTACCACTCCATTCATTCCACTACCATTTCAGGCTTCTCTTATTCTCAATCTTTTTTTCTTTCTTCCTCTTTTGCATTTAACAGATACATACACAAAGAGCCCTGAATGGTATAAAAAAGAGATCACCACTTCTTTTTGGCTTGAGGTCAAGGAATAGGAGGGGGTTACAGACATACTGTATTTTATAGCTTTTAAACCACTTCTAGTGGGACAAGTAAAAATAATGCTAAATTAGAACACATGCAATACAAAGAGATTCCAGTAATTGCAATAGCTTTTTAAAAAGTAGATTGGGGAAAATGGGATGACAGAGGAATGATCTCATGCAGGAAAATGGGTTAGTAAGCAGACTAGTCAAACATGAGTGAATAAGACATTACAGTAGATACTGAAATTGTGGTTGAATCTCTCCACATGTTGTGATATTTCATCATGTCTTCTGATGAAGTGCTCTGCTAGTCTTCTGCCTGTCTGTTCTACATTGTGGCTCTTATCAGTCCTTGCCTTGTATGTGATATGAGGACTCAACCATAGTTTCAACTAGGATACTATTAGCATCTTATACCAAGCCAAATTAAAAAATACTAGGGAGTGGAGATACATAGCTGAGTATTATCTACTTTTTGATGATACTTCACCTCAACCAGAAAATGATTTTCCCAGAGACTTCAGGTGGAACAGGATAGAGAAAAGGTCTGAACCCCGAAGAGCATCACAACATGTACCTATCAGTTTGAGCTCTCTGTCCCAGCAATCACCTTCTCAATCCATCCACTCTGACAGGACTGGAATCACAACTTTGTCTCCAACCCCCTTTGTCTCCAACTTTTGCAGACTGTCCAGAAGGGAATGATGGTTCAAGGTGTTGGTGTTAACATTCAAAGTCCTTTATGATATGGGTCCAGGGTACTTGCGGGAGAGTCTCCTGCCAATATCAAATACCAATCGCCCTGTGCGCGCGCACAGACGGGGACTTCTCGGGGTGCCGTCGGCTAGACAATGCCGGCTGGCGGTGCCCCGGGCAAGGGCCTATTCTATTGCGGCCCCCACCTTGTGGAACCAGCTCCCTCTCAAGCTCCGTTTGGCTCCTGACCTTCGCTCCTTCTGCCGCGATCTGAAGACCTGGTTGTTTGAACAGGCCGGGCTGGACTGACCTCCGGGGTTTTTTAAATTATTTTAAATTATTCTAATTTTAATTGGGTTTTAAAGATTGGGCTTGTCAATTTAATTCTTTTTAAAATATTTATTGTCCGTATTATTGTGTTTTAGTTGTGAGTCACTGAGTCCTTGGAGAGGGGGCATACAAGTCCAATTATAAATAAATAAATAAATAAATAAATAAATAAATAAATAAATAAATAAATGGTTGACAGTATTGAAGATTGCGGAGACATCTAAGGATAAGAATGGTCATGCTACTTCCATCTAAGGTTTACCATAGTTCACTCATGAGAGTGGCCAGTGTGATTTTCATGTCATGCCCAAGTCTGAATCCAGATTCCTATGGGTCCAGATATAGGTCTTATCATATTAGGAGTTATCTAGGATGCTATATCAAGCAAGGATTATGTTCCATTAAACCTCACATACTGAATTTGCATGAAGTGAGGCATTGAACCAGTGGAAAAGAAGGAGATTGCTGAGTACTATGTGAAATTTTGAAATCCAAATGCACTGAAATCTGCTCACCAATTTCTGAATTAATGTCTTGTCTTCCTTATCTCCATATACAGTCAGGCTAGAAAAAGCTATGTTCATTTTAAAATGTTTATCATACACAAAGGTGACTAATATGAGAAATTGTCAGGAAAGACAAGAAAATTTCTTGGAAGTTATTTTTCACAGCCTATATTTATGGATTTGTTTCCACAGAGTGCAACAACACTCACAATCTTAAATGGTCTTAACTCATTCAGTAGCTCCAGGCATCAGTCACTACTATGACTTCCAAGTTCACTTTGGACAAAACTCTCATCACATCTTTAACCTTCTCTTTTTATTAAAGATTATTGAACAAATGGCGGGGCTGCAGTGGCAAAAGTTCTGAGAAACACAATTTTGCAAAAAGTTCTGAGGAACATAAATTATTTTTGGCTCTCCCTATTCCCTCTATACATTTGGATTGTACACAGATTTATTTCAAATGTTTCTTCACCATCTCCCGCCTCCCCTTTATTTTCTATGCTGTAAATTACTGAATCAAATGTGATTATTTAAGTTTAGGATTAGTATATCAGGGTTGCAAAACTATAGATGACCACTAAGTGGCAGTAAAGAGATACAGAAACCTCCAGATTTTTGGGCTAATCACACAGCCAGTCCTAAAAACCTATGCATATCTAAAGATGGAGTTTAATTCAAGGACATGTCAACATATCTTCATACTGCACCATCTTTGCTTATTATTGCCCATTGCCCCATTTTGAGTTGCACAGATATAACAGATGTTTTGTTATCACATTTATGGATTCATTTATAAGTGTGTTCTTGAAATAGGATTGAGTTGGCCTTTGTCATATGGTTAGAAAGAGGGGATCCAAGTGAGACTGCATTTTTAATATGGGAACTGTATATGTTGAGGCTATTCTGGGAAGTCTGAAGTCATGCAGGTTCAGCTTCTTATACCCTAAAATCAAGCTTATTTCCAGAAATGACAATGACAAAGTTGTGTGTTGGATTCTTCACAAGATTAACATTCACTTTGTATTCATCTATTGAATGAATGCCCTCTACTAATAGCATTGCCAGTCAAAGCAGTCCATTTTGAGTCCAGTAGTGGAAACTTCACAGTGAAAAACTAGAGACTTCCTCTTGCTACCTCTTCTTATTTCTCCATATATGAGTTAATTTTCCCCAAGAGATAAGGACAGGAAGAACAGAAATCCTAATTTTCAACTGGGGGGGAGGGGAGGGTAGAAGTTTTAATATGGTAGAGTTGGGGGAAGCATTTTCTCTCAGGCCTCCCACATGGAAGGCCCCGCAGAAGTAGAAGCTGGGCCCGAAAGGCAGCCGAGACTCACCATGTGTCCCCCCGACTGAGGCAGCCCTTTGGCTGAGTGCAGCAAACCTGGTGTGGATCTTCCTTCCCTGCCATCAATATTAATATTAGGGGTCAATATTAGGGGTCTCTCGCACTATTCTCACAGCAGCCGCCCGTGCTCACCCAAAGCGAGCGGGTTGGCAGGCCGGAGAAGGAAGGGGTGGCAGGCAAAGGGGCAATGCGGGCAGCATAGCATTGTGCTCCCTGATTGCCCCCCCTGCCCCCGCCCCCAGCAGTCAAGACCCAGCAGCTGTGGAGAATCCAGGCAGGAAGTGAGATGCAGGCTGGTGGGGACCCGAGTGGCGACGAGTCAGTCCTGGCTCACCTTCCTCTCTGTCATCAGCAAACCAGGCAAGCTGGAGGCCGGGGACAGGCGGGGGCAGCTAGTTAGGATTTGAGCTCTGAGGACGGCGGTAGCAGCCTAGGCCAGCCTGGGAGTTGCTAAGAGTCTTTCCATATATTTAGTGCACCAATTGTAACTATTCTTGAAGCAGGATATCCATCTCACAGTCACTCATACCTTTTACAGTACAACTGGATTAATGCAATGTGCTTTACATGGGACTATTAAGAAACTACAACTGGTTCATAATGTTGCAATGGTTAAAATAGTATTTTAAAATAGTTATGGTCAAAAGGCTTAACAGCTTCCCCTGTCTAGTTGTGACCAATTGAAGGGCAGTGCTGATCTCTGATTCTCAGCTGAGGGAGCCTACATTGTCTGAGAGACATTTCTGTCATCATGTGGCCAGCATAAAAATACAGAATGCTGTACCTTTTCCCCCAAAGTACCTATTTATCTACTTACATTTGCATGCTTTCAAACTGCTAGGTTAGCAGGAGCCAGGGTGAGTAATGGGAGCTCACCCCATCACACAGCATTTAGGTCTCAAACCCAGGCTTTTCAGCTGACAAGCCCAGATTTTAACCACTGAGCCATCATCCTGCCCCTGTGTAAATAGTATACTCTGCAACCATAACTTTGTTAGCTGTCATGATTACAGTAGGAGTGCTGGTACAATTCAAGGTGCTAGGGGTCATCTACCCTTCATAGCACAGATCCTAGATATTTATGGCAGGCTCACTGCCTATAAAATCTGACCAGGTTGGTAGGCGCTGAGCTTGTCAATTAAATAATGCTACTTTGAAATCAAGGAGTCATACCTTGTCTGTTGTGGAATATTATTGCCACTGAGATCCATATAGCTCTGACCTAGGTGGCATTCAGGAAGGATCTTGACTTGATTGTTCCAACAGGCTTTGAGTTATACATGGGCCCATTGCACCAGAAATAGTGTAAAACATTTGTTTGCTCCTCCCAGCAAATGGTTGGTAATTTTTTTTATTGTGTTAACCCTCCGTAAGTGGCTCAGATATGGATGAGCAGGTGACCATAAAATGGATTAAATGAATGAATAAATAATAAATAAGTGGATTAAATAAATAATATTTTTTAGAAAAATATAAGTTTTGAGGCTTTAAAGCATTTATGGTAACTATATTTGGGGGGGGGAACACCAATTAAACATAAAGTGTGGTAAACTGTAAAAGAAAGAAGAGGATTAAGATTACCTGATTTGAAATTAACTTGCTGTTTAGTTTGGATGAAAGAGTGGATGTTGCTGAGAAACAATAGGCATTTGGAGTTAAAAGGATATGAATTGACATTTGGATGGCATAGATATTTGTGGTATGATAAAGCTAAGGTTAGCATAGATTTTTTAAAAATATTTTGTTAGATATGGCATATTATGGCAGGGGAGGATGAGACTGGGGGCCAAATTCTGTGATGGGAGCGTGCCCCCGCTGTTTACGAGCAGTGGCGTGCTCCGACCCCCATGTCTCTGCCCGCTCCCCTGGGATCTTGGGAGGTGTGGTCCCTGGGCTCAGACTGATCTATGTGAACGCCAGGTCCGTAGCTCGCAAGTCATCCCTCCTCCGTGAACTCATTGAGGAGGAGGCTGCGGACCTGGCCTGCATTACAAAGACCTGGTTGGGGCCGGAGGGGGGGTCCCTCTGTGTGATTTATGCCCCACGGGTTTCCGTGTGCTGTATCGGTCTCGAGCCCAGGGAAGGGGTGGAGGGGTAGCCATAATTGTTAGAGAGACCCTGTTTCCGAGGGAGGCTAATGTTCCGGAGATAGGCGGATGTGAGACTCTCCTCGTGAGGTTGGGTGGTCAGTTGGGTCTGTTGCTGACATACCTGTCCCCCAGCTGCGTGGCGACGGCCCTTCCTTGGCTGCTTGATGTCCTCTCAGGTGTGGCGGTGGAGTTCCCCAGGCTTATTGTCCTGGGGGACTTTAACCTGCCATCTCTCGGGGGGCATCGGGTTTGGCCCAGGAGTTCATGGCATCCATGGCAGCCATGGACCTGACTCAGGTGATTCAAGGGCCCACTCACAAGGGGGGGAACACGCTCGACCTTGTTTTTATCTCGGGACACTGGCGTAGTGATCTGGGGGCGGGTTCTATATCTACCCTACCCCTGTCATGGACGGATCACTATCTCCTGCGGCTAGTCTTTCAGGTGGCTGTCCCTCACTGCTGGGATGAGGAGCCAATTCGATGGTTCCACCCCAGACGCTTGATGGACCCAGAGAGGTTTCAATTGGCTCTGGGGTTCTTGCCCACCTCCCTTGACCACAGCCCAGCTGAGCCATTGGCGACCGCCTGGCAACAGGCAGCCTTGGAGGCACTCGACCAGGTTGTCCCCTTGCGGCCTCTTCCCCACCGCAGACCCTGGTCAGCTCCCTGGTTTTGGGAGGAGCTCCGGGGGATGAAACGGCGGAGAAGATGCCTAGAGAGCAGGTGGAGGACGAGCCATTCCAAATTCGACCGTGGCCAGCTAAGAGTCTATATTAGGACCTACCTGGAAGCGATCAGGGCGGCAAGGCGTGCTTACTTCTCCGCCTTGATTGCGTCCACGATGATCGCCCTGCGGCCCTGTTTAGGGTTACCCATTCCCACCTTCAGCTGAGGGAGGGGGCGAACCCTTTGCAGGGCAGAGCAGAGGAATTTAGTTTACATCTGGTGGATAAGGTCACTCGGATTTGGGCCGGCTTGGACTCGGACTGGCAGTGGTCTGATGATGGGGTGGCAGTGGGTCTGGTTGATCCTATCTGGGTTGGGTTTGATCCGGTCTCCCTTGATGAAGTGGACAGGATCATGCGGAGGTTGTCTTCCACCACGTGTTTATTGGACCCGTGTCCCTCCTGGTGGGTTTACACCTCCAGTGAGGTGACACGCGGCTGGCTCCAGGCAGTTGTCAACACCTCTTTGAGTGAGGGAGTCTTCCCCGCCACCTTGAAGGAGGCGGTGGTGAGACCTCTCCTCAAGAAGCCTGCCCTGGACCCAGCCATTTTAGATAACTATCATCCAGTCTCCAACCTTTGCTTTTTAGCGAAGGTTGTTGAGAGCGTGGTGGTGCAGCAACTTCCCTTGTTCCTGGAGGAAACTGATTATCTAGACCCGTATCAGTCGGGCTTCAGGTCCGGACACAGCACGGAGACAGCATTGGTCGCGCTGATGGATGATCTCTGGAGGGCTTGGGACAGGGGTTTTTCCTCTGTCCTAGTCCTATTAGACCTCTCAGTGGCTTTCGATACCATCGACCATGGTATCCTGCTGCAGCGGCTCCAGGGCTTGGGGGTGGGGGTCACTATTCTGCGGTGGTTCTCCTCCTACCTCTTGGACCACTCACAGTCGGTGTTAGCAGGAGAGCAGAGATCGGCTCCAAGGCCCCTCACTTGTGGGGTGCTGCAGGGGTTGGTCCTCTTGCCTCTCCTGTTTAATATCTACATGAAACCACTGCGTGAGATCATCCGAGGTTTTGGGGTGAGGTATCATCAATATGCTGATGATACCCAGCTTTATATCTCCACCCCGGGCCAGATCAGTGATGCTCTCTCTGTGATGTCCCGGTGCCGGGAGGCGGTGCGGGTCTGGATGGGGAGAAATAGGCTCCAAGTCAACCCGACCAAGACTGAGTGGCTGTTCTTACCAGCATCTCAGTTTTCTGGTGATGTTCCATCTTTGGCCATAGGGGGTGAGGTGTTGCCCCCTGTGGATAGGGTGAGGAACCTGGGCGTCCTTCTGGATCCACAGCTCTCTTTGGAGGAGCAGGTGGGGGCTGTGGCCAGGGGGGCTTTCGCCCAGGTTCATATAGTATGCCAACTACGCCCTTACCTGAGCCGAGATGCCCTTCGAACGGTCACTCATGCGCTTGACACCTCTAGGATCGATTACTGCAACACTCTCTAAATGGGGCTGCCCTTGCAGACTACCCGGAGGCTACAGCTGGTGCAGAATGCGGCCACGTGGGCTGTGATGGGAGTATCCCGATACTCCCATGTTACACCCCTCCTGCGCAACCTGCATTGGCTGCCAGTGGCCTTCCAGGTTAGCTTCAAGGTGCTAGTAACCATCTATAAGGCCCTAAATGGCTTGGGTCCAGGGTACTTGTGGGAACGCCTCCTGCCAGTATCATCATATGCCGATCGTCCTGTTTGCTCCCACAGGATGGGCCTCCTGGTGATACCGTCGGTCAGACATTGTCGGCTGGTGGTTCCCAGAGCTAGGGCCTTCTCCGTGGAAGCCCCCGCCCTCTGGAACCATCTCCCCGCGGATCTCCGTTTGGCCCCTGACCTCCGCTCCTTCCGCCGGGACCTAAAGACTTGGTTATTTCAACAGGCCAGCCTGGAATGACCCGGGTGGGATTTTTACTGTTTTAATTATTTTAATTAATGTTTTAATGTTTTATTGTTATTTATTCTGACTTGTCATATTTAATACTTGTTTTATGTAAATTTGGTCTTGTTTTATTGTTAGCCACCCTGAGTCCTTAGGGAGAAGGGCGGCATACAAGTCGAATAAGTTATTATTATTATATTAAAAATATAAATTCAGCTTGTGCCTGAAAATACTGTAGTGGCTGTCAGCACAAGAAGCATTTTATAGAAAAGAAATAATAAGTAAACACAAATGGCTAACTTACTGTGACATACGAAAATTTGCAAGAGCAATGCAAAATAAAATCAAGAGAAGATCTGGTGACAGAAGAATATACTTGTGAATGGCTTTCTTATATGTAATTACTAGAAAAGTTGAATAGGTAAAATAATTTTTGGTTTTGAGCATTACAAGAGTGAGTTTTAAATAAAACTGTGTACAAATGATGAACATGTTATTGATAAAATGTATAAATGCGTAATGAAATTCAAAAGAAATGAAAGAAAGAGTGATAAAATGGGCTAAAAAGCTGATTACAATGAATAAACAGATCAACCAAGAGAATATGTGGTTGAAAAGATTGAACTTTACATTATGTTATATTCTTAAAGAGAATTATTTAATAAAATGATGTGTTTTTGGTATATGTCACCAGATAAATAAAGTCAATTTGATTTGACATATATAGCTGACCTTGGACCTCTTTCAGCCTTATTTTATAGGGTTATTGAGGATTGGAGAGTAAATAACACCCATGGTCAATATTCTGAGCTTAGTTGCAGAAAAGTGGAATATTGGTTAATGTAAAAACAAAAACTAACAACAATCAAATGCAGTGGGTAGGGGGAAGGTCCTGTTACTCTCTCATTGTTTCTCTCTGTCCAATAAGAAAACAGGATGGAGAGTGATTTTATCCCAATTGTGGTTGGGATATGATGAGCAGTATAATTTCTCTTTATATATTTATTTTGTTTAGGTATTACAAAATAGGTGCATAAGAGCCACTTTGGCCTAGTAGTAGAGACTGAGTTCTAGTCCCTCCGTGGGCATAAAGCTAATTGGGTGACCTTAGGCCAGGGGTGGGATTCTACCGTTTGTCCCAGTTCTATAGAACCGGTAGCTCTGAGGAGCATCTGACACCGAACCAGTTCGCTGCGACGATCTTCTGGTCTTCTGTTTGGCCTGCCCACCCACCCAGGCTCTAGGCTGTGCTTTATTCCCTGCTTTTTCCTCCTCAGCTGCTTTGCGTGGCACAGCTGAGTGCCGCAGATCAGCTGGAGAAGGTGAATGCTTGCCGGAGCCAGTAATTTGTAAATAGTGCGCACTCTTGCAAAACACATGCTCACCAAACTGGTTGTTATGCTGGTAGGATCCCACCCCTGCCTTAGGCCAGTCTCCTTGTTTCAGTTCCAGGAAGGAGGCAATGGCAAACCATTTCTGAAAACAAAACTTGCCAAGGGACGTATCCAGGAAGTTTCTGAGAATCAGACATGATAGAATAGAAGAAAAATAAAAATAGGTGCAAAAAAGGACGCTGTTATCAAAAGCCATAAAGGCCTATAATTAAGCACTAAGACTCAGAGGTAATAAATCAACATAAGAATTGCTATGCATCTGGCAATTTAAAAAGCAGATCTGAAAGTAAATTTAAATATTAATTTCATCTTCAATTGGTATTAATTCAGAAGTGCGTGGAGTTAGGAAAAGAGCACTTCTAAATATTAAATCTCTTCTTTGTTGTGCTTTTACACAACAGATAGCTCAACTGTAACATCTATTCTGCCTATATATTGGAAAAATAAAATAATAAATTGAAATTCTTTCATTTCAAAATTTTAAAGCTGCTAATTTTTCCTCCACAAAATGGACTTGAAAATATTTCACTTAAGATTTTTTCTCTCTAGCCCACATTTATAGATCCAGAATCACAATAGAATTTGCAGACTTCTCTCAAAGAAATAATTGGTGGAAAGCTAGACAAAAAGCTTTTATATAAAGTCCTTGGACTTCTATAACAGCCATTTGGCAAGAAAACACCTACTATATAGCTAAATGTCAGGGCTAATACGAGTATAAACTAAAAGAAAAAAATATTCATTTGAAGAACATATCTAGTAAATGAATGAATTAGATTTAGAAATATATGTAATATAGTCAAAGTGACAAATTCCCTTTAATATTGAATAATAGGATTTCTATTCAGAGTATATGTTGATCACTGAAATTAGGATAAAAGTTTTAGCCCTAATTTTATTTTTTTAATGATGAGATATATAAAGGGCAATGTGGAAGTTCTGCCAATCACAGGAGATGCTCAAGAGAGCATTTGTTTCAAAGATGTGGAAGTATATGCTACTTTTTCAATCATGTACTATTTTCTTTGCAGACAATATAGGTCTTAGGCTGCGCTGTTGGATTTATGTTGTCATTGGTAAGATAAAATTAGATTCACATTTGAGAAAATGCTTGTTTAAATTATTTGAGTTTCTTTTCTAATAATAATAATAATAATAATAATAATAAATTATTATTATCATTATCATTATTATTATTATTATTTATTAGACTTGTATGCCACCCTGTCTCCCTAAGGACTCAGGGTGGCTCACAATATAAAACACAATACAATAATTTACTTAAAAAATAATTAAACAGTACAATAATACATTAAAACCAATTAAAATTATTTAAAAAAAGAACCCCCCCGCCTTGGTTCAGTCCAGGCTGGCCTGCTGAAATAGCCAGGTCTTCAGGTCCCGGCAGGAGGAGCAGAAATCAGGGGCCAAACGAAGGCCCAAGGGGAGCTGGTTCCACAGGGTGGGTGCTCCCACAGAGAAGGCCCTACCCCTGGGCACCGCCAGCAGACAATGTCTGGCCAATGGTACCCCAAGGAGGCCCTGCCTGTGGGAATGTACAGGGCGATCAGAATGTGATGATGGCAGGAGACGTTCCGGCAAGTACCCCGGACCCAAGCCATGTAGGACTTTATATGTTGTCACTAATACCTTGAATCTTGATAATCTATAGCTACAACATCTCATCCATTAATTTAGAACAACACAATCAATATTAGAAACCATGGCCAAAACTAGTCATGGAATATGCCTTTAATTTACCTGCTGAAGTTCCAAATGTTTGAAAGCCTTGAGGAGTACAAAAGAAGAGGGTGCTTTCAAAGCTAAGCATGTATTTCAATTATTTGTTTAGTCTTCTAAATTCCTAAGCAGAACTCTGCCAAGATAATCTATTGTGTTATGGAATGTCATTCTGAGCTCTGCAAAATGAATTTTATTGTACAGTATGACAAACTGTATAAATGACACAGCGACCTTACTACTACCAAAATCTGAAATAAGACAATTCAGAAAGACTGGATGTTATACCTAGTTAGGTCAAATCCACACATCCATCAATTGCAAGGATGTAAGGAGTGCCTTGGAATCCACATAGCACAGCATTCAGTATCACACAATGGTTTTCCAAAGGATTCTGGGAATTGAAAAACACAACACATGCACAAAAGTTCTCTTTTGCTCTGGCTCCCCAGCAATTGGCAATATTTAAGGTCTTCTTCCTATGACTCAAGAGGCAGTATATGCAACCATCAAAACTGTTAAGTTTGCATGAAGAGACAGACGCAGAGTGCTTCAAGCTCTTTAGTTTATTAGTGACTACAGCTCAGAACGGACCCAACTGGCTTTGCTGCGGCTGCTACTTATAGCCGTCAGCCGCAGCTGACAGCCAATCAGAGTGCAGGGTTTTCCCACACTTTCTAAACCAATCATTTCCAACACTTTACAAGAACAATTCAAACTTAACCAATGATTTCAAACCTGCATACATAACAAAAACTAATAGCCACTTGTTGATATGCCCTACTCAATTTCTATAATAGTCTTGTAAAACATTCCACTGTTTAGTTATATGTACATTATATCAATCAGAAATCTCCATGTTTTCAGCTTTAGTGGATCATTTTGAAGTTTAACATGGTAAAATTGGAGGGAGATGAAGAAGAACAAGGGAGGAACACATTTCTTTGCTTGGATTCAGGGGTGGGATTCTACCGGTTCTGTCCGGTTCTAAAGAACCGGTTGTTATGATTCTGCACAGTTCAGAGAACTGGCAAACCACACCACTGGCTGGCCCCATCCCTCTCCACCCACCCCTCCCCTCCCCACCCACTCAGTCTTTGTCGTGCATGCGCGGCATTGTCTGCAGCCTGCTTTTTCCCACCCACCAGGCCAGCTATTGCTGCCTGCCTTCCACTGTGGCCCTGCCTGATCTTTCTGGGTGAGTGAGGCTCTGCACGCTCCAGGCCCAGTCACCTACCTGCTACTGCCAGTGACCTTTCCCCCCACTTACCTTTTGCCACTGCCACCCACCACCCTAACCTGGGTGACCACTTTGCTGTCCAGATGCCCCTTTGCCTGCCACCCCTTCCCTCTCCCACCTGCAGCCCCTTTGTTGGACCCGGAACAATTGCCCCTGGTTGGCCCCACCATGCCCACCCGGTTGCACCTGTGTCAGCCACAGGCGTCATCATTTCAAAGTTGAGGGAGAAATTGGGGAAGGAGGTGGAGGGTCCTGCAGTGGCCGGCACAGGAGTGCCATTGAGAAGCGGGGAAGTGGCCTTCTAGTGGTCCAGCCCAGCATTCAGGGTGGTGGGCCACAGGAAGTCAGAGCACGGAGGGAAAGGGGGATTGCCAGGGGGAGCTGCCCTCTCTGTGCCAAATTGTGACCATTCAGGGTAGTCCTTGGAATTGGGTGAGTCAAGCTGCAGCTCCTTGCCTTCTTAGCTCAGGGAACAGCTATTTTCTGCAGGAGGCGGACTGCAGAGGGAGGAGGTCTACCTGAGCAACTCCTCTGGTGTCTTCGCCAGCTTATTTGGACACTTACAAGTGAGCGCAGCTAAAGGTGCTGCTGTCGCACATCAGCTCAGGCCTCACCCCGTGGCTCCATAAAGCCAACACCAAAGAAGTGGGCATTCAGGTGAACCTGCGGTGCAATTCTCGCTTGGATCTTGGCTGCCCCAGGCTGTCCGACCTCAAAGCCCCTCAGGCCAGCAGAGCTGGGAGCAGCCATCCTCAGGCTTCTACTTGCCCGTGCTTAGTTGCCACCTCTTTACCTTGCCTGAAGTGCATAGTCCTGCCCCTCACCCTCCCCTCCCGCACCTGGCCTGAGAAGATAAAGGCGACGGTGGGGGATAGAGAAGCGGCCAGGTCCCTATCTTCCCCTCTCTCTCCCCCCCTCTCCCCCCTCTCTGTGTCCCTCTATGGCTGTCACTCTCCCCCTCTATATGTCTCTGTGTGTGTCTCTCTCTGCCACTCTCCCTATCTTCCCCCCCTCTCCCCCCCTCTGTGTGTGTGTGTGTGTGTGTGTGTGTGTGTGTCAAAGCTGACTGGGCCAAGCCAGCAAGCTCTCCTTGGTGCTCTTTGCTATTTCTTTCATTTCTTCTTTTTGGAATCCAGACTGGCTGAACAACAATCACCAGCCATGGTGGAAGCGTTCCTTCAGGCGAACCTTGTCTTCCTCCTCCTCCTCCTCTCATGACTGGTGGCTGTGGTGGGGCCAGGAGGGTGCACATGTGTGGGGACACACTCCTCAAGCATCAATATACAGTTTGCACATGTCTGGAATGGCTGCCTGCAATCGGTGAGCTCCCATGACGGGGAAGTGGGATTTTGGCCATGGGGGGGTGAGGGGGCTCTGTCTTTTGCCCCCAGCCCCTGTTTTTGGTCACCGTGACCTGACAGTTCCGGATGGGGGCAGCCGTTGCAGTGGCCCCCAGTTGGTGGTCGGCGGTTGACGATGGGAGGTTGCGGCGGGCTGCAGTGGATAGTGACAGCGGATGGTGGCGGCGGGCTGTGGCTGTGGCGGTGGGCTGCAGCTGATGGCAGACAGTGGCAACAGGTGGCAACAAGGACCCAGTGAGGTTTTTTGATGGCTGGGCATCGGCTGGCGGTTTTCGTCGGCTTGTTGAGTCACTGCTGTGGTGGGTGGTGGATGGTGGTGGCGGGCAGCAGATGGCGGCAACGAGGGCCCAGCAAAGCTTTTTTGATGGCTGGGTGTCTTTTGCCCCCAGCCCGTTTTTGGTCGCTGTGACCTGACGGTTCCGGATGGGGGCAGCTGTTGCAGTGGCCCCCAGTCAGTGGTCAGCAGTTGACGACGGGAGGTTGCAGCAGGCTGCAGTGGATAGTGGCAGCGGATGGTGGCAGTGGGCTGTGGCTGCGGCGGTGGGCTGCAGCTGATGGCAGACAGTGGCAACAGGTGGCAACAAGGACCCAGCGAGGTTTTTTGATGGCTGGGCATCGGCTGGCAGTTTTTGTCGGCTTGTTGAGTCGCTGCTGCGGTGGGCGGTGGATGGTGGTGGCGGGCAGCAGATGGCGGCGACGAGGGCCCAGCAAAGCTTTTTTGATGGCTGGGCGTCAGCTGTCGGCTTCTATCAGCTTGTTGAGTCACTGCTGCCAGCTTCCGTTGGTCAGGCTGGGATTGTGGATGTTGGCTTGGGGTGTTTCCTGGCCTGTTTCCCTTGCTTGTTTCCTGGCCTGTTCCCCGGCTTGGAGATGGATTATGGCCTCCAGCTAGGTGTTGTTCGTTGTTGCTGGGTTCTGGCTGCCTTGCTGCTGCAGCTATGCCGCATTACGGTCTGGACTGACCCGGAGGACAACAACTGGGGCTACTTTTCTCTTCCCCCATTTCATCTGTCCAGATTGTTGGGGTGGCTGGTGAGAGAGCGGTGGTGGACTTGCCTCTGTTCTTCACCCATCCTGCTGCTGTGAGAGGGCAGCAGTGACTGGTTGTGCCACTCCTGCCGGATTACATCACAATCTTTGTACCTGGCGCTGGGAGTCCCGCTGTGGTGAGAGGGCGGTGGTTGGATGGTTTTTGTTTCTATCTAGTCACCCCTGGGGTACTGTGAGAGGGTCCCCAGGTTGGACACTCCAAGAGGCGCTGTGGGACACTTGTCTGGACTTGATGGACTATCATCTGGCCTTCTTTTTTTCTATCACCCACTCCCCATTTGATGGACCATTATGGTTTTATGGTTTTATGGTTTTCAGGACTTACATGATTGCAGAGTTACAGGCCCTGGGGAAGGTCCCCTTGTCCCTAGTGTGGCCTGTCAGACTATCTAAGGCCTACCTTGATGACAGATCCTGGGAGGTGGTACAGCGCAAAGTTTTTTTTTTTAATTTTTGTAAAAAGAGGAGTTTTAAGGGTTCATTGACAAACTTTTTAATTAATTCATTTAAGGGGTTAGGGAGGGGGCGGGAGGTGGGGTCTGGGGGGAACTTGGGGGGCTTCCACCGGACCAATTTCAATTTCATTTCCAGTCCAGGTTGGGTATGGGTCACGACAGGGGGAGGACGAGGTTGGGGTGCTCTGGGACTCTACGGGAAGGGGTGGGGATTTCGATCTCCACAGTGACTGAGAATGGCAGGAGATGGAGGAACGGAGGGTTGTATTGGAGTTCAGAAGCATGCCCTTGCTATCTTCGAGCGGTGGTGCACTCTGACCCTCTGGTTCCTGCCCATTGCCCTGGGGGTATGGGAGACCAGGCCCCTGAGCTCAGGTTGGTCTATTTAAGTGCTAGGTCTGTGGTGAACAAAGCTCCCCTCATCCGCGAATTGATCGAGGAGGAAGACGCAGATCTGGCTTGCATCTTGGAGACCTGGTTGGGCCCAGAGAGAAGAGTCCCTCTGTCGGAGTTATGTCCATCAGGTTTCTGTGTGCTGCACCAACCTTGGGCCCAGGGTAGGGGCGGGGGATGGCAGTTGTTATTAGGGAGTTTCTTTGTCCGCAGGAGGCCACTGTCCTTCAGATAGGCGGGTGTGAGTCTCTTCTCCTTAAGTTGGGCCCTGTGGTCAGTTGGGCCTG
This sequence comes from Naja naja, assembly GCA_009733165.1. Classification (NCBI taxonomy): domain Eukaryota; kingdom Metazoa; phylum Chordata; class Lepidosauria; order Squamata; family Elapidae; genus Naja; species Naja naja. The sequence continues at coordinate 291,394,693 of CM019148.1, forward strand.
TTGCTCATGTACCTTTCTCCCAGCTGCGTGACAACGACCCTCCCCGAGCTACTCGGTGTTCTATTGGGGGTGGCCATTGAGTTCCCCAGACTTATTGTTCTGGGGGATTTCAATCTGCCTTCTCTGGGTGGAGCATTGGGGATGGATCAGGAGTTCATGGCTTCCATGACAGTCATGGACCTGACCCAACTAATTCAGGGTCCGACTCATGGTGAGGGGCACACATTCGACCTTGTTTTTATCTCCGGACAGTGGTATGATGCTTTGGGTGGGGGATCACCAACTATTCAACCTCTGTCATGGACTGATCATTACCTCCCCTGGCTGGCTTTCCAGTATGCCACCCCACGTCGCTGGGATGTGGAACCGACTAGGTGGTTCTGCCCTAGGTGCCTGATGGACCCGGAAGGGTTCCAGACGGTGCTTGGGTTGATTTCTGTGTCCCTTACCCACAGTCCGGTCGAGGCCTTGGTGGACACCTGGCAAAGGGCTGCCTCAGAGGTTCTCGACCATGTTGTCCTTTTGCGGCCTTTGAACCGGTGCAGATCCCGATTGGCTCCCTGATTTTTCACAGAGCTCCGGGAGATGAAGTGCCGAAGGAGGGGCCTAGAGAGCAGTTGGAGGTCCAGTCGATCCAAATCTGACCAATTGCAACTAAGAACCTTTACAAGGTCTTATCTTGCAGCAATGGAAGCGGCGAAGCATGCCTACTTCTCCGCTCTCATTGCGCCTGCAGATAATCACACGGCTGCCCTGTTTAGGGTCACCTGTTCCCTCCTTAATCAGGGGATGAGGGAGGACCCTTTGTGGGGGTGGGCTGAGGAGTTTAGCCATCATCTGTTGGACAAGATCGCTCAGATTCGGGCTGGCCTGGACTCTGACTGGGTAGAGTCCAACGGGGGTGGGTGGGATGGGTCTTGTGGATACCATCTGGGAAGAGTTTGATCCTGTGACTCCAGAGGAAGTGAACAGGATCATGGGGAGACTGAGTGCCACCACGTGTATATTGGACCTGTGTCCCTCCTGGCTAGTTTATGCTGCCCGGGAGGTTACACAAGGCTGGATCCAAGCTTTGATTAACACTTCCTTGAGTGAGGGATCTTTCCCCCCACCTTGAAGGAGGCGGTGGTGAGGCCCCTCCTCAAGAAGCCTGCCTTGGACCCAGATGTTATGAACAACTTCCATCCTGTCTCCAACCTTCGCTTTGTGGCAAAGGTTGTTGAGAACATGGTGGCCCGATAGCTCCCAGTGTTCCTGGAGGAAACTGATTATCTGGATCCGTATCAATTGGGTTTCAGGCCCTGGTACAGCATCTCTATGGCATTGGTCGCACTGGTGGATTATCTCTGGTGGGCTCGGGATAGGGGTTATTCCTCAATCCTGGTCCTTTTAGTCCTCTCAGCGGCTTTCGATACCATCGACCATGGGATATTACTGCGACGCCTCGAGGGGTTGGGAGTGGGAGGCACTGTTTTACAGTGGTTCTCCTCCTACCACTCGGGCCATTCGCAGTCGGTGTTGGCAGGGGGACAGAGGTTGACCCCAAGGCCCCTCTCTTGTGGGGCCCCCCAGGGGTCAGTCCTCTCTCCCCTTTTGTTCAATATCTATATGAAACCACTGGGTGAGATCATCCATGGTTTTGGGGTGAGGTATCATCAGTATGCTGATGATACCCAGCTTTTTATCTCCACCCCAGACCAACCCAGTGATGCCCTTGATGTGATGTCCCAGTGCCTGGGAGTGGTACGGGTCTGGATGGGGAGGAACAGGCTTCGAGTGACCGAGTGGCTGTACGTAACGGCATCTCGGATTGCCCAGGATGTTCCACCTTTGGTTGTGCGGGGAGAGGTGTTACCCCCCGCAGAGAGGATGAGCAGTTTGGGTGTCCTCCTGGATGCATGGCTCAGCTTAGAGAAGCAGGTGGGAGCCGTGGCCAGGGGGGTGTTTGTTCAGGTTCACCTGGTGTGCCAGCTGTGCCCCTATCTGGACCGAGATGCCTTACGTACGGTTACTCATGCACTTGTTACCTCTCGTGTGGACTACTGCAATGCTCTCTACATGGGGCTGCCCTTGAGGACCACTCAGAGGCTTCAGCTGGTGCAGAATATTGCCACGTGGGTTGTGATGGGAGTATCCCGATACTCCCATATTACACCCCTCCTGCGTGAGCTGCATTGGTTACCGGTTGCCCTCTGGGTGAGATTCAAGGTGCTGGTAATTGCCTATAAAGCTCTACATGGCTTAGGGCCGGGGTATTTGTGGGACCACCTACTGCCAGCAGCAATTTCCCAGCGCCCAGTGCGCTCCCACAGACAGGGTCTCCTTAGGGTGCTGTCGGCCAGACAGTGTTGGCTGGTGGCCCCCAGGGGGAGAGCCTTCTCTGTGGGAGTGCCCACCCTGTGGAACCAGCTGCCCTTGGAGCTGCGGTTGGCCCCTGGCCTTCGATCCTTCCATCGCGACCTGAAGACATGGCTCTTCCAGCAGGCTGACCTGGACTGAGGGGGGCAGTTTATTGGCTTTTACTGGTTTTATTGTTTGTTGTGGGTTTTTAAATTATTGTTAGGATTTCATATTTTTTAATAATTTTAATTTTTGTATTCTATGTCTTCTTATAGTTGTGAGCCACCCTGAGTCCTTTGGGAGATAGGGCGACATATAAATCCCATCATAAATAAATAAAGTGAGTACCAAAGCACAGCAAAACCAGCATGGGGCAGGTGGCTGCTCACTTGAGAAGGATCTTCCTGTGAGTGTATACCCTCCCGGCCCGCCACAGCCACTGGTCATGAGAGGAAGGGGTGGAAGAGGAGAAGGGTCACCTGAAGGGCTGCTTTCACCATGGCTGGTGATCGTTGTTCAGCCAGTCTGGATTCCAAAAAGAAGAAATGAAAGAAGTAGCAAAGAGCACCAAGGAGAGTTTGCTGGCTTGGCCCAGTCGGCTTCAAGAAAGAGAGAGAGAGAGACA